>CM076971.1:42282879-42357879 GCA_039105355.1 Benthosema pterotum
GCCCCCTTACCTTTTCCTTCTCCCCCCCCAATTGGGAAATGTTAGATCCGCCCCTGAGAGAGAAAGAGAGAGAGAGATGCACGCATGCACACACACACACACGCACGCACGCACGCACACACACACAGTCTGGGGACTTAAGAAGTGAACATAAAAAGATGAGAGCACCCCTCGATCACTTCACACAAGTGCGATTGTGGTTCCTTCAACATGGTAATAAAAGAAAAGTGGGGGTCAAAGTGACAATAGTGTTGTGGTTCTCAGGCCAGAGCGCATGGGGCCCACAGCCCACACAAACACACTTGGAACGGGAAATGGTTTGAGCTAATTCAAGTGGCAGATAATAATGATCTTTGTTTAGACCCATGGAGCGCCTTTCAGACATAAAATGAATTCAAAGTGCTTTATAGGCCTATCCATATCAAAATCACACTCATGTGAAGTGAGGGGTGCACACAAAACAGTGCATAATAAGAGGAAACAACGGGTAAAAAGGAAGCAATGGTTTAAAGGGGAACTCCACCCATTTTCAACATTTTAATATGTCATTAATATACCTTAGAGATGTTGTGTGGACATGATAAAAAAAAGGCTCCCCCAATTCCGTATTTCCTAAAAATGTAGGTCTGGAAAAAATCATTAACATGATGAAATACATCTGGTGACATCATCAAGATGTATTTGACCATGTTAATGCTTTTTCTTTCAGACCCCTTTTTCCTGAGAGGGTACAAATGGAACCAAATGGACCCGCTAGGGTCCATTTGGTTCACATTTGTATCCTCTCAGGAAAATTTTGAAAATGGGTGGAATTCCTCTTTAAAGGGAAAGGGAAGTTGGGTACATTTTTAAAATACCCTTAAAATAAGATCAGTAAAAAGCAGGGTTTAAAATGATTTTTAGTTGCCTCGATCTTGAAGTCAACAATTGCTTGTCTAATATGTAAGGGGGAGTGAGTTGAGTTTCATATACTAGATGCATAGCTAGCAAAGGCAGTCTGATGGCCAAAAATAGCTGCCGTATGACGTACACTATCTATAGTTCTCTTTATTATTGAGAGGCAATAAGAGGGTTGTGGGGCCACTACAGGGGCGGATCTAGGCATATAGGCATTGGGGGTCAATGCCCCCCTAAATGCCCTGACTGCCCCACCAATTGGGCACCCCTGCACTATACTAACTAATTTTTGTACCACTAAATAAACAGCATTTCATCATTGAAACCATCACATCTCGTGTCTGTTACAACAACTTATTATTATTAGGGATGTCCCGATCCACTTTTTTCAATTTGGATCCGATACTGATATCACAATTTCTGTGTTAGCCGATAGCGATACCAAATTCCGATACCAGAAAATAATGTATATATAAATTATATATTACAAAATATAAAAAGAATATCTTATATGAAGTCCACCAAATAGGAGAATAATATAGCAGACTAGAATAGCAGACTCAAATGTGCACTTGGGTAACTCAAAAGCAAATTCCACAACATTTTATTTGCCGGCCAAAGTGTCAACCCCTTACCCCTTTGTCAGATCACTGGTTATACTGGTATATTTACTAATACTGAATGATCTGATAACGACAAATGAGGGCCAATACTGATATTTTCTTTTTCTGGTACGGATACATTATTACCGATACTGATATGTACCAATATGACAAAAAAAGGTCTGATCTGATACTTTTCCGATACCAATACAGTATCGGGACATCCCTAGTTATTATTGATGCTTTTCTTGCCCAAAATAAGCCCTGTAACCGAAAATGGTATGGGTGCGACTTCATTGCCTGTGGTGCAAAGCGACTCTATGATTTGTCATTTACTGTTTTCATTTATTTTATAATATTCCTTTGGAAAATGTAGCAGCCATGGCACTATACTGGTGGCGACTAAAAAATAAAACAATATTTTAAAAATCAATGAAAACAGTAGGTTAAATGAAAAAAAAAAAAAAAAACACAGGCCACGTTTTAGGAGGACAATATCACTCACAAGAAAAATGGGTGTTTTTTGATTAATCTATCAGGGTTAAAATGGAGTTTCAAGTTATAAAGGGTTTGTATAGGAAGGGGGCGGGGCAGCTAAAACCAATATCTATATCTACAGTATATAGTTGCATTTTTGAAAAGTGATGATGATAAGAAGTAAGAACCCATTGGGCTGTCTTTGGGTTAAGTGATGGTAATGTAAGACACAATGAGCTGCATTTAAGTGATTTGTAATATGAGAACACATTGAGTTGTATTTGGTTCAAGTGATGATAGTATGAAAATCAAGTCAGTAACAATGTATAAAGTCACTAATCACCATACAGACTTTAACGAGTTGTGTTGTTAAAAACAAAACAAAAAAGAACAAACATGACCATTTCTTGGATAGTAGGCTGCTATTTTGGCACAACCGATATTGACAGCACAGCACACAAGGACCAAACACACTCTGTTCTGTCAGGAGGGACAACTTTAATACAATTCAGAAGATATCACTGCATTTTACATTTATCTGACTCGTATACATAAAATGTATATTATTATTACTGTTATTATTACTATACATTTTGTGCTTTCTACTTGAAAGCCTCTTTGGAATGACAAACAATCATGGAAACAGTAATGTGACAATCACTGGACAGATGCCAATGGCTCCCTCTATGGGCTGCTCTGTGCCATTACACTGCTGTTGTGTCAACATAGAAACATTACTCATTTACAGTATATATATATTACTATAGTATGCTTTCTGCTTACAGGATTATGTACAGAAAGTTAAAAAAGACCATTTCGGGCCATCATGCCTTTTCTATAAAATAAATAAATCATTGTAATAATACATTGTTATGTGATACAATTTTTACTGTCAATAGTTCTCTGAAAATAAAAAATCCATAAACTCTTTCTCTGCCGTATCTACAGAAAGTGCAACTACATATCGGAGATTCATGTATTCGGTCTAGTTCTTTGAAATTGCTCAACCTTCAAAGACCCCCCCCTCTCTTTCTCTCTCTCTCTCTCTCTCTCTCAGTGTATACAACTAAACCCGTGGCTCAAAGCTGCAATCCGGGGATTCGGACCTCCCAGGAATCTAAAGGTCTTCCAGAAAACACTGAAGGTTGTCTTTCACTCGTCAGCTTCAGGCAGTACTACGGGCGATTCTCAACACGTGGTTTGGGATTTCTATTTATCATTAAAGGTATATTCAGTGCTTTCATTTTCTCTCTTATTTAAGCTCCCTACTATAGAGTGCACCGACCATATAAGGAGCTCCTCCCTTTTGCCAATAAATCCACAGAGGTAAAAAAAAAAAAATCTTAGCTTTCATTTCTGGTTAGAGGGCCCAGACTTGAATGAGTGGGATCGGGGACCCCTGCTCTGCAGAATAGTCAAATAATGTCCTATTCATTTAAATAATATCCTGCGGACTGCAGCTTCGGCTTGACAATGAAGCCATTTTTCCCCCCAACCGGGTAGTTTGAACTACGACAAAACACACAAACCACAACAATGATCTTATAGAGCGCAAAAAAGTCCTGACGTAACTCGCTCAACCCCTGCTTCCAATTAGGCGCTATGGAGGAAGTTCTTCTGCTTTATTACAGTGGAATATATTTTAAATCGTCTCAAATAAGAATTGTCTTGGGATGATTTGTTTTCAAACTCAGTTCTTCTTATATGAGGCGATCATACAATCCCACAAACAAATACTGGTAAGTCCACAAACCACGTGGACTTAGCGATATTGACGTCAGACTTTGGATACCCTATGAAACACACAAACCACAACAACAGTCATATTCTGGTTCCCAATATAAAGACAAAACGCATTTATAGAGACATATAACAAGAATAATTTACCCACTTAATTATCGTACTAATTAAAAAATAAACCTGTCCTTTTATAAAGCAAATATGAAGAGGCAATTATCGGTATAAATTATGCAGATGACCGATTAAATAGTACAAGGCATAATCACAGGTGCGCTACTATGAGTCATATTATAATTCTCATAAAAAACTATTATAAATGTTTTATTTGCTCTTTTTCCGTTTTGGTGTGTGTTACGTATGGTTGACAGGCTGTGAAGTGAATGCAATGTCATCGTTTTCATATCAATGATAGGGGTTGCATTGTGTGCATAAATGTGTATTTAGGCAAGGTCATGAACATTCATAAGCCTTAGCTTCACAGCATCATTGCTAATAAAGGACTTTTTCCTTTTCTATTTTTTCTGGTCAAATTGATATTTTGTGCCCAACTCTACTCTCGTAACATTGTGCCTTATTGTCTAATATACTAAGCCATTGGTTTTCAACCACCGTCATATCAATGTCCATTATTTATTGGGCATTTGAGCCATAGAGCACCATTTAGCTTCTTAGACCCAAAACTAAAGATGTACTGTACACTTTGATCTATTGATGTTGGTCGAACAGGCAAATGACCAATATAGCAATGAGCCCTACTCAAAACCCCACCCTTTGGGGCGGAGTTTAGTCACTGTCCAATGCCAGTCCAAATAGTTTAGCAACTGTTGCTATGCAGGTCAAGCTTTCCTGGTCAAGCTTTACACTACCAAAATACCTATTGGACAAGGGCGGATTGGGGATGGACTTAGTGAAGGGCTAATTCTTCTACATTATGTAATTGTGCAGACATCTTTAATTAATTAATGTAAGTGTTACAATATTGTAAAATGAAATGACATTTTGTTTCAGTTTACACTCTCACTAGTGAGACATCTATAAGGGTCCATTTAGTTACAACTCCATCACTTTGGAACCCTTTTCGAAGACCACTGGTTGAAAAGCATTATCCTAAGCCAATGAGATTGCCCGTTAAGTATCAAAATGACGTGTTATCAATAATGCTATGAGGCTAACGTTCTGTATAACATGTATATACAAACAGTGTATGTATGGCTGTTCCACATGAACCATGCAACAAGCATCCTCGCCTCAGGCGTTACTACATCATTTACATTGATGAGTATAGCAACCACATCCACACACGTCAAAATCTGTGCACAGCATACCCATATATGGTGGCCTGCGGCAAAGCTTGGTAAGATCTGGTCATTTTGCTAGTCGTCGTGTAGTAGGCCAGTGGTTCACAAAGTTTTTCACGCTGAAGACCCCCAAATTGACCCTAACTGGCCCACGGAAATCCATTTGAAGAGATAATTTCAAGGACCACACATAACGGAAAATTTTACAGCTCTAGCAGTGATTCTCGACCTGTTTAACGTCTATCTCTGTTGTAAAAATCAATGTTATTTTAACACTAAGAGTGTAAGTTTGCCAAACGTTTTGTTGGAAAGATGTAATGCAACTATAAAATGAGGTCACCCGCACCAATGGACCTCCCTTTAGCTGGGGACCCCCTAGAATTCCCCCAAAGACCCCCTATAGGCTGCGTGAGCATCCGTATTGCTACGTCCAACACGACTAATAAAATGACAACAGAATCAAATCAAACCTTTCAGATGTCTGTAATAATATGGTAATAATGTCATCATTCTGGGGGATTGTTATTATTGCTCGAATGAAATGACTGTTTTGTTTTGTTCCCCCGTAAGTAACAAAACTATAGCCGTCACACAAACACATAGTGTGCATACAAGCATGTGCCCATGTGTGAGCGCACCCAAATACTATAATATAAATTAAGTAATATCATGTAATATTGCTATTCCACCACAGTTACCGTTAGTCACTATAGGACCAAATGTCCCGAGTAACTAGCTAGACTAGCCACCAAGTCTGCTGCGCTCTGAGAGAAAAACACCAGCTGAAATCTTTGTATTGATTAGCCGTGACTGTGTGGTGGTTAAAGTGACTGCATGTGACCTGTTTTCAACCAATCAGGTTAGTTACTCAAAACGACCTGTGGTAGAATAGCCACATTGCAAAGCTTGTTATTGCGCATCTCCCTTTCCCTCTCTCTCACTCACTCACTCACTGATCGAGCTCCAGGGGCGGAAGTAACATTTCCCAATGGGGGGGAGGGGTGTTGATGGATGTAGATCCGCCCCTGTCGAGCTCTGGTCTGACACAAACAACAAACTGTACCAACACCAAATCTCCATAATGTTGGAATACCCCGGGCGTGCGCACACACACATGCACACACTCCCCCCCCCCCCCCCCCCCCACACGCGCACAAACACACACACACACACACACACGCACACGCACACGCACACGCACACGCACACACACACACACACACACACAATAGTGCATTGCAAGCTGTTTTTTCAGAGGTAAAGGAATAAGACGGTTGACGAACGGACACATACAAATACATTCTATGGACCGGCCATGTTTATGACCTCTGGTCTTCACAATCACCAATGACACGCACGGTTATTACTTGACATTATGTCATATAACGTTATAGTTACACAAAAACACACAATGTTATTGTATTATTATTATTATTATCATACTATATCATTATTATAGGTATATAGAACTATACTATTGACACATTATGATGTTTTTGGAAAAAATAAATACTTAAATAAATAAATACAATTACAGTATACCGTCACTATTATAAAAAGAATGCACTCACACACGCATGGCATTGGTTTAAATGTACAAAATCCTGTGTGTGTCTGTTCATGCTTGTATGTGTCTGTGTGTGTATATGTGTATTTGTGTGTGTGTGTGTGTGTGTGTGTGTGTGTGTGTGTGTGTGTGTGTGTGTGTGTGTGTGTGTGTGTGTGTGTGCGTGTGTGTGTGCATGCCTCCTAGTCTTGTATTGATGGAGGCAGCAGTTAAAAACACAGTGGCCTGTAGTTGTGCACCGCTGCCACGCGGGGGCGCCAGCTTTCACTGGTCTATGAAGTCTAAGCCTTCATTCCTGTTGGAGAAACAGAGGTGGCATGTTAAAAGCGATGTTTCTCTTCAAAATAAAATAATCAGACAGACGACAGACAGACAGACAGACAGACCTTCTTTTGACTCCGTGCATCCCTCTGATTGGCGGAGAGGGATTTCCACACGGTGGTTTTAGACACCTCCTCTGAGATGTTAATGTCAGAGGGATCACATGACCTGAGGGTTGGAGGAGTTAGGAGAGCAGGGGGTCACATGACCTGGGGGGGAGGAGTCATGCACAGTGGGTGGACCAAACACTGGGCTAAAGGGAAGGGAGTGGGGGCGTGTGCGGTGGAAAGTATCCACTAGTACACATATGTCAAACTCAATGTCCGAGGGCCAAATCAGGCCCGCAAATAAATTATCTTTGGCCCATGGGATGATACAGTATTTAAAGACTATTAGAACTGGCCCTCTGGTATATTGCACTCAATTCATTTACTTTCTTAATTCACTATGGAAGCAGTGCTTGGTGAGGATCATAGAACAGGAAACTCTGCCTTTAATAATAACCAGTTGAATGCATGCAGTTTTATGTTTGCATTTAAAACTGCAAAAAAAATCATGACATTCATGATTTTTGAAGGAAAATTACTTTTGCTGTTTTCCTGGAACGTTGTGGTGAAACCAGTTTACCATGTATTGAAACACAGTCCGGCAGCTCCGGCCCTCGACTTGTAACAATTGGTCTATTTTGGCCCACCGTGTTTTTGAGTTTGACATCCCTGCGCTAGTTCATTTACCAAGTAGCCTACTGTTTACAGTCAGTGCTTACAATAGACTTTTCAGTAAGCCCCTCCAACTTCTCCAACAATAGCTTTACTATATGATAAAACATTGTTTCAAAAGATAAATGCCACACATATATTTTCCCACTGCATAGGGCAGGGGTGGCCAACCAGTCAGAGACTAAGAGCCACTTTTTTACCGTGTTGCTGCAAAGAGCCACATCATACAGAGGGGCACACATGTACATCACCCCGTCCCTTCCTCTCTCTCACACACACAGACCTCTGCTCAGCCAGATTTATTGTAAACGTCACACACCAACATGATAATGACTCCTAGCCCCCATGACCCGACTTCGGATAACCGGTTTAAAATGGATGGATTGCAAGTTATTTTCAATAATTGTGTGCACTGTCTCACACACAAACTCTCAGTTGAACCAGTTCCACAAACAAAAATATAACATTGTAAACTCACACACACAAAATCGATTTTATAATCATAATATAGGGAATGAATGGCTGTGCCAGGCCCAGCAATTTTGACACTTGTCATGTGAAAGGCCCTTAAGAGCCGCATGAAACCAGCCAAAGAGCCGCATGCGGCTCAAGAGCCACAGGTTGGCCAGGCCTGGCATAGGGCATGCCTTGTTGACATACGTTGTACAAGTATTTGGAAGAGATTTTGAAGGTCTGGTTCCAGGAATGAACCAGTATTTAATGTGTAATGTCCAATATAATTACACTGGAATATATGAGCCCGGCTGGAAAGTGTCCAACGCATGGTTGGACACTTTCCAGCCGGCGGGGCTTACAGCAAGGTCTATTGTAGATCGGGAGGCGATCAAGTTCTTTTCAAATGATCAGAGTGGGATTGCGAGCCAAAAAACGCGACATCCCAAGTATCAATATTATATATAATGATATTAGACTGGATATTATCTGTGATTTGGGATATTGTACTGCTGTGATATGGCACAAACATGTCAGGAAAATCTGGAAAAATTGGCATCAGCAGATGGTCAATGTCAAATTATCAGAAATCGTCTCGGGAGCAAAAACATGTGACCAGGATATCCCTAGTAGGTTCTTCTACTTTAGTATATGTACCAGTAGTTTTGTTATTATGTAGATTATTTTTGAGTGGTGCCAGGCACTTCTATGCATTCTGTGTGTGTGAGCGCACATGCGTGTGCAGGTGTGCACCTGCATGTGTGTGTTCTTACCCTTTAGGGTTCTGGATCAGATGGCTGCTCTCCATGGAGATCTGAACAGTGGTGGAATCATCTACACTGACCATATCCTTCTTCTGTAGGACACACACACACACACACACACACACACACACACACACACACACACACACACACACACACACACACACACACACACACACACACACACACACTTATGTTCATATTTTACAACAGAAATTCTTGAACATAAATAGTGATAGATGCACATACTGTACAAGCACAGAACCTCCCCGATATGCCTGATCTGAAAATTTTGCTAACGTTTTGGCTTTCGGCTTGGGGATTCCTGCTGTCTGCAGACCCCTTACAACTACTCTATGGACATTGCCAAGACTTCCAAATATAAAGACAAGTAGTTTACACTTGTACCCAAGTTGTTCGATCTCCTTTCTGAGGGGTTAGTATTTTAAAACCTTAGCAAGAAATGCCTCCTCCAGACTATATTCAAACGCATAGCCTACTTCTAGGATGGTAACTTCTCTGCTGTCTTCATCAACAACAACAACATCTGGTGTATTTCCTGAGCAGAGTTGGGGGTAACGAGTAACGAGTAACGAGTAATATTACTACTTTTTCAGGTAACGAGTAGTGTAACGAGACTACCTCCTAGAAAATAGTAATAATATTACAGTTACTTCTACTAATATTACTTCGTTACTTTTGTCATGCTGCTGCGTTCAACAGTATTGCGTTGGTGAAGGGAGATGAGCTAATGTCACTTTAGCTTGATCGGAAAAAAGATGAGCAGCGGATTTTTATTAGGCAGACGTACAAAGACATCTGGTGTCAAAGCTGCGACATTGAGGCGTCAGAAACGTAGCGCTGGAGAGCTGTTTGTGCAGCTTGTTGTCCCTATTTATTGTCCCGATCCTCAATAGAAGTCTATGTAGAAGAGCCGCGCTTGGACTGGCCACTTAAAGAGAACGGAGTTGGCGCTATACTGCTCTGCTTTGCGCTTACCGGTGATTCTTTGTTGAGATTTGAATCGAAAAAATTACCCGATTGCAATAATTCCAACTGTGGTCCAAGTATATCCAAGGATATTTTCATTTGCCATATAAGTCATGCGTTTATAATATGAGTTTATCACACAATAGATGGGGGAAATGTCCACACTCAAAGCCTGCCTGTATGCGCTGTCTGTCAGGGGATTTCCCATAGGCTACACAGCTGTTCTGATTACGCGATGCCAGTGGCTTAATCATCAATTAAGCCACTGGAGCTATAAGCCCTCATATACTCAATATTAAATCAAAAATATCTTATGCTTATGTATGTTTATCATACATTTTAATTTTGCATTAAAACATAGTTGACAGACAGAACTGTAACTAAATAACAATCCACTGACTGAAATAACACCCTACTGCAACTATGTAATCTATGGTAGGCTATATGTTAATCATGTGTGGCATATAAATATTAATATATTTTAGTATTTTTTTCCAGGGTGGGATGTCTGTATTCATTCATCTAAATACATTTATCTAAATACATCCATCCATCTTCACCTGCTTATCGGTAGTCGGTCGTGGGGGCAACAGTCACCCAATTGATGTTTGGCTGATTTGTGACTCTTGTTATTCTTCTTCATTAGATTCAGCTCTAAAAGAAGCTGACAGATTGTGTAGTTGTAGCTAATTTCCTTTTTTTCAGGGATCTGGGTGCAAAAGTAATATAAAAAAGTAATATGTAATATACTACATATTACTTTTGCATCCAAGTAATAAGTAGTGTAATATTATTACTTTTCTAAAGGGGTAATAAGTAATAAGTAATATATTACTTTCCTAAGTAATATTCCCCAACACTGTGTATTAGCTGTCACATTTGGGGAGATGTCAATTTCATTATTGCACAGTGTAAACATGTTTGATGAAACCCTTGTGTGAGTGTAAACAGAAGGTGAGATGTATAGAAGCATGTCCTTAACTATTATGTCAACAATTCTATCATGCCTGGAAATATACATCCCTTTGTATACATGACAGCCATTCAGAATATGTGACAGTGACTCTATGGTTGGGATGTTGTCATGGTACAGGCAATGAGGAGAAAATGAGTTTGGGTACCACAGAGAGAGATTGAGTCTGGTAGGAAGTACCTGTAATCTGGCTTTAACTGTAAATGTGAGAATGGCCTCATCAACTGTGTGATTTTTGAATATTGCATGGGAAACTGTGTGGTCTGCTGTGGGGATGCAAGCTAGCTTTCCCTGTAGTTCAGGGAAAGCTAGCCAGTCCGCACGCACGCACGCACGCACGCACGCACGCACGCACGCACGCACGCGCGCACACACACGCACACACACACACACACACACACACACACACACACACACACACACACACACACACACACACACACACACACACACACACGCACGCACACGCACGCACGCACACGCACACAGAATCACATACATAGAATGTTCAAATTGCTAAACTTTTTTTTTTTTTTTTTTTTCTTTTTTTGAGAATATTAACTAATTTTGAATTTGGTCCCTGCAACACATTCCAATAAAGTTGGGACGGGGGTATGTTTACCACTGTGTGTTGTTTCTTCTGACAACACTACAGTTCCCAACAGTAAGTGTTTGGGAACTGAGGGCTTGGGCATTGCCAGAATGCCCAAGGCTTTTGTCTTCTGGTAGACGACATGTCACCAAGGCACAACCTGAAGGGTTAGTTACTGCTGCCAGATCGACCAACTGGACCCATTGAAACGGTATTCAATTGCAAGGACGATTTCATGTAATTTGAGAGTACTTTTATTTGTAACTTGTTAGGATTGTTACATTAATACTACAGATGTAATCACTATTGTCAACAGAAGGTAGAGGTGTTGCCCATTTAGATTTGTCAATTGCTAGGTTGTGTTTTCGTTGTTTTTGTCTTTTTTCGTGTGTGTGTGTGTGTGTGTGTGTGCACGCGCGTGCGTGTGTGTGCATGCGTGCGTGTGAAAATGTGAAAAATAATATAAACTTTGCCAACGAAAAAATGGTTCTCCAACAAAAGATGCATGTCATATTCATTCCAAATCACTTTTTTCCCCTTTTTTTTCCAGAAAAGACCAATAGTGTGGTTCAATATTTTAAACAAATCAGAACTAACTATGATATTTGACAGTCCCATCCAACCAGAAATGAATTTAAATTTAATTCTGCAGCCTGCCTAAGGTATCTGGTAATATTCTGCACACACACCATAGGCACGGGGGAAAGGCTGTCCAATCTGGTTTGCGAGTGGTCGTTGAATAACTAAACTCCTATCGTACTGACACAAAAACATTGGAGCGGGATGACTTACGGGTGTCATGGGTGACTGCACTTCGTGCTTGGTGGCTACTTTGTCGTCATCCAACTTCTTCTTCTTCCACTCGGGCATCAGGTCGTCCAGGTAGCTCAGCTCTCTACTGGAGAAGCACAGGTCTAGGAGCTTACGGATGAACACCAGGGCTAAGACCTGAAGATACACAACACACACACACGCACGCACGCACACGCACACACACACACACACACACACACACACACACACACACGCACACACACACACACACACACAGTGTTGGATTAAAAACAAACCAAATGTGATTTGCAAGCGTGTTGCGTGCTGTGGCCCACTGCTCCATGACATGGGTCAAAATGCGGACAACAAATTTCACTGCGGTAAAGTGTGTGACTGAGTCATCGACAACTTTAATTGTGGCATATTCTCAGCTGGAGTGTCTGTTCTACGTCGAACGTCCTCCTGTCCGAGTTCCTTCATCGACTGAGGAGGTCGTTAGGCTCACCCTGACGTTCTCTGCCAGTCGCCAGGTGGCGACTCTTAAGGCTCATTCATACTCCACAGTGAAGCGACTTGCGGTGAAAGGGTAAAAAAGTGGTGATTCTGGACGACAAAAGAAAAATCACACCCGTGTGAAATGAAGTGCTGCGTGTGTGGCTACAGTATACTAAAACACACTTCGTCCCATTGTGCTTGTTTCTCTGAACATGGCAACATCAACAGTACACACTTCGTCCCATTGTGCTTGTTTCTCTGAACATGGCAACATCAACATGACTCCACGCATGCAGGCAGGGACAGACAGACAGACAGACACACAGACACACACACACATCTTGTACATCGTCTAAGGGAAGTGCTGATTCTGGCCGCGAAAAGAAAAACTTGGTGAAGCCTTCACTGTGGAGTATGACTGAGCCTTTACCATTCGCTTTCCATCACCTCCTCGTCCACATGCTGTGCTTGCTCTGTGCCACGAGAGGGACACAGCAGTCAGACTTAGGTTCTCAGTGCTTAGAAGTAGAAGTAAACAGGAACAAATTATTACACATTGTTGCTTTGGTTTGCCTCTCCTTGCTGTGCATGTGGGTCACGCCACACTCAAGTCATGACAGATAAACTGATTAAAGGTAATAGAGGCAACTTTAGTGTGTACAAACATACTGACACACGTGTTTGTAAACCGATTTGTTTAAAACAGAATCTAACTACACCCTACATCACATCCACTTTATTGGCTCATTATGAATCTGCTGTAGACTGCTGTGCTGTTATTGGCTAAAAAACGCTGCTTCACCCCATACAACTTCCACCCCCCTCACAAAGGCAAAACATGGCTATATATATCTATTTTGATTTTTGGCTAAAAAGTTGCCTCTATTACGGGTACCTTGAAAGTGTTGGCCAGTTTAGCACAGACTTCTTTATTAGGGATGTCCCAATACTGTATCGGTATCGCAAATAATGTATTGGAAAATCATCAGTATAGGCCCTTATTTGTCATGTTGATATTGGCGAATATGGGTCATATTGATATTGGTGAATATGCCAGTCTAAGCAAAGATTTGACACAGGGATAAGGGGTTGGCACTATGGCAGTTAAATAGAATATTGGCACATGCGAAATTTCCCAGCGTCCCTTGTGCTTTAAGTCGCATTAAGATGTGTGTGACAAATTTAGAACAGGCTTTGAGGGCCGAGATCCAGGGTATGGCTTATGTGGCAAATATACTAGCCGTATTTGTTGTGTTGACAGGAGAGATGATCAGAGGAGCAGAGTTTCTGCCACCAGTATTTCTACACGGGCCAAAGTATGGATAGAGTAGAGATGAGCTCTGGCCTCCACATCATAGAAAGAGACCAGACCCTCCTCATAGTCCACAAACACTCCCACTTTCTGGAGCTCCTGTCTCACAGAGAGGACGACGCCACACACGTACTGTCCATTCCTCAGCGATATAGTCCAGTAACCATTGGCAGGAATCAGCGCGACGCACGCGTTCCTGATGATGGGTCCTCTAACCACTCCTATTGTCCACTCAGTCTTCCCTCCCACCAGAACCTCGTAGTAAAACCTTCCTGACCAGAAGCTCTGTTCTCCCAACACAGCGACACACGGATGGAATCTCTCCGGATGTTTAATGATAAAAAAAAAATAAGTCCATCCATTCTATATACTTATACTGTACAGTACACTGCACTGTCATCATAGTTATGACGATCTAGGCATATTGCAATAAGGGCTTCTCTGATCTCTTCATCAGCCCATGTGTGTCCACTGCCCTGACTGGTTATCTTTATGCATCGCTGCATAGTGCGTAATGATGCCTTCTCCTTCCTTCTCGTGTGCCAAAAAACAACTTCTACCCACAGTGGTATATTCACTCCCTATGTTTAATGTGATTGCATTCACATCTCCGTTATGACCCACACTCTGGTGAGCTTTGAAGGGAAGCGAAACCATCGTTTTTGGGAGGAGTAGAATGTGGTTAATTAGGATCTCAATGAACCTTCATACCCAACAAACGAAGCGCACTTTCTGACAATATGCAGCAGGATTTCTTTATAATCGCAGTAAAAATTTTCCACAGTGAATGCGACCTAAAGGCCAAAGAACTCCCGACCACAGAAAATCCAGTGAATCTTCAAAGTTCTGTTTTTTGGGGGTATTATTGACATCATAAAACCTAAAAAAAAATAATAATAATAATAATAAAATAAAAATATAAATCCGGTCTAAAAACCCACTTCTATTGCATAGCCTTTTTATACGTTCTGTGAAGCACTTTGTAATTTGTTTTAGAAAAGTTATTATTATATAACTTTTTTTGTATTATTTTATACAGTATATTATTCTCTGGTATTGGTGTTGTAGGGTCTTTTGAATACAGGATGACCCGTTTTGAGATTAGTGCCCCGTGTTAACAGGAGAGGAGCAGAGTTTCTGCCACCAGTACTTCTATTAACTAAAGTATGGATAGAGTCTCTCGTTGAAGGAGCAGCCAGTGAAAGAGTAGAGATGAGCTCTGGCCTCCACATCAAAGAAAGAGACCAGACCCTCCTCATAGTCCACAAACACTCCCACTCTCTTGAGCTCCTGTGTCACAGGGAGGAGGACGTCAGACATGTATTGTCCATTCTTCAACGATATAGTCCAGAAACCATTGGCGGGAGTCAGCATGACACGCGCATTCCTGATGATGGATCCTCTAACCACTCCTATTCTCCACTCAGCCTTCCCTCCCACCAGAACCTCGTAGTAAAACCTTCCTGAAGAGAAGCCCTGTTCTCCCAACACAGCGAATCTCTCCGGATCATTGGGGGAATTCTCCTCTGAGTTAACTGTATTTCCACAGCTCACTTGTTGTCCATCCTCAGTCAGGATGACTCTGCAGTGTGCCGTTCCGGGGGCCACATTTACATTCACCGTGTATTGCTGGGCCCTCCTCAGCTCAGCATCACGCAGCCTCTTCTTCACATTTCGGCGGAGTGTCTTGCCCAGCTGATCCACAGTTGTCCTCAATGTCTCCACAAGGGAAGGCTGATGCGTGTTGACCACGGTCCAGTCCTTGGTGGGTGGAAGGGTGTTGGTGGGTGTGAAGTTCTGGGGGAGTTGGTATTCGAGACGTGAGACCTGCTCCAGCTCGGAGATTCTCTCCTCTAACTGAATGATTTCCTGCTTCAACTCTTTGATGTAGCCTTTACCCTGTGTCTCTGTTGTTTTCCGTTTTTCTTCGATCACAAAAGAGAACTGAGCCTGGCTTTTCACGATACAGCGGACCAGAGTAGCAGAGATCTCCTCGCCCACGGCCTTGACTGCATCACATTCTTTCCCGATGAGCTTTACTGAGAGTTCGACCTCGCGGATCTTCGCGCGCCTTTCCTGGATCATCTGCTGAACCTCAGCCACAGTTTTTGCTTCAAATTCTTCTTTCAACTTCTGGTTC
Organism: Benthosema pterotum; assembly: GCA_039105355.1. Taxonomy (NCBI): domain Eukaryota; kingdom Metazoa; phylum Chordata; class Actinopteri; order Myctophiformes; family Myctophidae; genus Benthosema; species Benthosema pterotum. The sequence goes on from CM076971.1 coordinate 42,298,994, forward strand.
CTGAACTGATCGGCCACCTTAGAAATAAAAGTGTTGACAGATACTTCCGGCATTCTCCGAAATGTTTTTTGACACAGGGGGCACTTGGGCACACCACTGGTGTCCCAGTAGCGTGTGATACAGGCTTTGCAGAAGCTGTGTCCACACGGAATGGAGACTGGATGAGTGAACACCTCCATACAGATGGAACACAGGAAGTGATCGTCAGGGAAAGGGATGTTGTAAGACATTGTCAGACGTTGAGGGTAAAGGTGAAGCTGGGAAATACTGGAGATATGCTATAAGGACCTCTAAAAACCTGATTGACTGGGAAAACAGTTTCTGTGATCGGCTTTGTAGTCCAGCTCATGGTAGCAAACATGACGTCATTACACAGTATGACGTCACTTCTGTCCATATAGCATCGCGTAGATATTACCTGCGTGAGTGGAAAGTGGCAAGTATATATAAACTAGAAAAGTGCCCTTCTGGGCACAGGTCTCCACCAGGCCAGGACAGGTTGTGGCCTCCTGGTGGCACTATAATAGGCCAATGTAAAAAGGGTACCATTTATTATTATTTACAAGGACCTTACCCGTTGTGAATATATGAACACCAAATGATCTACAGTGTGGTTAATGTGATTTAGCCTAATATCAATACCAATAATGTAAGTATTTTGATGAAGTACTGCTGTTGTTGTGGATACTTGATCATGGGAAAAGGGGAAGCAGTCATAGCAAAGCAAGGTACACTTTAATGCAACATATTTTTGTAGCATTAAAGTAGGTGTTTGTGTGAACATCATGAAACCACTGGTTTAGAAAGTGGAGGGTGGTGAGTCTTAGTAAAACACACACACACACACACACACACACACACACACACACACACACACACACACACACACACACACACACACACACACACACACACACACACACACACACACACACACACACACACACACACACACACACACACGATCCCCCCACACAAACACACAACAACCTGTCTTCATTTAATAATAGCAGTACATGTTTACTCAAGACTCCCCAATTGTTTTACAATAAGAAAATCCTTCAGGTCTGCACTCTATGCCCATTGAACCATTTGAACCATCTGATTAGCATTTGAATGTCTGATTGCCCACCATCGGCCACTTCCCCTACTCCAGACCCAGACGTGTGAAAACCTACAGTTATAGTACAATTTAATTATCATGAAATCCTCAGAGTCGCAAAATATGCATGTCCCTGCCGTTGTAGAACTCAACAAATATGAATACTGCGGTCGCGTGAGATTGTAGATGGGCCCCGGCCACGGAGCTCTTTCCCCCGGCGACAGAGCAGAGAGAGAGACGGGGGAATGAGTGGACTTTACCCCGGCCACGGAGCTCTTTCCCCCGGCGACAGAGCAGAGAGAGAGACGGGGGAATGAGTGGACTTTACCCCGGCCACGGAGCTCTTTCCCCCGGCGACAGAGCAGAGAGAGAGACGGGGGAATGAGTGGACTTTACCCCGGCCACGGAGCTCTTTCCCCCGGCCACAGAGCTCTTTCCCCCGGCGCGAGGCAGATAATCGAGGATGTTTTTTTCCTTGGTTGAGCAGCAGAGCAGGCAATGCAAGGCGTTGAGCGAGGGTGAGCGATTCGTTGTAGTCGTTGCGCTCGCGTCTCACTCGTGTCCCCGCAATGATATTCCATGTTGGGTCGGTGTGACGTGTGTGATAGGGGGCGTGTCGCTTCCCGCATATAAAGCTAATGGGATGCACAAATAAATTCATTATAAATCAACGGTGTGTTAATTTGGCAAAAGGGCTCCGTCAGTCTCTTCATGACATTATGGTGAACGGCTGTGTGAAAACTTACAGCGATGGCTGGAGCCATCGCGGAGATATTTGTGTTTCAGACATTCATTCGGACAGACAACTCCTTAATTTTAGTATGGATGACTTTAGCATTTGGATGATTTGAGGCATTTTGTCCAAAAATGTGTTTTTCTCAGCCTAGTATTATAGTGTGTTGAAGATTTTATGTAAATTGCCTGCTGTGTTCATCATCTTTACAAAATCGGCCTCCTGGTGGCGCTATAACATGCCGTTGTGGAAAATGCAGAGCAGAGGTTCATGGTTGTCATCCAGGGAGTGTGTGTGCAAATTGTGGCATCGATCGGATTAATGGTTTGGGAGATTAGCTGCTAACAGACAGACAAACACACATTTTTTTGTAAAAAGATGCCACAAATTGGCCTCCTGGTGGCGCTATAATAGGCCCTTCTGGAAAATGCAGAGCAGAGGTTCATGGTTGGCATCCAGGGAGTGTGTGTACAAATTGCGGCATCGATCGGGTTAATGGTTTGGGAGATTAGCTGCTAACAGACAGGCAAACACACATTTTTTTGTAAAAAGATGCCACAAATTGGCCTCCTGGTGGCGCTATAACAGGCCGTTGTGGACAATTTGGATCAGAGGTTCATCGTTGGCATCCAGGGAGTGTGTGTGCAAATTGTGGCATCAATCGGGTTAATGGTTTGGGAGATTAGCTGCTAACAGACAGACAAACACACATTTTTTGTAAAAAGATGCCACAAATTGGCCTCCTGGTGGCGCTATAACAGGCCGTTGTGGAAAATTTGGATCAGAGGTTCATGGTTGGCATCCAGGGAGTGTGTGTGCAAATTGTGGCATCGATCGGGTTAATGGTTTGGGAGATTAGCTGCTAACAGACGGACACGCGCACCGATTTTTCCCAAATAATTGCAAGAATCAGCCTCCTGGTGGCGCTATGTTAGGCCCTTCTGGAAAATGCAGAGCAGAGGTTCATCGTTGGCATCCAGGGAGTGCGTGTGCAAATTTTGGCATCGATCGGGTAAACGGCGCCAGAGATTAGCTGGTAACAGACGGACGGACGGACGGACACACGGACGGAGGGTGAAACATATTCTCCACCATGCCTCCGGCCTGGTGGAGACAAATATAAATAAAATACATATTTTATTTCAATACATAATGACTCGGACAGATTAACCAAAAGAACGTGGGTTTTTGTTTTATTCTCCATCCCACCTGTGCCAAAAAGTCGTTCTTTAATATAATTGAATTCACGAATAAGGGTAATAATAATAATATAACATTTATATTGTTGCCGGGAGATGGTTTTGGAGACTTCCTACTATGTAATATTTGATTTTGCCTGTTTAAGTCAGATTAATCACAGCTTCAGAATTAATTTAAACACGATGAATCACCAATCAAACTACATATATTCAAAATATGCCATATTTTCCTGTACAATGATTTGAACATTTTAAAAAGAAAATAAATCTGGGAAAATATTATCTGCTTATTTTAAAAATATTCATCAAAAGCCCCAAATGCTTGTAATGTAGTTTGTAATTTCGCAGCCTACAAATCCCATTATGTCAATGGGATTTTTTTTTATCCCACGATTTTGTTACCCATTTTTTTACCCAGTGCCAATTCCTAATGTGATCCTGGGCTCTACACACCCTCCACCAACCTGGGGAGGCAGCGGACTGGCCTCATGCTTCCTTCAATGCATGAGGAGTCCAAGCTGCCATCTTTTTCACACGACAGGGGGGAGTTTCCCTGGTTGGACGTAGCGCGTGGAAGGAACACGTTATTCCAACCAGTTCCTGTCCCCTCCATCAGGCGCCCCGGCTGGCCAGGGGGAGGCAGTTTAGAGTCCAGGATTACAAAAAAAAATGTCAATGGGACAATGGGATTTGCCAGCAGATGTCAAAGGCTTCTAAACGCCAAGAGAAACAACCACAGAAAATGCACTGAATGTTCAAAGGTCTGTTTTTGGGGGGTATAACTGAGGTCATAAAAATAAAAGAATGTTATGAAACCAAATTTATTCGGTTGTCTAAAACTAAGTAATGGGATGTTCTTGTTTCTCCTGGTGGGGATGTAAGGGTGAGGTTAGAGGTGTTAGGGATCAGGGTTTCTTTAGGGGTCTCTCACCATCATGGGGAACACGATGGCAGCGGGGGACGTCTTGATGACCCAGAGCAGCACCAGACAGGTCAGCTGGGTCAGGGTGAACAGGTGAACCTTCCGCAGAGGAACGTGACGCAGGTAGATGAAGTCTGGCTGGTGTTTGGCTGGCATGAAGAACAGCTTGAGACGGTCGAAGAACTGAGAGAGAGAGAGAGAGAGAGAGAGAGAGAGAGAGAGAGAGAGAGAGAGAGAGAGAGAGAGAGAGAGAGAGAGAGAGAGAGATTTCTCGCCATTTGAAATGAATTTGAAATGAATTTAATCATTGTGCTTGTTTTCCTTTACAGGATTTGAACATTTAAAAAAGAAACAAAATCTGGGGAAAAGGAACTGTTTATTTCTTAAATATCTATCGAAATAGGTGATCTACAAGCCCCCGATGTTTGTAGATCTCACAACTATACTCTATGGCTCTGGTTACAGGGAGACACACAGCTATATGTTGGACCAGTGAATGTTTTAGAGAACATCAGAAGGTACAGTACCTGGATGCCTTTCAAAGATGAGGCTCCCATGTAGAGGAACACTCCGTACAGCACTGGCATGGGGATGAACTGTGGGGCAGAAAACACAAAACGATCAGGGAAATGAATGAACGAATGAATGAATGGTTCAACTATGTGCCCCGTGTCCTACTTGATCACAGTGACTACAGCGTCACACACAGAAGCTTCAAAAGTGGCAGATCTACAAGCTGGAAATGTGTCAGGAGGTTTTTTTTCAATGCTGCATGGTCATTCACACTGACCTTCAGGGCGCTGGTCATGAACACGGAGAGGCCCATGAGCAGGAAGATGACCAGTCCGGTGAGCCGCTGCTCTCGGATGCCCAGGAAGCGCGGCTGCTCGCCGGGGGCAGAGCTCTCCGACTCCAGCTTGAGGCTGTTGACGTGCGAGATGGACAGGACGGTGGCCGCCACGAACCACGGCAGGCCCATCGCCGAGCACACGGCCAGCATCACGGCCACCATCAGGAGGTCCAGGTGGTAGCCACAGCCCTTCTGTTGGAGGGAGAAGAATCCTTTGACCCATTTTGTCCTGACTAGATTATAGTTTCTAATACTAGATTCTAGTCTCTGGCATTAGTTTCTAGTTTTTGACACTAGTTTCTAGTTTCCGGCACCAAATTCTAGTTTCCGGCACCAAATTCTACTTCCCGATACTTGTTTCTAGCTTTTTGGTGCTAGATTGCAGTTTCCGAGGCTAGAATCTATTTTTTGACACTAGATTCTAGTTTCTGACACTAGATTCTAGTTTTTCTGGGGAAAAAAAAAGTTCCCGTGTAAGTGATGCTCAACGTATTTCATGCCAAGGACCCTTAGATTATCTATATTTGGTTGCTGACCCCCGTCTGAAAACATGTTATTCTCGGGATTTGAGTTAAAAATGTTTGCTTCCGAAATAATATAGCCTATTCAAAGATTTGTGCCACATTTTCACGATTTTTCAAAAATAGCAGACCTACAAGCTCATAGCGCGCCACTCGGTGGCGCGCTATGAGCTTGTAGATCTGCTATTTTTCAATTGCTAAAGGAACACCAAAACGTGTAAAATACAGAAAGGGTTAACAGGGGCAGGCATTAAAGGTAATAGAGGCAACTTTAGTGTGTACAAACAGTGTTCGTATTTATTTAAAAACAGACTCGAACTCCACCTCACCTCATTATAATGTGCTGTGCTGTGATTGGCTAAAATGCAGCCTGACCCCACTCAACCCCCTCCTCCTCCTCCTCCTCACAAATTAACACCGCCTCTCCTGAGCCCAACAAATGTTTTGTTTTCATGGTTTGTTGAACGACAACAAAGTTCTGGACCGTCTACAGAACGAAGCAAGTGTCTGTCTGCAGGTAAACAGCTGCAGCACCAAAGTAGAAGCAACGTAGATGTGCTTCGGTTACCAACTCTCCATCATTGGATCTAGACAGATACAGGTATGTTGTGATGACTTTCAGAACTGGCTTTGGATTGGATCAGATAGACTGACTGACAGCTTGTGCACTTTGTATTTAGGGATAGAGACTGATTGGTTTGTGTCTGTTCACAAGAAAACAATAAAGCCAACGTGAAACCTCCTCCATGTTTTCATCTTGACAGTCGTGCAAATGTATCCTCATATAAATGAAAACAATCTCAGCATGTATAGTTTGTTGCTTAGAAGAAATGGAAATGAAAGAATAAAATGTAAAGATAAGATATTTTCAAATATATTGTGTGAACTGAAATTGCAGCTTCCTTAAAACTCAGAAGTTGGGAGGTGTAGTTCCAGACTCTGTATATAGCATTCAGAGATTGTGAAATAGCTACACAAGCCCAGCAACTTGTACTCCTTGTGGTTAGGGTTTAGGCTTTACTGAACATATGTCAAAGTCAAGGCCCGCGGGCCGGATCCGGCCCGCAAGATGATTTAATCCGGTCCCAGGCTTGTAGAGCAAAAATGTCTGAGTCTAACAAAAAAAAAAGTAAGTCTCTAGCACGTTCCTATCAAAAGTTATGGTCGTTTAAAGAAATGCTTTTGAGCTCTCTTCTGAACGGCATGTAATGCATGTTGTCCAGCAGGGGGAGTCGTTTTACCAGGCTAGGCTGCTGGCACTGCAAAGTGAGAACTATACTTCAGCAGTACAAGGGTGTGTAACCGAGAACTATACTTCAGCAGTACTAGGGTGTGTAACCGAGAACTATACTTCAGTAGTACAAGGGTGTATAACCGAGAGAACTATACTTCAGCAGTACAAGGGTGTGTAACCGAGAACTATACTTCAGCAGTACAAGGGTGTGTAACCGAGAGAACTATACTTCAGCAGTACAAGGGTGTGTAACCGAGAACTATACTTCAGCAGTACAAGGGTGTGTAACCGAGAACTATACTTCAGCAGTACAAGGGTGTGTAACCGAGAGCTATACTTAGTTAACTTTACATACTTACTTAAATTTAGTATTTGAAATTTAAATGCTATTTTCGTATGGTTTATTGACGCTCTGTAAATAAAAATAGCATCTTTCATAGCAAATGTCTTAATCTAGGCTACAAGTATGAAACCAATAATATATATTAATATCTATTCTTAATAATAAATATGACTTGTGTGATATACTGTAGTGTAGAAGTAACGGCTGTGTACGTAAACATGCGTGTGCCGTGCATGCTTGCGGTCTGCGACTGGTTGCACCGCGGCGCTCCGGCCCCCATGAAGTCACATGAAGTCCAATGCGGCCCCCACCCCAAATGACTTTGACACCACTGCTTTAAGGGGTTCAGGTCACAGGCTGACTGACCAGCAACTTGTGCTCCTTGTAGTTAGGGTTTCGGCTTTAGGGGGTTCGGGTTACAGGCTGACTGACCAGCAATTTGTACCCCTTGTAGTTAGGGTTTTTGGCTTTAAGTGGTTCAGGTTACAGGCTGACTGACCAGCAACTTGTGCTCCTTGCGGTTGATGATGACGGCGGTGATCTGCTGGTCCATGAAGATCAAGATGGTGCACAGCAGGGCCGGGATGGAGGCCGCCAGCACCGTCCACCACGGGTTACGCCCTATCGGGTTGACCACCCAACCGCGGTCACTCCTGGTAGGCTGAGACAATTAAGACAAGGGTTACGACCCCGCGATGGGTTCACCGGCCAATCAAGGTCACTCCTGGTAGGAGTAGCTATTCTGATTTTTTTTTATACAACATAAACTAGGGTAAGTACTACAGGCTAAGGCGGAGTCTGAAGAAGAGACTCTTCAGACCAGTGGTTTTGAACCTTTTTGATACCAGGGCCCACCATTTATTCAGAATTTGAGCCACGGACCACCATTTGAGGACAGTTCAGCCCCACAGGCCCCAAAACTAAAGATTTCTTTTGCTTTGGTCCACAATACAAGACATGATTTGGGCAACAAAACAGGCAAAACATACAGACCAAAATGACCATGAATCTTATAGTTGTGTAGACTTGGGCTAATTCAGATGATGGCCATTTTAACTCTTGAGAGTGTAAAAATGAAACCAAATGGACCCGCCAGGGTCCATTTGGTTTCATTTTTACGTTCTCAAGAGTTACATTTGGTTAACCCATTCAGGTTGGGAATCCATTTTTGGATTCTGTATGTACAGTATTCAATCATTAAATTGTTTTGGTGCTGCTACATACATATTTGATTTTTTTTTCAGTAAACTTAGGTCTGGCCTAAATGGGTTAAACAACTTAGCTGGGGACCACCTGGAACCCTCTCAAGGACCACTGGTGGTCCCCGGGCCACCTGTTGAACACCCCTGCTTCAGACTATGATCTCAACTCATGTCAGACGAACACGCATGCGCACGCACGCATGCAGCCACGCACACACACAGGCACACACTCCTTACCTGGAACTTGCTGGGGACCTGGAGCTTCTGCGAGGGAACCCCGATCACGAAGTCGATCAGGACCATGAAGACGATGGTGAGGAACACTGCAAAGTCACTGATCATTGATCTGACCTGAGGATTAGAACATATTGCATCTGAACTAAGAAGATGGACACACTCTCTCAAGGGAAGTCCAGGACGTCTCCCAGGCAGAACCGCTGCGATAGATCACCTCGGAGTAGGGCATTCACTTTTTGTGATTTTTGCCTGTCGACTAGTTGCCTAGTTTACTAGTCGACTAGTCGTTAATGTACCAGGTATTACAAATAATTATATTAAAAAAGAAAAAAGGTGGGAGCGAGCGAGGGCATCTGGTAGAAGAGTTGCGACATTGACGGGTCAGAACTGAGCGCTCATTCATGCAGCATTGATCCATGCAGATTGGAGTTTGTACCCCCAACAAAATCAGCATTTCACCATTCCAACCTACATCCAATCATCCATTGTAGCTGTTACGATGTTTGTTATTGTAAAAGGAAAACTACATTGGTGACTATAATCCAGGTAAGATTTATATTGTAAGACTAAAACAATATTAATAATAAAAATAATACCACCTCTGTTTTTATTAATTTCTTATCGACTAGTCAACTAGTAACAACGAGGTCGACTAGTGGTTTTACTTGTCGACAATCGATTAGTCGACTAGTTGGTTAATGCCCTACCTCGGAGGTGTAACAGCTTACCTTGGTAGGGAAGTAGCGGCTGGTCTTGAACTGCTTGAGGAAGGAGGACATGAAGAAGGTGGAGAAGAAGAGGATGGTGGACCAGAAGAGAACGTCGGGGGTGTAGGGTCCGTGGTGGCCGCACGCCGGCCCGACGAACTGGCCCTTTAGACTTTTGCACTCCTATACGCACATTTATAAACATATGATCACACGACTTGGACGAACGCTTGATTCTAGAATGGTCGATCACCGAATTCAAATGTTTGTTATTGCTTGCTATTGATCCTGATGTCCAAGCATGTTAAATACTCGGTGCACCTGGACACAGCTGCTGCGTAGCTTGGATTTTTTGCTGTATGTCATTTGTCAACATTAGTTGACAAAGTGTATGTTTTTGAAAACGTTTGAAGTGAGAAATAGATGCTGCTCTACTCGAAAATGGATTCCATTTGATCGACGCTCACTTCTAAGTTTCCCAGGCGACCTGTTTGTTTTGTTGTCACTTCAGGGTCAATTTATTAAATGTGTGTACAGAGTGGCAGTGTAATAAGCAGGATAATGCATGGCTGTTGTTTATAGATAAATCACCTTCAGGGTGATTAACCACATCTGCTACCTCCGCTCTGCACCAGTGGTTAATCACTGAGCCGTGTGTGTGTGTGTGTGTGTGTGTGTGTGTGTGTGTGTGTGTGTGTGTGTGTGTGTGTGTGTGTGTGTGTGTGTATACCGTCACAGTGAGGTTGCTCCAGGACACGTCACTGAGGTTGCTCCTACTCCACATCTCGATCGTCTCGTTGCTGGGATTGTCAGGCTCTGCACAGGTGCAGCTACACACACACGTGTGCACAAAACACGCACACACACATGCACACATTCAAGGTTATGATTAGGATTTTTTTTTTTTCATGTTTCTTTTATTTTTAACTTTTAAGTAGTGTTCAACGTGGGACAACGCGTTCAACAAGACGTAGCAAGGTGATCCTTTGAGGTGAAAAAGGCTTTAGGTTCGAAAGCTTACGTAGGATTCAAGATGTTTTTGTTTACTGTAAATCGCTCTGGATTAACGCATTTTGTCCTGACTAGATTTCTAGTTTCTGAAGCTACATTCTAGTTTCTGACGCTAGATTCTAGTTTCTGACGCTAGATTCTAGTTTCTGAAGCTACATTGTAGTTTCTGATGCTAGATTCTAGTTTCCGAAGCTACATTCTAGTTCCTGACACTAGATTCTAGTTTCTGACACTAGATTCTAGTTTCTGACACTAGATTTTTTTTTCAGTGATGCTCAACAAATTTCATGCCATGGGCCATCAGAATTATCTATATTTGCCTGTGGACCCGCATCTGAAAAGATGTTGTTCCAGGGATCCAAAGATTTGACTTAAAAATGTTTGCTTCTGAAATAACATATTCAAAGAGTTGCACCACATTTTCACGATTATTCAAAAATAGCAGATCTACAAGCTCATAGCGCGCCACAGAGTGGCGCGCTATGAGCTTGTAGATCTGCTATTTTTCAAAGCTTTAGAACACCAAAACAGAAGCGTTCAGAAGCACAGAAAGGGTCAAGAGCATCTGCTAAATGCCTAAAACGTGTATAAAACATAAAAAAACTCTCAAAAACAAATAGACTCACTATGACAGCGTGAGCTTGTCCAGCTCCTGGTGAGCGTTGTAGGGGTAGATCTCCCCCAGGTGCACCAGCTTCTCCAGCGCCTCGTAGATGAAGATGAGGCAGATGAGCGCGGCGAACGCCTCCTCGGTGAAGCGCGTGATGTAGCACACCAGGGAGCTGGCGTCGGTGGCCACCAGCACCAGGCACAGGAAGGCCGTCCACAGGCCGATGCACGCCCTCAGAGACAGGTAGGACAGGTTGTAGTCCCTGGAGGGGACAAGACAGACAGAGAGACAGGTTACAGGGGCGGATGTAACATGTCCCATGTGGGAGGGCAGGAGAAAATGGTATGGGGGCGGCTTCATCACCCATACCATCTTTCGGTTACAGGACTTTTATTAGGCAAGTAAAGCATCAATAACAACATCAGTTGTTGTTGAAGTTGCAACAGATACGCAGCATGCATAAAGCTAAAGGTCTGACTTCGAGAGCTTTCTGTTTGCAATGTTGAAATGGTGTTTTTTTTGTGGTGAGACGATTGTATTTAGTTAGTAGCAGTAGTAGTGTTTCAAATCATTTTAATTATAAGCACTTTCATTTGAAATATCTTGGATTGTTTTGCACGCCATCCTGTTTGGTAGGGCAGACAGGGCATTTAGGGGGGCATTGCCCCCCACATGTCCATGCCTAGATCCGCCCCTGACAGGTTATAGTTTCTGTAGGGCATATACTGTACTGTATGCCAAACTCAAGGGGACTCAATCAGGCCTGTGAATGAATTATCTTCGGCCCAAAGGATGATATATAGTTGTCATCATTTTACTATGAAAGCAGTGCTTGAATGAATGAATGAATGATTTTTTTTATTAACAGAGATGAGAGTTACAGTACAAGCAAGTACACACTGCTACAAAATTGATAACAGCTTGTTTACAATAGTGGCCAACTTGTTCATTTCATTGAGGCATTCAAATACCGTACATACAAAACAACTACTTCAGTAAAAACAGAAGCAGCAAATCATGTACAATGTACAATGATACTGTATATCATTGTACATTTTTGTTTTACAGAGGCCAGTTTCGAATTGCAGCCATCTCTAGGTGCCCTTTGAGAGCGGTTTTGAAGGAGTCAAGGGATTCACATGCCTTTATGCCTGCTGGTAGGGCATTCCACATTTTGGTGGCATATGAGCGGAAGGAATTAAGTCCCTTGTTTGTGCCAAATCTGGGTTGGACATGGTTTGTAGCACTCCCTCTGGTGTTGTGGGAGTGGACCTCATTGACATTAAGGAAGTATTTAGACAGATATAAGGGTATTTTGGTATATCGTATCTTGTGGACCAAACACATTGCGAGATGTTGTGAGGATCATGAAAACTGAGCTTTAATAATGTCAATTTCAGTATTTAAAGTTTTATCTTTTCATCTACCTTACTATTAAAGCGCAAATAACAATCCTCAATCACCACTGATATAACCAGTCCCTGTCATTTCTTTCTGGACAGTTTAGCTGCAATACCACACACTGTCCTGTGGTAGTGGGGGTGCTGATATGCAGGATATTTTATAGTAGAGTCATCATAATACTGACACTAGATAAAATAGGCTTGTTTAAATTCCATGTCAATTTGGAAAATCAAGAATGGTGGACATTGTAAACTAAGTGGAAATACAAATTTGGAACTGATGACTGAAAGAGAGGCAATTTACATTAAAGCTCCTCTATGATAAGAAAGACTGATTGTTCAAACTAGATAATTTGTGGGGATAGAAAACACACATGGGAGCACCAAAAAAGTAACCACTAAAAAATTAAAAGATGAATTTCATGTTATTCTTAACCCTTTCCCTACCAGCATAATTAGGCTTAATACTGTAGCCAGACCAGCTAAATACCCTAATAAAGTACATATTTGAATGTCCAAATAAAAATGTGTGATATGACCACAAATGTCACAAATGTCTCATTTTAACCCTGCAAGTCTCCACTTTCCCCAGAAAAAAAGAAATATGCATATTTTATTTTATTATTCTCAAGGATTAACATTATTATTATTTTTTTCATTTACTTTCCTCACAACACTTCACAACATGTTGTGAGCTTGCAGAACTGCTATTTTCTGGTATTTGAACTTTTTCATGCACTATGTGTAAAGTAGTTTATTATTATGAAACCTGGTTGCTTATTTCTCTCCAAACACCTGGCAACCAATGTCGCCAACTTGGCGCATTTGTCACTATATTTAGCTTTTTTTTCAGACCCCCCTAGCACCAAAATTATTGAAAAACTAGTACTTTTTTGAAAAACGAGTGCTTTTTTGCTGGTGAGTTGGTTTGAAAACCACTGCCCTAGCTCCTTCTAGTGCATTTTGGAAGTGCCACTAGTGTATTTTGGAAGTTGGCAACACTGCAAACACAGAACAGCAAATTCTGTTGCCTGCTGCAAAGCCATGGCTGTGGCTTGCAGCCTGTCATCAGCATGGGAGTCCTGATACAAATAATTGGATTTATTGACCTTTGGATATATTGGCAATCTTTTTTTACATGTTTTTGATCTTTTGTGCTGTTATTTGGAGACACATAAGGTAAGGTAAAAAAAATCCCTTTGTTGCTTTGTTTGTTGTTGTTTTTGTTAGGGCTAGTTGGAGATCTATAAGGGTCCATTGTAATTATCACAGCTACATGAATCTTTGTGACAAGTTGGGGGAGGGCTCCCTCTGCTGGTGGAGGGCCCACGCTACACCTGGAAACTATATTTAGACACCCAGATCCACCCAAAAACACACAATACGTCAATTACGTCAGTGGGAGGCTTGGATTTGCATGTCAATTACCTCAATTACGTCATTGGTAATTAAAGGGTTAAGGGACACTGATTTTGGAAGGATTTTGTTTCCTGTTTTCCTGGGGTGTCCTCATAAACCGTTTCTGTTTTTGGCTTTTCAGCCCTTATTGCTAGTCTCTAGTCCAGATAGACAGGGAAGAGGGAGAGTGAGAAGGAGAGAGACATGCAGCAAAGGTCGCTATCAGGCCAAAGCCTACGTGACATGCACCTGGACCACTCTCCCCCAATTTTCCAGTGGTTCCACTTTATCAAGTGAAATCGTCTAAACATGCCCGGTTTTCAGGAAACACTGACGTACTTCCGTACTCTAGCTCTCAGAAATTGTGGAATAGGTGCCTGGCTGTATGCAAGAGTAACTGTACTGTGAATAAATAAAGACGTTTTTTTGTTTACTTACTTGCAGAACTTGAAGAGGATCTTCTCAAAGACCAGTACAGGTCCTGTGCTGCCCAGGATGGTGAGAGGCTGCCCCGCAAACAGTGAGTAGACCACCCCCGTCATGGAGGCTCCCAGCAGGGACTCAATGGCACTCTGAAACACATCAATGTGGATGAGTATGAGTATGTTGTTGTTGTTGTTGTTGTTGTTCAAGTCAACAGCAGGGATGGTGCTAATAGTGGGCCCAGTCAGGGGCGTTTTTGCCATTAGGCAGACTAGGTAGTTGCCTAGGGCACCATGAGGGGAGGGGGCGACCACCAGACATGCTTTAAAAGGATACCAGGCTAATAAGCCTAATATGGATAAACCCATTATACCTGCCATGTTATAGCTAGAATTGAACATTTTTAAAACACATATGTTATTTAGTTTAAAAATAGTTCATAATTTTATCCCTTGGGGGGCGCCATTTTACAGGAGATTTTCCCTGGAGCCCCCCTTACCAAATGGACCCGTAAGGGTCCATTTGGTAAGGGGGGCTCCAGGGAAAATCTTGCCTAGGGCTTCAAATTGCTTAGAAACGCCACTGGGCCCAGTGCTGCAATAGTACAACATATTTGAATCATTATTTATCTAATTTATCTACTGTATATTTTTTTTTCTATTTTTTTTTTCACATACATATTTTGATTGCTGTTCATTGTCATTGTTCTTCCACGCCATTGGTCATGCTATTTGCATAGAAATATGCATGGGCATTGCTGGGCTAGACAGTAGTATAGTGTGAAATCAATATAAAACCTTAATTAAAGACAGAGATCCCCGTACATGCCACCTATTGTGTTAACTGCCGGGTGGAAAGCCTCATAATGTCCAAAATTCGGATTTTTCAGGATTATAGTAAAAGTACAAAAATAGCAAAAAGTAGCAGATCTTGACACTTTTGTTTAACACTGTAGCAGGGTAGTGCGATAGGCACAAAGGCAATTATTATACTGTCTATCGGCATCAGTTGATATCAGCATAGGAAAATTAGGAGGACACAGGGGCGGATGTAACAATTCCCAATTTTATCATTTTTTTTGGCAGGAGAAAATGGCATGGGGGCGGCTTCACCCATACCATTTTCAATTATGGGACTTTTATTTGGCAAATAAAACATCAATAATAACATCAGTTGTTGTTGAAGTTGCAACAGGCATGCATAAAGCTAAAGGTCTGACTCAGAGAGTTTTAAATATAACCACATTAATGTGAAGTATCTTGGATTGTTTTGCATGCCATCGTGTTTGGTGGGGCAGACTGGGCATTTAGGGGGGCATTGCCCCCCATGCCTATGCCTAGATCCGCCCCTGGGAGGACAATATCAGATATCGACCAAAAAGTAAATATCGGACATTGCAGTTTTGTAAGACAGTGTGAGGTATCTCTTACGATGCGTCCCTCCGTGGCCTCTCCCAGCAGACCTCCGAAGGTGATGACAGGCGACATGCAGGCGCAGTACAGGAAGAGGAAGGACGCCACACACTGCAGGCTCAGACCGTCACGATAGTCACTGAGGTAGAACGGAAGCTTCCTCTTAATGTCCAGGATGAGACCCCCGAACAGCCTGCCAGGAACACAGCAGTGAGGTACAGTGTTGTTGGGTGTTACTGTAGTGTCTCGTTTTGGGTAACAGGGTATCCCAACAGATTGTGCATTTAGAGCAGGGGTTTTCAAGCTTTTTGACACCAGGGACCACCATTTATTCAGCATTTTAGCCACAAGGACCCCTAAACTAAAGATTTATTTTGCTTTTGTCCACAATTCCAGGCTGGATTTGGTCCGTTTGGTTAATCTTCTAGTTGTGTAGACTTGGGGATTATTCAGATGATCATTTTTGGTTTCATTTTTACGCTCTCAAGAGTTACATCAGGTTAACCAACTTATCTGGGGACTACCTGGAACCCTCTCAAAGGACCACTGGTGGCCCCCGGACCACCTGTTGAAAACCACTGGCTGTAGACCACTGTACTGTACCTTCCGGTCCGCTGCAGCTCTGGTCCGTGGTGTTCAGCATGAGGCTCATCGTCCACTGGACACACCGTCCCGTTTGGAACCCCAGGAGTCTTCCTCTTCTCCTGTTGTTAGAAAGAGCATTCAGTGAGGAGGGAAGAAGTGCAACATGAAGGCCCGCCCACACTCATCCTGATTGGATGAAGGCCTTCTCACCCGCCACCATAACTGAAACTAGGCCTTGTTGTTTTTCTAAACCCAGGAGCTCACTGTGGGAACTTCTTATATGGTCAGCAGACTCTATAGTAGGGAGGATTACTCATAACATTGAAAAAACTGTTATTTTAGTTAAGTGAAATCAGTTTTAATAATAAAAAAAGAATAAATGATAAAAAAGACTACACTTAGTGACATCTCTTTTATTATTCATTATTATTATTATTCATAATTTGGCTATTTGTTTTTTATGGTGCAGTTTGTTGATTATTAATGTTCTTTTTTCTTTTCTCTATTGACTTGTTAACTGTTTAATTGCCAAGGACGTTAAGACGAGTATTTGTTTACATAAACAAGCCAGGTAACAGCTGCCAAAGACGTTAAGACGAGTATTTGAAATCTCACGGGATTTGAAGTCTTGCGGGTGCACGTGCGGGGGTGCATATTTAGGTGACAGGGCGTGTATTTAGGTCCATATCTCAGCCTATTGTGGCAATCGGCGGCCACTTAACTTTCACTTTCACTTTTTGGCATTTTGGCATAATAACATCCTAGCTCTCTCCTGTGTGTGTGTGTAATGGTGGAAGAGCTGGTTGTTTTGTTCTGTGGCAGGAAGTGACACTTCCTGCCACAGACCAAAAAAGGCCTGAACAGTCTGTGAATCATCACTTCACATCCCAACCCTCAAGTTGAGAGCCAGCGCCCTTAAAGACCTCTGTGGGTCCCCGGACCACACTCTGAGAACCAGTGAGTTCAGTAAAAAAGTGAGTGCGTATCATCTCCAAACAAAGCTTTGGTATTAAAGGCTGATAAAAAAGTTGGTGCACAGGCAACAGCAATTAGCAACCGAGGTAGCGTCGCCCAGCGAGGGAATAAAAATCCTTCATGTGCACGGCTAATGAATCATCTTTTCCTCCTCGCTGGGCCAGGATGTTTTAATTTCCCACTAGAGCGCCTCGGTTGCTATTGTTTCTGTGCGTCAGAATCACAGCAATTTAGGCATTTAGCTCCGGACGCTGCGTATGCCATTATTTCTCCATGAGTTGAATACACAGCAACACAATGGACACAAGCCTTCTGGGTTATTCTTTGAGACAAATGCGGGTATTTCGGGATTTGGGGGTAATTCCATTCGGCAAACCATTGTTTTTATGCCGAACACTTTGCGCGAGCCCTTCCAAGTTGTCCACCAACATTTGAAAACAGAAAAGTTGATAAAACAGCTAAACGCAACTACGAAAGAGATGGAAAAAGTCTGACCATCCTTCTACACTATGCTTTCTTCCACAGCACCTATGTGTTCTTATTGTAGGGTGATCCTAGATCGTATTACAGCATACTGAGCCAGAGTTTATTTTTACAGCAGATTCATATTTAGATTTAGTCAGTGGTCTTTTGAATAAGATTCCATCTACTTTTAGTCACAACTAAGTCATCTGAAATATTTTAGATTTCAGCCACAGTCTTTGCTTCATATTCTTCTATTATCTTGTATCTTATCTGTACCTATAGACTCCAAAAAATACAAAAAAAAATCCAAATGGCTGTTATTCAACCCTTGGTTGTCATCCTGGCGTCAGGGCCCAGATTCTGAAGATATGGAGTCTCACGAAATGCTACCAGGGCTAAAGAGAGAAATGTGGCGCCTTTCTTTCCACCAGTATTGCTGCTGCTTGGAGCATAACAACGTCAGGAAAGTGACAGGACCCAGGCTTACAACTGTCCTAAAAATCCTAAAGTTAGGCTTCTGAACTTTTGTTGCCCAGTTTTATGCATGTATGTGGTTTTGCTGGCAATGGCTTTGGCTTGGTTGGTCATGGTCTAAAGGGGACTGAATAGGAAGATCTACAAGTTCTAGTTACTGTCCACTAACTATAAATGCACCAGTTCCCACCGGTTTCAACAGACAGAAAATACATCTTGAAGCACGCCAGAAGAATATGAACCTGGGTGGGGGACGGTCTTAGATGTAAGGCGGGGCTTGGAGAGGGTTGGGATGGGGGTTTACACCAACCTGGGAGGGGACAGTCTTGGGGGGCTCGATGCGGATGGAGGGATCCCACTCCCCCGGCGGCAGGACGGTCACCTGGTCCAGGAATTCGTCGATGCCGGCCAGCAGGTCGCTGCGGTCCTTCGCCTTGTACGCCACATCGTGGAAGATCTGAGAGAGAGAGAGACACAGGGGTGGATGTAACATTTCCAAATTGGGGGGGCAGGAGAAAATGCTATGGGTGCGACATCACCCATAGCATTCAGTGTTTCCCCCAGAAAATTGGTTAGTCAAGGTGGTGAGGCTTCGAGTCTGTGCTCGTGCGCGTGCACGTGCACGTCCGTGCATGTGCGCGTGCATGTGATGTAATTACAATACCGTAGGCCAGGGGTAGGCAACCTTTTTGACATGAAGTGCCATGATTTTTTCCTTGACACTCAGAGTGCCACAGTAAAAAATGACTATAAATTCCCTTATAGTCAATAAGGGAATGACTGCATTTTCGCGGTCATCACATATTCAATGGCCATTTACTGCAGTTATGTCATTATTAGGCCATATTTCATTTCTTATCAGAACAGGCAGACTGGTAGATATTTTTCTTTCACAATAGATTGATCAATCAGACTTAAGTGGACCAAAACTGTTCATTTGAGGGACAGAAGTATTACTTGAGAGGGACATTTAATTGCAGGGTAGCAACACAGTTGGCATTAAAAATGCCTCATGCATCATTTGTCCATAAGTAGTCCCTAGCCATGAATTTGTTATTTATTCATGTTAGTGTATTTCACCTGTTATTTCAACAGGCTTAAAACACATCTAGCATTAACAGAGACAGTGAGAAAACTTTACAACAGAAAACAGAAGGGGGACTTTTAGGACAATTGACCACTGTAGTCTGTCAGTCACAATGTGGGACAGGGTCTTTGAAATGAGACACTGTCCCACGCAAAGAAGGACATCTGGTCACCCTGTGACTGTCCCACAGAAACGGGGATATCTGGTCACCCTCAAAATACTCGCAAAATACACTTCAAGACACACACACACACACACACACACACACACACACACACACACACACACACACACACACACACACACACACACAAACACCCCACTCAGAAGCAGCACACACGAGCTACAAGCTAGCCTATGTGCTAATTATTCAACAGACAGGGAGAGGGAGACTACGTTAAGCATATGAAGCTGCACACCAGTTGAAACGCAATAATTTCAGCGTGGATGTCGTTTGGTTAGGCTGACATGACGGGGGTCCGCGGGAGTCGGGCGGGACACAGACGGCATGCGTTGACCAGACAGCCACCAATGCGTCTTTTTACTGCTTCGGGAGCTAAACAACTCCGTGTGCTCCGTGTGCGTGCACAGAAGCACTGCATACGCACTGATTGGGCAGCGCGCAGCACAGAAGTGTCAACACTGGATCAGACTCGCTCCGGTTGATACTGATACTACTGAATAATACTGAATGATCGCGGCCGTTGTGATTTGCTAATGACATGGTTTCAAATCGCACTTTCGGTTTGAAGCCTTAGTGCAGATAACTTTATTAACATGCACATTGTATGAACGACACATTTTTACTTTTTTTTTTTTTTTTTTTTTTTTTGGGGGGGGGGGGGGGGGGGGGACGTAGCCAAGGCGGGGCCGGGCTTCACTCAGGGCGGCCGCCCTGATAATAAAGCGCTGGGGGAAACCCTGGCATTCACTTCACCCGCACCCATAGCATTTTTGGTTACAGGACTTTTGTTAAGCAAGTAATAATAACATCAGTTGCTGTTGAAGTCGCAACAGACACGCAGCATGCATAAAGCTAAAGGTCTGACTCAGAGAGTTTTCTGTTTTCAATGATGAAATGCTGTTGGTTTAGTGGTGACACAGCTGTAGTTAGTTAGTAGCAGTGGTAGTGTTTCAAATAATTTTAAATATAAGCACTTTCGAAAACCTGAACCACCTCCACACACAGTTTCCACAGCACACACATCTCAACACCAGCCTTGTTTTAAAACCTCTTTCCTGGTGATGACATCGAGTAGGAGCTCTCACAAAACACAACTATTGGTAAACTCCCTATGGCGGACGCACAGTAATATAACAGCCATGGTGGACAACACAACGGACCACAAACAGAATTATTGAATTGAATTCTGTGTGTGTGTGTGTGCGTGTCTTTCCAAGCTCTGCCAAGATAAGAGCAGCAAGCTCTGAACGCAACGTGCATCGTTTGCTTGCAGTTCTGTTCTGTTCTGCGGCAAGAGAGAGAGAAAAGATTTATTTGGAATAGAATAGCACTAGTCTAAAACCAAATCAAACTCAAGAAAAAACAATTACTGTAATTTCCGGACTATAAGCCGCAACTTTTTTCATATGCTTTTGACCGTGAGGCTTATACAATGGTGCGGCCAATCTATGGATTTTTACAGGTGTTTTTTTTTTAACAGGGGGTTTCAACAGCCCGTTCCGGGGACCACCAGTGGTCCCTGAGAGGGTTCTAGGTGGGCCCTCCAGACTAAAGGATGGAAAGTTGGTTAACCAGATGTAACTCTTTGAGAGCGTTTCATGTTTCATGTTTACACTCTCAAGAGTTATGATATTCACCATCTAAATTAGCACCACTTAATGGTCATTTTGATCTCTATGTTTTCCCTGTTTTGTTTGCGAAAATCCATCCTGGAATTGTGGACAAAACCAAAAGAAATCTTTAGTTTTGGGTTCTGTGGGGTGAAAATGTTGTCAAATGGTGGTCTGTAGCTCAAATGCTGAATAAATAGTGGGCCCTGGGATCAAAAAGGTTGAAAACCACTGCTCTAACATGAAGCTTGTTGTCTGGTGCGGCTTATAGTCAGCTGCGGCTTATACATGGAAAAATCAGTATTTTGCCCCAAATTTAGCTGGTGCGGCTTATATTCAGGAGCGGCTTATAGTCCGGAAATTACGCTACTACTAATACTAGTAATTAACCTCAAATCAAAAATCAGAAATGCATTAATAGAGGGGCAGTAAACCAGCGAGATGGGAACCCGCAAGATTCCCGGTTCGATCCTGAGCTCCCTCAAAGGTTAGTGTCAAGGGGCTCTGTTTTATGCAGTCTGACTTTTATTTATTTTTTTACCATTTTGAAAAACACAAAACAGCAAGATTCAAAACATTGCTTTATTTTTGAATAGTTCAAAGCTTGTATGGAGAAGCCCTATAGGACCACCTATAGAGAGAGAGCATTAATGTCATTGTTATAAAATACCTCATCTGTCATGATGGTCGCCATGGAGCGTCCGATCTCATGATACTGCTGAGCTTTCCCATCCGGACCGAGCAGGATGAACAGGAACCTGGAGATCAACACGATAACATACAGATTTAATAATGTATACATACAGTATACTAGGGATGTAACCATACAGTAACTGCATCAAAAATAAGAAATCGAAATGAAATAATCAATTGTATATTATTTTTGTGAGTGCTATTTAGCAATGTTTAGAAGAAAATACAAAACAATGGATGTAATTACTTATTTTAAAATAATGTAATCATATCCACCGTCCATCTAAAAACGCTTATCCGTAGTCGGTCGCAGGGGCAGGAGCTCCACCATAGAGCTCCAGATGATGTAAATGTATTTTACAGGGGTACTTGGCAGGGGCGGATATAACATTTCCCACCCAATGGGGAGGCCAGAAGCAAAAATGGTATGGGGGCGGCTTCATCGCGCCGATGAAGCTGCACCCACACCATTTTCAGTAGTGTTTCAAATACTTAAATATAAGCACTGAAATCTGAAATCTTGGGTTGTTTTGCATGCCATCATGTTTGGTGGGGCAGACTGGGCATTTAGGGGGCCTATGCCTAGATCGGCCCCTGGTACCTGGTGGGTATGGGGACCTCGGTGAGGCCGCTCAGCAGCACGGCGGGGGACAGGCGGATGAAGGCTACGATGGGCCGGTCCAGGAAGTCCAGCTCTCCCACCAGAACGTTGGAGGCCTCAGCACCCTCAGGGATCTTCTTCATGAAGTGCATGTCCACCTGCAGGTCAGAGGTCACAAGGTAAGAAACAAAAAAAAAACTCAGTGTATCAACTGCCGCGTGTGAATGAATGACGGAATGAATGTGTGCATGGCAGTCGATGTGTTAAAGCTGCAGTCTCCATATGTTGGGAGTGTATCCTGCGTCTTCAGAAACTCATCGTGAGTACGTTGTATATAATTCTATAAAACTACAGAACTACTGCTCTATACACTTCGTAAAAGCGTTTACAATTTAGTCATTCAGATTGTATCCCTCTCAGTGTAGTGCAATTTAAAGCAAGCAACTAATCTGTAGTCTGTAAACCAGGAATAGGAATAGGATAGAATGGAATCATAACAGGTCAGCTCCATATACTGCATGGAGGTATAAGGGTGGCAGCGGTGGCAGTGTGTACAGGGTTTGATGAGGGCCCAGGCCTTCATTTTCGGGCCTGTTGAGAACTCTAGTTCTGGACGTGATGTGACAGAGTGACGGGGATTACGGGTTAGACGTCTAAAACTCAAGGTTGCATAGTTAGAGCAACTGTGGCGACACTTTGCATACACCTTTAAGGTCGTCAAGGCTTGGGAAACGCAACAGTAATTTCTAATTTCTATGTGCTAAGATGGAGTCGTGGTTTTGATTGCAGTGAGAACAAAACATAGTTGTGGAGGTAGAAGGAAGAATCATCTGGGATGTGTGGAGCATACTTAGTCCCAGTGTTTTTTTAAACAAAGAACTCCACTGCTCTGCACTCAGTCAAAATGATCTGTATTTGGTGTGCTCTCCTTCTGCGTCACATGTCTCTGCCCCAAATAGCCGGCCTACAAGCTCTCACACACACACACGCGCGTGCGCGCATACACACATGCACATGATGCGCGTGTGAAAGTACACGTGCCGGCCCGGATGCACTTAGACACGGTTATTGTGTTACTTCAAAGTCGATTCTAACAGCAATTCAGACATCCTTTGATGTACTGGGATGGAGACTGGCTGCAGTGCTGGGTGTGGGCAAAGCAAATGCATTACAGTGCCCTGTGGATGAATGCAGGTGTAGACTATTTATGTAAAAAATATACCACCTGGATTATTCTGTGTGTATATATATATATATATATATATATATATATATATATATATATATATATATATATATATATATATATATATATATATATATATATATATATATATATATATATATATATATATATATATATATATTTATATATTTATTTATTTATTTATTTTTTTTCACACTTTTGGACCACATCTGTGGTCATTATATGGCCATTGCCCAACAATGCACCCAGACAAACCACCTGGCTGCAGGTGGGTGGGTAGTTATTTGGCCATGATGTTCAGTTCATGATGTTCAGTTATTTGCCTGCACCCATCCCTAACCCTTACAGGCAGGTGTTTTGGCTGAATTTCACTCTACAACCTACTGTGCATGTCTGTTGTTATCTGTTGATAGCTTGTACATCTGTTCTATTTTCTCATGCACTAACAAGCTCATTTGTAATAAGTACAGAGGCCTGTTTTGGTGGAGTAACCTATTACATATTGCCCATTTTGGTGATATTGTGTATCGTGTCAACAAACCCCCGCGTCGCCGAATGACCCAGAAACAAAAGAAGGACAGTATAATGATTCTGGATGCCTAGCAAAGGCAAAAGCTAACACCTAGAGGGCAGCAAAGGATTTAACTGCGACCTTTGGTTGCAATAACATACAGGAGGTGTATGGACTCTATTCAGGGCTAGGGCTAAAAAAAAGTTGGGTTACCCTGCTGAGGTCCACCTGAGTCCCCTCAGCAGCCGCTCCGCTCTGTCCCGAGGTCTGGGCAGGAGGCTGGAGACCCGCCGCAGCTGAGAGAGAGAGAGAGAGAGAGAGAGAGAGAGAGAGAGAGAGAGAGAGAGAGAGAGAGAGAGAGAGAGAGAGAGAGAGAGAGAGAGAGAGAGAGAGAGAGAGAGTCATAAATCTTTGTTTTCTGGCCCGGTGCCAGTGACAAAAAACGATCTACGATGGCAGCAGCCTTTAGCTTCCGATGGCAGTTTGGAACTGGAACAGTTCTATTGATTCTGGACAGATCGTCCTCGCTGGCAGCTCTAACGTTAGTCCGGCAGCCGGGCTTATAGGATGGGAAGTTTAGTATACCAGTGTTTAGTTGTCTTTTTTTTAGTGGCTTAAAATATTGCCTAATGCTGACCGGCTGTCAGTTTTGAGCTTTGTTATTATAGGGGTTGCTTGTGACACTACCATAAACATCCAATATCAGGCAAGAATGTAGCATGCGGCATGTCAAACTAGGGTTTTTTGTGACTTTTAATCCAAAAGCCAAAAAAGAGAGTATTTCAAATTAAAAGCGAGTTCCACACAAATGTGAAGAGGAAGTGGTTGAATGTTTTTAGCCCAAAGAGTGTTTTTTTGAACAAAACTACAATGCTTGGAATCGACTCAAAACCTTGAATCCCCCACCCCCCAAGTTGGACATGATACTTAAAGCATAAGGGAATGTCTTTTCAAAATGTTTGCCTTACATAGGATTCATGTTGAGTCATGAATGTATAGACTAGGGGTCAGCAACCATTTGGACGTGAAGGGCCATGTTTTCATTTTCCTGATCGTCAGTGTGCCATGTCAACATTAGGTTAAATTCTGAGAATGATAAATAATAATAATAATAATAATAATAATAATAATAATAATAATAATAAGGGTAATAATAAACAGATAATAATATAACAGCACCTTTTTTCTCTTCTGGACTGTTTTCTTTCACATCAGTGAATGATTATCATCATTAGGGGAAGGAATTACATCTATCTCCCCGGTCAGAGTTCAGTTTGAATGAATGTGGACTTGTGTGCAGGATTTGCATGAATTTGAGAGTCTAATCAAAGGAAACGTGCTCTCTTTCATATGTATGCCAGTGTGCCAGTGATCAGCCTTCATTGTGCCAGTGTTGGCACCCGTTCCTATGGTTGCCTAGCCCTGGTATAGACAATATTATATTATACATAGGCTGCCGGACTATATCACGTTTAGAAATCAGGCCAGGTGTCGCGTCTGTCTGGGAACAATATACTACTAACCCATACAGCCAAAAACAAATTGAAGCACCTCTTCAACCAGACAAGTTTACATGTCAGGAAAAATGCGGTTTAGAGGAACCTCTCAAATTCAAAGGTGATTGAAAATACTCAATTCAATTGCTTTAAATGGAGATCAATGTTAAACGCTGTGCTGTGAGTTTGCATTGAGCTCTGTATTTATCGGCTTACCTGTCACTAGCACCCCCTAGTGACAGGTCCGTAAAAATATGCGTACTTGATAAGAAAATTGTACCTGGTAGGTTCAGGGGAGGTTACTCATCCAATAGGTGAGGTTATCAGACAGGGCTACTCACCCGGTAGGTGAGGTTAAGACAAGGCTACTCACCTGGTAGATGAGGCTCGGACTTATTCCTTGCTTGCTCGGCCAGCGACAGCACCATGGGCAGCAGGTTGCTCTTCTTCTTGTCGTTCTGGTGGTGGTGTCTCTTGAGCAGCGCCTCGCGGACCCGGACCCTCACGCTTTCATTCAGCTCGTCGTTGGATGCGTCCTGGTGGTCCAGGACCATGTCTGCAAGGGGCACGCACGGAAATGAGTCACAGAGCAACGGCACGCCCACACATTGCATCCTCCTCCTTTAAAAAAAAATCAACCCATTTTTTCCCCCAGTGCCAATTCCTAATGTGATCCAGGGCTCTACACACCCTCCGCCAACCTGGGGAGGCAGCAGACTGGCCTCATGCTTTCTTCAATGCATGAGGAGTCCAAGCTGCCTTCTTTTCACCTGCCAGGGGGGAGTTTCCCTGGTTGGACGTAGCGTGTGGAAACAAACACGTTATCCCAACCAGTTCCAGACCCCTCCATCAGGCGCCCTGGCTGGCCAGGGGGAGGTAGTTTAGAGCCCAGGATCACGGCATGTTTTTGTGAGGGTATCTACCCTAGGGGACATGGGGAGAACATGCAAACTCCACACAGAAAGGCCCTTTTGCCAACCCCGCCTCGGGTATGGGCACTGATGCGGGGCACTGATGGGCACTGATGACGCGGAGGAGGAGACACGCCGCCAGCACCCACAAAGTGCCCCTCGCGGGAATCAAACCCAGGACCTTCTAGCTGTGAGGCGACGGCACTAACCACTTCCTACGG
The DNA here is from genome assembly GCA_039105355.1 of Benthosema pterotum. NCBI lineage: Eukaryota > Metazoa > Chordata > Actinopteri > Myctophiformes > Myctophidae > Benthosema > Benthosema pterotum. The sequence goes on from CM076971.1 coordinate 42,325,321, forward strand.
CTGTATTCACACTTTAGGGGACTGTTCACCCATTAGACACACTCAGAGGATGTATCACGTACGAAAGACACACTGCAACTTGTGTCATTCAGGGGTGGAGGCAGGGGCTGATGTAACATTCCCCAATTGGGGGGGCAGGAGAAAATGGTATGGGGGCACCCATACCATTTTCAGTTACAGTTGGGTTGTTTTGCATGCCATCATGTTTGGTCATGCCTAGACCCACCCCTGGGTGGAGGGCAGAAGAAACACAGTTAAAACACTCATGCAACTAGATCAGCACTCAGTAGAGTGCAAACTTGCGTGTTGCACATACAAGAGGCCATGGCCTACTTGTGTGTGAGCGGAGTCAGTGGGATAATACCCTTGACATTAGTTATACATTAGTTACAAACGGCATCACCTATACCGACCACGCACTGCGCATCACCACGTCCGCTACGCTCACGCAAGTAACAAGTGTGTCTCTCTTCAAACTCCCGCTGGAAATGCATTGAGGGCTGGGTGACACAGCGAGGTTGTAAGACACACAGCTCAATCTCACCCCAAGTCATATGTATAGCACGGACAGACACACAGCCATTCCATCGTAGAGTAAAATGGTAATGGTGCATTTATATAGCGCCTTTAACCAAGGCGTTCGCTATATAAATTTACAGGACCTGAAGTGGGAGCTGAACATCACAGCCCTCTTGAGGAAGGCTCAGAAGAGGCTGTACCTCCTCAGGCAGCTCAAGGAGTTCAGGCTGCCGAGGCTCATGATGGCTCAGTACTATACTGCCATCGTGGTTCCCTGGTTCATCACCTGGTTCTCTGCTGCTGCTGCTAGAGACCTCTCCAAGCTGCAGCGGGTGATTCGATCTGCGGAGAGGGTCATTAGCCACTCTCTGCCCTCCCTGAAGTCCTTGCACGACTCCAGGGCACTGAAGAGGGCAAGGAAAATTATGGCCGACTCCTCCCACCCTGGCCATGGCCTCCTCAACCTTCTTCCCTCTGGGAGAAGGCTGCGGCTGCCGAAAGTTACAAAGGCCTGCCATAGACTGAGATTTTTCACCTCAGCTGCCAGGCTGCTCAATAGCTTCCCATTCACTTCTGTCCCCTAGTGACACCGGCACTATGTCACTGTGAATATCTTTGCGCTATGGACAATAACTTTTGCACCTTATATCTATTCATCATTGCACGGTGTTGTCTTGTGTGTACTGTTGTTTATTTGTTTCTTGTGAAAAAAATACATTGCACTCACGTTAATGTCGAAACAAATTCCTATGTGTTTACACAAATGGCAAATAAAGGAATCTGAATCTGAATTTCCAACCAATAAGATACTGTGTATGACATTCAACATTGACGGCAGTCCATCAATTCTGGTCAAAGTGTTGTGACTGAGGCAATATTTACCGTCTGTGATTATAACCTTCTTTTTGATGTGTAAAGGCTGTCAGTGAGGTACAAGATAAATGTCCATTTCATGCAGCGTGCCACTTAAATAGACAATTACATTACCAGTGTGCACTTCACTAATGACTCCCATTAACTGTTCCCCTGATAAACATTAGTCGCATGTGACAAGCACAGTCATTTGAAACAGGGGTAACAAGCGAAACGTGTGTGTGTGCATGCACGCGTGTGGATGCAGACTAACACGTATGTTATTAAGTTTGTTAGCAAAACTACCGCCAGACATCCTTACTGAGATCTGGTCTGTTTTACCTCAACGGCCATAATATGTTGAGGAGAGAGAGACAGAGAGAGAGAGGGAGAGAGAGAGAGGGGGGGGGGGGGTGCGTGTGGAAATGAGAAAACAAGTTTATACACCAACTAAAGAGATTTGAGCGTCAATTTAATTTATTTGAAGGAAAAGCAAAGTGACGTGTGTGCTGCATCTGTCCAACATCACTGACAACACACATCAGACGACAGACAGACAGACAGATGGGGTGACAGACAGACAGACAGACAGACAGACAGACAGACAGACAGACAGATGGGGTGACAGAAAGAGGGCAAGCCAGTGGCAGCCATTGTCTGGCTGCATCGATCCCAAACCCCATTCTTTACCGTAACTCTCACCTCACCTCCACTCTATTACTAATTAACTGCTGCCTGCTGAAGACTGCCACAGACACCACACACTAGTGCCGCCTTGTCATGAGCCCAACGTCAGTTATTTGTTGACAACAATAAAGTTCTGGACCGTCTGCAAAGCAAGTACTGTATCTGTCTGCAAGGCATCGGGTGCAGCATCAGAGTAGAAGCAATGTAGAAGGACCGGAAAGGCAAAAATACAGTATATAGCGATATATACATTTTGATTTTGGGCTTTAATAAATACTCTTTGGTTTTTTCATTTTGTTTTTTTCACAGAATAAAGTGTTTTCTGGTCATGATTCACCAGGATCCCAGACTTAGCTCCTCGCATTCCTATTGGAACATTGTTCTCTGGCATGATTCTAAACTTAGATCTGCACAACTTGTGCACTGCGCACAAGTAGGCCATGGGAGCAGAGCGAGCGACCAGAGATACTTAAAAGAGATATCTTGAAGAGATACTCATAAACAGTAGATCTCGTAAAGAGATACTCATAGAGAATCACCGATCAATGCATTCGATGCATTGATCACTGATGATGGATCACCTGCTATCTCCTCGATGCAGTCGGCCCTCATGTCCAGCAGGACAGAACCGTTGATCAGGCAGGAGCGCAGCTCAAACAGGCTGTGCAGAGACAGCGTGGCCACGTAGGGTTTACTCCACCTCTCCCCTCCGTCCTCCACGTCCTCCTCAAACTTCAACCACCTGCACAGGAAGACCAGGTAACAGTTCACCCTTTCTGTACTGTAACGCATTTGGGTGTGTTAGCTATTGAAAAATATCAGATCTACAAGCTCATATCGTGTCACTCGGTGGCGCGATATGAGCATCAAAAACTAGATTTTAGGTTCGGAAACTAGATTCTAGTGTCAGAAACTAGATTCTAGTGTTGGAAACTAGATTCTAGTGTCAGAAACTAGATTATAGTGTTGGAAACTAGATTCTAGTGTCAGAAACTAGATTATAGTGTTGGAAACTAGATTCTAGTGTTGGAAACTAGATTCTAGCGCCAGAAACTAGAATCTAGAGTCAGAAACTAGAATCTAGTCTCAGAAACAAGGATCTATTGTCAGAAACTGGAATCTAGTGTCAGAAACTGGAATGTAACTTCAGAAACTAGAATCTAGTGTCAGAAACTGGAATGTAACTTCAGAAACTAGAATCTTAGGGTCAGAAACTAGAATGTAACTTCAGAAGCTAGAATCTAGCCTGGACAAAATGGGCCACTAAAGCACTGAACAGGAACAATGAGAGGTACATCAAAAGCATAGTGATAGTCATCTAGGACCATAAGCAAGTAGAGTAGTGCATGTCAAACTGTGGGTCCTGAGAATCACTAAAGATCTTCTCTCATGGGGTTGTCTCTGACATATCCTTGGATCAAGTGGGGGTCCATCGGGCTAACTAAGCACTTTGCGCCCGCTCCGCTCAAACAAGTAAATAGTGTCAATTTGGGGGTCCCTGATGTCAACATGTTTGGGATCCACTGATATAGATCAGCTCAGAGCATTGAATCACCTGGCCGTCTCCTTCCATTCTGCATCCTTGCCGTTCTTCACACAGATCTCGTCCAGCTCAGTGAAAAGCTCATGGGGCGCGTGCTCTCCATCCTCCTCTGACCCCAGGATGATCTGGACCCGCTGGGAGGGAGTGTCTACACGGGAACCAATGGGAACAGAGGACACATCATTACTGGACACCCTCGACCAATCAGGGCACTGCGTGCCCATTATTTATTAACTATATGTCAGCTGTTTTATTAGTTTTTCTGCCGTCCACGCGCTGCTCGTGGACATCCCGTGGAGAACCCCACTGCCGGTCACGCGGACGGCTCGTATCACGACGAGATGTAGATTTCATTCTTTAATCCAACTATTAGTCCGTGCGCATCGTCTGATGATCATCCCGTTGCTGACTTTCATTTGGGACAGAATTGGGGACAACTTTTTTTTTTCCGTCCCATTGACATGCATTCAACCCAATGCATTCAAACGGCTCTCCTCCGGTTTGCCCCCTCAATGTCGCTGGCGCATGGGTTAAGCAGCCAGGGCTACACAGCTCTTCCTGACTTGTGACCCGGATGTTTTTGGGTACATCGCCAGATGATCGATTAGGCAAGACAACAGACACAGCATAACAGAAACAGCACATCCTGTTTAGGAGATCTGAGCTTCAAAATAAGGGCTTTTTTACCGATCGAACTGGTTTGAGCCGCGGCAATGGAGAGGAAACAAAGAAGATCCGATCGCGGTCAATGAGTTAATTACCGTATTGTCCCGAATATAAGACGACTCGATTATAGGACGACCCCAATTTTTCAAGACTCATTTACAGAAAAAAGAACATTGGATGTCAAATAGTATAGCCCCCGAATATAAGACGGCTCAATTTTTTGGGATATTTACATTGGGAAAAACATAGTCTTATATTCAGGCCAATAGGGTACTTGATCGGGGGAGAGAAGAGTTGTGTCCTCACGCACAAGTAGGTCATAAGTTGGCAGTTCGACAGAGTGCATTTTCAAGTTCATTTCATGTTAATCTGGATGGGACAGTGTGGAATGTTCGCTCAGATCAATACAGGCTCACAGGGCGTCACAAACGCCATTTTCAGTTATCAGTTATTCCCAGTAAAGTGAGTGTCAACTTTAGTACAGAGAAGTATAAGTGGTTAATATAACTCCCTTACGAGTCCCATTTGTTTTTTTCCCATTCTGATTTACATTAATTAACACTGTGTGCTGAGAGGGCAGTCCCATGTGAGACCTCGACATCTACACAATATCCACACACACACACACACACACACACACACACACACACACACACACACACACACACACACACACACACACACACACACACACACACACACACACACACACACACACACACACACACACACACACACACGCGCACACACACACACACGCACACGGATACGGACAGACAAGATGTGCAGAATTGTTCTCTCTGTTGGTATGTAATTAGCGTGCCAGTCGATGGTGTTAGCCCTGTGGGCACTCTGTGTGTGTGTGTGTGTGTGTGTGTGTGTGTGTGTGTGTGTGTGTGTGTGTGTGTGTGTGTGTGTGTGTGTGTGTGTGTGTGTGTGTGTGTGTGTGTGTGTGTGTGTGTGTGTGTGTGTGTGTATTATTGATAATGTGCTTCATTAACAACCACTAGTCCCACTATGGAGGAACAGTCAAAATGCCTGCCCCACTGCTTGTTAAAGACATATTCATTTTTTTTTTACTTAAATGACAACATTATTTATTTTTACTTCCAAGGTTTATGTTTTAGGTGTTTTTCCATTTACTACTTTCTTTTGTTTTAGCGATTTTAGCTATTTTTCATAGGGGGAGCAGGGACATTTGAACATTTGGACCATAACATTACTAGCTGCATGTTTAAGAATTATTTCATATTTACATGATATTTACCTGTCGATTCATGATTTCAGACATTCTGTAGTATGCTATGTGAGCCTGCTTGTGCTATTAACTCATGTTGGATGTCCGGCGTTTTATATAGTCCCCCTAACAACAGTGCCACGTGATGCTAGTTCCTAACATTCATTCCCTCTATACTAACCAAAAGTAACTCTACTGCTATGCATAAAGCCTCTTCCTAAGTTTTCAAATCTATATCAATCTTTGACCTGCAGACCGTACCATGAGTTGAGTTGGGGGGGTGTTCAGAGTCGTCGCTGGGCTGGCTGACGATGCTGGACGGTCTCTTTTCTTTCCTGCGGTGACGAGGACGGTGGCGACGATACGCCTGCCTGACCTTGACCCTGTGAGCTGGAGAGAGAGAGAGATTTACTATGACTGGAGGAAGAGAGAGAGAGAGAGAGAGAGAGAGAGAGAGGGGGAGGGAGAGAGAGAGAGAGAGAGAGAGAGAGAGAGATTTACTGTGACCAGGGAGAGAGCAGTGGGCCAGTCTATGGTAGATTTCACTAGGCCAACCAAGGTATTTGATCTCAGGTAGTGACAAAAACATCATACATGCTATCACGCAATTTCAGACAGCAGATCCGTCGCACCTATTAGGAGTGAAAATACACCTGAAGTTTGGTGGAATGCATGACCAGCTCCTGAACAAATAATGTTTCTGAACGAGTGAGAACTTTTGTAAAGTAATCACACCTGGAAAGTAAAAGAAGTCTTACACATTATTGTCTGATGTGTTACATTTCGATGAGTGCACTGTGTGATTTTATAGAGGCATGTAAAAACGATGTGTCTGAAAGCGCCAAATATCACAAGACTGTTTTCTGTCTGGCAACCAAATCTCACGAGACCTCAGAGACAGAAAACATGTCTGCTGCTGTTTAGATCCTGAAATAAAATCATGCACTGTGCAGTGTGCAAATAGCAAGCCATTAGAGAAAATGCACTGTAATATGCATTGTTTTATAGCCCTGAACTGATTATAGGACACAGGCTATAGGACACATTGGTTCATGAATAATGTTTGTTTGTGATGTGTTCCAGCTTGCTCCATTCACTGCGCTTATTCATGTACGGTAACTTCCGGTGAGTGATTCTCGCCTCAGACCACCCAATGAGCAAGAAGCAGAAGAGCTTCTTCGCTCAGATCACCCAATGAGCATGGGGCAATAAAAATATGGCAGCGCCAACATTAGAGACTGCCCACACTTTGTCCCTTTATTTTTGGGAGAGGCCTTTACTATGACTGGTGAGAGAGAGAGAGAGAGACCTTTACGATGACTGGAGAGAGAGATATTTATTGTCACTAGGGAGAGAGAGTGTAATGCACAATCTACACAAAACGCCTTGGGAATAAAAAGCTTTGCCAGAAACAGCAGCAGCAGCAGACATATGCTAGCGATAGTCACAAGCAGCTTGTATTACGCCCGTGATGTGGTCAAAAATCACTATGGGGGATCACTATAGAGGCAGTTTTTCACAACGTGTGGAAGGTTTTGGATCTGAATGGATTCTAAGGGTGCGGAGAGGGACACTGTCCGGGTGCTAGGAGGACAGTAAAAACGTGGCTAACAACCTGGGCGTCGCATCGGTCGCAGGCGTGGCTTCACGGGTGTTACGTCCTCAACTCCTTGCAACAAAACAGTTCAAGCACACGTCACACCAATGCAACTTCTTCCAACAAAATATTTTAAGGACATACAGTATCACAGCAACACAGTTTTCTCCAGGAGGGGCGAAATCAATTTGTGACGGAGGCACACGGCCGTGGCTGATATCAGTCGCTAAAAAGGTTGTTTTCTAAAAAAAAAGTCAGGGCTGGTGGAAAAAGAGGGGGGGCCTCCCTCCTCCCCCGACCTTTTTCTATATCTGCCACGGCAGATATCCTATCCGTCCAGCAGATAACGGTCGGGGGTTAAGGGTAGGTTTAGGCATAGGCTTTAGTAGGAAAAAAGGCACGACCGATAGTAAAACGGCCGACCGATAGTAAAACTGGTCGCCAGGTTTGCCGACCATCGTTTGTGGTCAGTCGGGACTTCAGTCTCTCGTTTACTCATCATAACTATACAATTGTAACCTTCAAACTAAGCATAGAGAACATTCAACATGTGATGTTACGCAACCACGTGTGTATTAGGTCACACATAAAAAGTTGTATAATAAATAAATAAATAAATAATCGACATCGAGATGACAAATTGTCAATGGTCAGATCGTGGCATCCCTACTCGTCAGGAGAGCTGTCACTCACCTTCAAGCTCCTCCTTCTCATAGTGGACGTTGGCTCCGCCCTGATCCACCACCACCTCCTCATCTGCCCTCTGATTGGTGGAGGGAGAAGCGCACACACACACACACACACACACACACACACACACACACACACACACACACACACACACACACACACACACACACACACATTATTATAAAGTACTTGTGAGGATATCAAACATCTCGTGTCTAAGGAAGGTTAATAATAAATGAATTGTGGTGTAGCACAACTTTCCAAAACAACAACAAAACAGTACATCTTCAAGAGAGCCTAACAGACAGACAGACAGACAGACAGACAGACAGACAGACAGACAGACAGACAGAAAGGCAGACAGACAGGTCTAACATTATAGCAGGATGACCTTGCCTGGAGACCAACAACACATGTATCAACTATGTGCCGCAGCCAGGCAAGTGGCAACCACTACTAATCAATGGAGGCACAAATAGTGTCATAGAGCCACACATTTATGGGGCAGTTGTCGTCAATATCTGTGATTTATCCAGTTCCCCAACACATCGACCAACACAGAGTGTTCCCTGATCAATGGGTCGGGACGGTTCATCTCAATCGTTTGATTTTGACCGCAATGGTTGATATTCAAGTTCTACGGGATCACTTCTCCACTAGTCCCTCCCTAACATTCTAGTCTGGTCAAATTTGACAAAATGTCAACATATTTGGTCTTAGTCATCATGGCTTCGTTTTTTATTTCGTTTCCATCAGTGAAAAAAAAGGTAGCCAACGACATGTTTGTCGTAGCTCTAGTTGCCAAAATTGTCACTGCAATTAACTAATTAGAACAGACACCATTCTCTGGTCTCTCCATTAGTGTGTTAGGGTGCATGCCTGCGGCTGGGTGTGTGTGGGTGCGTGCACATGTGCGGGTGCATGCACGGCACGCTACTAGTGCGTGCATGTGTGTGGGTGCGTGCATGTGTGTGAGTGCGTGCATATGGGTGCATGCATATGTACGGGTGCATGCATATGTACGGGTGCATGCATGTGTGTGGGTGTGTGCATATGTACTGTATGGGTGCATGCATATGTACGGTACCTTGCATGCGTGTGGGTGCGTGCATATGTACTGTATGGGTGCATGCATATGTACGGGTGCATGCATGTGTATGGATGTGTGCATGTGTGTGGGGGCGCATGTGTGCGGGTACATGCATGTGTGCGGGTGCGTGCGGGTCTGTGCATGTGTGCGGGTGCGTGCATGTGTGCGAGTGCGTACATGTGTGCGGGTGTGTGCATGTGTGCGGGACGGTGTGTGCAAGTGTGCGGGTGCGTGCATGTGTGCGCGCTTTGCAGCACTACTGCAGGCCTTAAATCACAGGCGATCAAGGTGTGTCTGACACCCAGAGTTGGCACAAGGCCAGCCTGTCAGCATTCTCCACAGCTGTGTGCGTGCGGGCACGCATACGTGTGTGTGTGTGTGTGTGTGTGTGTGTGTGTGTGTGTGTGTGTGTGTGTGTGTGTGTGTGTGTGTCACAGAAGCTGGTCTGGGTTAGATCAGATCAGATTGAACTCCACACTCCAGCCATTTATTGACTCGCTTCCAAGAAGCACTTTAGAACCATTCTGTCTGTCTGTCTGTCTGTCTCTCTCTGTGGTTACAGCATGATGTGATAATGGGGATACTGTGTGTGAGTGTCAGTGAGTGAGTGAGTATGTGTGTGCACACGTGCTAATAAGACAGCAACTAATATAGGTCTATCACTAAGAAGTAGGAAAAATTCCTCTCTTAAAGACCCAGTGAAATGTATACATTTGGGGGAAAAAATTGAATTACTTCCTATGAATGAAAACCTGCTCCGTGGTGACGTAACCACTATCACAGCAATAAAAGCCAATAGCAATTAGGCTTATATTGTTCAATGACATTCAGACCGTGTATTAAAACTTAAATCGCCATGCTAAAACATGTAAAAATGTTGTGAATAGTTTAGAAATAATGGCATGGCGTTGTTACCTCTGTCTCTCTGTCACTTTGTTTATAAACAAAAATGCTCATGGGTCTCTCAACTTGGGGATCCCATCCCAGAGGTCCCATAGCCTGGAGGGATGCAGCACTGTTATTGGTTAAGACTCCGTTTGAGGTTGAAACTTTAAAATAAAATGCCCAAATTAACCATTTCGCTGCACCTTTAAGTCATGTAAGGCCTAGTTCTACAAATGTCTTCTAAATCCTGACAGTTTTAAAGATGTTGTTCCAGGGATGCCCCAGAAGCAAAGACTTAGAATATACAGTATATCTATGTGCTATAGTCCTGTGCAGTGACGTCACCAAGCCCGTTCCACTAGTGGATTCCTCATTCATTTTCCTCATAGACTTTTTGAAAATGGTTAATAAAAACACGATTGCGCCGCGGCCAAAGCCAACTCGGGTCGTGACAAATCATGACAGCAAACACAATATCGTCATATAATGTATAATTAGCAAGAAGTAGAAAAAGGCATGATACAAGACTTTTTGTTTCGTTTTTCTTAGAAGTTATTTGATTGTCCCAAAAGTTTGTGTGTGCATCATGATTCGTCACGACCCGAGTTGGCTTTGTCCGCGGCGTAATAGTCTTTATATAAATTATTTTCGAAAAGTCTATGAGAAAAATGAATGGGGAATCCGTTTCTGGAACAGGGGCGGTGACGTCACTGCGCAGGTCTATAAGCTTGTAAATCTGCTATTTTTCAGGGTTCAAGGTTCAAGCTAAGTAGCCACTCCATTGCCATGATTTGGAGAGCTAAGTAAAACGTAAAGTTAAATGAAATGAGTACATTTGTCATGTGTGGTTAACAGCCAGGTAGCCAGGTGAAACAAGCATTCTCACACTAGCTTTTTCCAAAAATAGCAGATCATGTTCAAGCTTGTAGATGTGCTAATTTGCAATAGCCACCGGTACAATCCGAAATGGTACAGATGCCTGTCCGGTACTCTTGGGCTCGTTTCAATGTCCAATCAGTCTGTAGTGTTTTTTAGGCTGTGGCCATTTCCAGGTCATGTCACTTCAGCTGTTAAAGCAGTTTGCACATTATAGATAGATAAGCCCAGGCTTGTTTCTACTCAATCCCAGCCTGGCTTAGAAACAATCATTTCTATCCTGTATGAAACAAAGTGGAAATGCAAATTTGTGAACTGGAAGACTTAAAGGAGCATTCAGTGATTTGGAAAACCCTCAGGTCCCCCCCCGGTAACAAGATGTGCACATGCACCCACTCTTACAGTTGGGGGAAGTGCAATGGGTCAACGGCACATACACCAAGGCCCACCCCACTCATCCTGATGGGCTTTTCTCCCAAACTGAAAGTCCTTTATTTCCTTCTTTTCTTTCTTTTTTTTTTCTTTTTTTTTTTACCCAGGGGCTCACTAGGGATAGGAAGGAACTCCTTATATGGTCACCACACCCTATAGCAGAGAGGATTAGCCAAAAAAGTACAAAATAACAATATTTGAATTAAGTGAAATCACTTACTAGGGATTAAGGAGGAATTATACAAAGTAGGGTGTTACAGATGACATCACACATACAGCCTACCAAATCAGTTGAGCTGTTCCAGAGATTCTTTACTACATTATAGGGGTGGGACGATTCACCTATCTCACAATACGATACAATATTGATATTTAGGGTCCTGAATCGATTTATATTGCGATTCTTAGTTATGCTGCGATTCAATTTGATATACAGTATTGATATATCACATTTTCCCCACAAATGACTGCTTTTATTATACTAGATCAAGGAGGATTCCACCTATTTTGAAGATTTTTTTCTGAGAGTGTACAAATGGAACCAAATTGAAAGAAAAATCATTAACAAACACAACCTGATGATGTCGTCATCAAGTAAAATACAGTACAGTAAATTGTTGAAAATGGCCAGAATGCCCCTTTAAAACAATTCTGAACAATATGGACCATGACAAGTTCAATCAACTAGAACACCTTCAAGCAGTTTTAGACAATATAAATAACAAAAGGTGCAGTCATAAGCATCAACGCAGCCTGATGACGTCTCTCTGACATGAACAAATAGACCTACTGTACATAAATAAAATAAAACAATAAAATAACGATTTTGAACCTGGCGATTCGATATTGATATCATGACATTAAGACTTGCAATATACAGTATTGGCATATTGATTATTTTGCCCACCCCTACTATATTATGCAATTTACAGTAATGTGCATGTGTGTGCGTGAGACAGCGCAGCATTCGCTGACAGGCTAGTAGTTTTGTGTTTTGCAGCTTTTCCCCTGTCTCCTGGCAACCCCCCCCCCCCACCTCTCTTTCTGTGGGTCCTATAAGGCCTTCATGTCACTGTCACTTGGGACAGTGTTATTATAGTGTCACTGACATTATAATGGCTTTTTTCCACACAGCTTAGTGTCACCTCCTCACACACACACTCAGCTGTGTGCGTGTGTGAGTGACCTTGGGTTTGGTGTCCTTCACACTCAGCTCACCATCGTCAGCTAATAAAACACCCTCAAGATCAGAGACTAAGAAGGAATTTGTTTGGTGTTGACTGAGGAACCAAGACTAAGAGTGAATCCGATTGGCCACCAGATGTTTCCTGCATGGTCGACAGTCCAATCTTGTTTGAAACAAGCCATCTACAAGTTCACAAGGTGTCGACTCAGTTACATCAGGGGTTTCCAACAGGTGGTCCGGGGACCACCAGTGGTCCTTTAGAGGGTTCCAGGTGGTCCCCAGGCTAAATGATGGAAAGCTTATGTACCAGATGTAACTCTTGAGAAAAAATGAAACCAAATGGACCCTTGCGGGTCCATTTGGTTTCATTTTTACACTCTCAAGAGTTAAAATATTCATCATCTGAATTAGCCCCACCTAATTAAGAAATCTACACTGTTTCGTTTGCAAAATAAAGCCAGGAATTGTGGACAAAACCAAAAGAATTATTTAGTTTTAGGTCTTTGGGGCGAAAATGTAATGAAATCAAATGGTGGTCCGTGGCTCAAATGCAGAATAAACGGTGGTCCTGGAGTCAAAAAGGTTGAAAACCACTGCGTTACATCAATATTGTTTAGCTTTACTGGTTACAGCCTCCATTAAGAAACCTCAACTACCGGTACAAAGAGAAGACGTCATTGCGCGTAACACCCACACCAAGGCGTCTAATGAAGTATGGTCACCTCATAAACACGCTGGAATGGAAAAACAAATCAGATTCCAATCCAATCTGGATGATTCAGGCTGGATTTGGCCGTCAGCCCAGCGTAAATGGATTAGCATTTCAGGCAACTTTCAAGCAACTCGCATCAATCTTGACAGACAGTGATTGAGTAACTTTTCGAAACCTTTCCAAAAGCTCCCAATGTGATATTCCCTAAGGACTTGAACAGTTCATAAAGAGAGTGTGTATGATGGAGCGAGATAGGGTTAGAAGACATTCTACCGCCCATGTCGGTTGGGAACATTATATATATCCAAAATTTATTTTCAGGATTTAAATTCAAAATGTAGGTTTACATTGAATCTCAGGTAAGTGTGTCGTGTCACGCTGTTTCGTGCTTGTGGATCGGTTGCTTTCGATGATTCTGCGTGACACTGCATGTGGTGTGTGATCCAGTTAATAAATGACGGGGGGGAAAAACACAGCTAGTAATATGGAGATAAGAGGTTTTTCAGCCCCCCCAGCGATATAACGGATTACCAGGCACTCTCCAAATCATGGCAATGGAGTGGCTAATTATAGGGTAGCACTCCTTCTCTTTTTCTGGAAGTCGCTGTCAGAACCATGTGTGTCTGCAGTGGTGGAAAGTAACTAAGTACATTTACTTGCGTATACTGTACTGGACTGTACTGCATTACGTCTTGGATTGTGTACTTCTACTCCATTACATTCATTTCAAAACATCAGTGGTTAATTTGTAGTGTACATTGTAGATCATGATTATCATTACAAAACAATAATTTTGCCGGGATTAAAAATAGGAGCTCTCGAGTGCCGGCAGATATGGCAGATTTTAATCTGAAAGGTCTCCCCCTTTCCTTTTCACAAAAACAACTGTAGGCGTGATGTTCTATCTTTACCTTGCACTGTCACATGTGAAGTCTCTCTAGAAGAGTTAATATTCCAAAAGGCTGGTTGAAGTCGGAAATGAAGACAGAAGTATGCCCTTTCCGTTACCATAGAGAGTTCTTAGGAGAAAGAGCATGGAGTAGGGTGCAGAAATAGGCCACAACAAATACAATCTGATATGTTTTGTTTGTTTTGAAATCAATAAAAAAGAGCTATGATATGTGTATACGTTTTCTGGAATCCAACTTTGTAGGCCCTACATCATATTGCTTAAAAGTGTTAAACGCTTCAGGGTAATATCGGCCATTTTAAAATGCAGATTTACCAGTACACATGGCGCGCATATGTAGACATTCTGGACTTTTACTTAATGTACTTATGTGAAATATGTATATCATTTTCTCCACCGAAGGTGGGGACTATAAAACGCCCTCTGTCCGTGCACGCCCTAAGTCTGTCTGTCGCACGACTATCTGTCCTGAATCTGTCCGTCCCATGATTACAGCATGATGAGGTTATAGTAGATAACTACTAGCAGTGCACGTTCAAACATGAGAGCGGAGGGTGGAGACCTGGGTAGAGGTCTCTAGGAGGAGACCTGAGCTTGAGAAGCTTGAGATGACGTCATGATGAGGTCATAGGTAAGAGATAGGGTGGAGATAGAAGTGTGAGATGGAGATTTTTGTACGTAATGAAAAGAAGATGATGTAATACATAGCATTATATAAGAAAGACTATAAAACGGACTCTGTCCGTGCACGTCCTAAGTCTGTCTGTCGCACGACTATCTGTCCTGAATCTGTCTGTCCCATGATTACAGAATGATGACGTTATAGTTGATATACTACTACCAGTGCACGTTCAAACATGAGCTGGAGGGTGGAGACCTGGGTACAGGTCTCTAGGAGGAGACCTGAGCTTGAGATGACGTCATGATGAGGTCATAGGTAAGAGATACGGTGGAGATAGAAGTGTGAGATGGCTCAGCTCACCCGGTAGTGGAAATCAAACAAGCTCAAGTATCCGATTATGGAGGCCGATCTCTGTCAGCGACATTTAGCTCAAAGCTCATGGTCAACCCACAGACACCAGAAGCCATTAAACTCAAGAAGTGGTACGAAGAGGAAGGCCGAAACTCAAGCATCCAATCACTGACACAAATCCGGTCATCTGCGGGATCGGTATCAGGAGTCATCGCCAAAGTCAACTGGAAAACAGTGAAAAACATGACAAAAGGAGCACAGACACAGGATCAATTAGCAGATTATTGCGTCACAGTGGCAACGGTCATTGCCATTCGATCTGAGAATTGCATATACCAGGCGTGTCCCCGTGAAGATTGCAACAAGAAGGTTCTGGACCTAGACAATGATAAATACCGCTGTGAGAAATGCAACCTTGACTTTTCTGAATTCAAATACAGACTTTTACTAAAAGTCTGGATAGCTGACCATAATGACCAACATTGGGTAACATGCTTCCATAACATCGCTGAGGTCCTCCTGGGTCACGACGCAGACTCACTGAGGGTTCTGAGAGACACAAATGAGATCGCATTCGAGGAAGTCTTCAAAAAAGCATTACTTACCACTCATATTTTCAAGAGCAGAACCAAGCTAGAGACATACAACGATGAAATTTTGCACAACACCACAATAATGGAAATTCAACCAGTGGACAAGGAGGATATAACAAAAACTTGATCAGCAATATTCGCTCAATGACGAATCAGATTTTGAATAACTTTTTTTCACCCAATCGTTTCATGTTTTAAGATCGCATAATGGAATTTTACATAAAAGATCTCTTTTATTCAATATTGTAACTCACGTTTAACTAAAGCATCCACAACTATATTCATTATTTTTTATTTTTATTTTATTTTTATTTATTTATTTTAATTCTGCACTTCTCGAAACCTGTTTTTTTCAACCAATACTTTTATGTTTTATGATCGCATAATTGAATTTTGCATCAAAAGACATTCTTCTTTAACCTTGTGAGGCACGTTACACTCATCAATAATAACAAAGGACAGTTGATAAAGAATAAAAAATGTGTGCCTATGACCACTATTTCTTTAATGCCAAATTTTATTTATTTTATTTTTTTGACTTCATTGAATGCATCAACAAATATATTCATTATTTTTATTCTTTATTTTTTTTTTTTAAACTATTTCACAATTCTATTCTATTTTTTTTTAACTCTTCCATAGCATTTGAATGATTTTTTATTTCCAACTGAAATGAAATAAAAATTTCAGATTCAGAAAAGACATTCATATTTTATATAAATTATAATAATATCATCAATTCTTAGCCTGAGCACGGTCGGTGCAAACCTTTTTTTCTTGAACTCTTACATAGAATTTGAATGATTTTTTATTTGAATGATTTTTTTAAATTGAGAAAAAATCATTGATATGATTTTTTCCGTCCGGTATGTGATCTAATGATAACGTCATAGATCTCATAGCTGAGCCGGAGAAAAGACATTAGTGTTTTATATATATTAGAATAATATCATCAATTGCTGATCGCTTGGACAGTGGAGACACAGGCCCCATCAATATCGTCATTCCGTCCCATGTGTGATGTAATGACGACGTCATAGATCTCATAGCTGAATCGGAGAAAAGACATTAGTGTTTTATATATATTACAATAATATCATCAATTCTTCAGCTCGGACGGTGGAGACCTGTGCCCCGTAGGGGCACATTTTATCCCATAATTTTGTAACCGTTTTCTCTCCCTCTGCCAACCTGGGGATAGCAACGGACAAACCTCATGCTTCCTTCACTGAGGAATCCAAGCTACTTCGTTCAGGTAGCTGTCTCTCGCTTCACCTGACAGGGGGGAGTTTCCCTGGTTGGATTTAGCGCGTGGAAGGAACACGTTATTCCAACCAGCTCCTGTCCCCTCCATCAGGCCAGGAGGAAGCAGTTTAGAGACCAGGATTACTGCATGTTTTCTTTTTCTGAGGGTATACAGTACCTACCCTAGGGGACACAGAAAGAGAGAGCATGCAAACTGTGTGTGTGTGAAGTGCTCTGAAGGGTGTGTGAGGCGACAGATCTGGACTGTGAACGAGTGGAGCTGTCACTTCCAGACCGTCCACAGAGGATCTGTTTATTTTGTCACCTAAAAATATGCTGACAATGACTAAATATACTGACAATTTTAGTCAACCGATGGAGAGGAGAACTAAAAGACAAGTCACTATCATATGATTTGACTCTGTATCATAAATTTTGGAAATACAAATAAATCTGTATTAAATAATTCCGCAATGCAAATAATCAATTGTATGAATATTAACCACGTTTACATTCTATATTTAGCAATTTTAAGAAGAGGAAAAGAGAGGTTTCATTACTTTTCCAATCTCTATAGCTACACTTACTTACACACACACTATCGATAAACATGGGCATTCTCTGTGCCGATAGGTGCAGGTTTGTCCATACTGTGTTCAAATATAATGTCTATACAGGTATGTGTTTGTTTGCCAGTGATACATGTTTCCCTTAACAAACCAGGTATTCACATGTTTAACGGCTTTGCTAAATTGTTAAAGCATATCATATCGCATTGTCATAATGAACCAATGTCATCAATGTACTGTATCAGATAGTCAACCATGTATTGGATTGTGAATTGTTAGACCTCGTCACTATTTGCAGCAAGTGTAAATTACGACCCCACCAAGGTTCACCAAAATACATTTGAGTCAAAGGCATCTCTAAACTGTAAAAAATCGAAAGTCCAGGCCACTCCAGGAAGGTGGTTACTTTGTCGAGTCGCGACATGTTTACGTGACGGCAGGGGCGGATCAAGGCATGGGCATGGGGGGGGCAATGCCCAGTCTGCCCCACCAAACACGATGGCATGCAAAACAACCCAAGATATTTCAAATTAAAGTGCCTATATTTTAAATGACTTGAAACACTACTACTGGTACTAACTACAGTTGACTCACCACTAAACCAACAGCATTTCATCATTGAAAACAGAAAACTCTCTGAGTCAGACTTTATGCATGCTGCGTGCCTGTTGCAACTTCAACAACAACTGATGTTATTATTATTGATGCGTATACTTGACTAATATAAGTTCTGTAACCAAAAATGGTATAGCATTTTCTCCTGCCCCCCAATTGGGAAATGTTACATCCGTCCCTGCGTGGCAGCATCGGTCGCTTGAGCAAACGGCAAAATCAAATATCCACTCTGACGGGGGGGTTGAACTAGAAACCACAACTAAGTGCACAAGGGGTGAGAGCGGCCATTCTCTGACAGAGGCGCCACTGTTTCCTCCACTGCCCGATAATCAACATCGTATGTCTGTGTGCACCAACAGAATTGAGGATAAAAAGTGAACACAGGAAAGTGACGAGCCCAACTGCGATCGGCCGTCATTGGATGACGTAGCGCCCCTCACTTCACGTGAGTGTGATTTTTTCCACTCCCCTATCTCTCTGGGTCTCTCTGCAAGTCTCTGTGACAGCCGGTTCGCCCACCTCCAGCTTAACCCTGTTCCAAAACCACAAGGATGGTGTCAAGGTCATCTGAGGGGGATGCAGGCTAATCATTGACAAAGCACAGAAAAAGGCCCAATGAAGCAAAAACACTTCACATATGCAACGGGGAGTATAGAACATTTGATGTCTCACAGTCCCTTGTTATCCACAGCAGGCGCTATAAGCCTGATCTATTTATATACTCGGGTGTAAACCATGTTTTATGCCCCCGATATAAAACGCTGTTATAGCCGAGCAGGAACAACTCAAGCCCTGATGCAAAAGCAGCAACCATATGGGCTTCGAAAGCAGCATCCTAGCCGATAGTCTTATAGATTATTTATATTCTGTGAGCAATGAGCATGCAGTGTGGAGATGCATTTCTAAATGATCTCCACGTAGTATTGTCAAATGTTTGCCTGCTTCAGGTCATATTTAATACAGCCAACATATGTTGTTCTCACTTACTGACAGCACAGAGCGTCTGAACTGTGAATTGAAAATTGTGTATGCATTGAATAAAACGCTTGTTGGATCGGGAAGCAGCCTGGGAAGGGGAGGAAACACATGCATGATGATATGATGTGATCCATAACGACCATCACTAGTCACAGTTAAGATTTAGACCCTCGTAGAGGCATCTGATGGATTCTGACATGTCAGAATCGATCAAAACACATCTACTCAGAGTCTCAATCTTAGGCTAGTCAGTCAGTCAGTCAGTCAGTGCACACAGCAGCTGTGCACGACACGTGCTGCACCGAGACAACAAAACAATGCTCGGGCTGCAGCATGTACAGCACAAAAAAAGAAAAAGAAAATATGATGACGAAACGTTGAGATCCACTCCCTGCACCATAAATGATCCGTATGGAAGTGATGTGATTGGATCACTATACGGTAGGCTATTATTCCCCTATGAGGCTGACACACATGCACGGTTGGTTGGTCGGATGCATGGGTGGGGGATATTTTGGAACACAGTAATTAAAGCCCATCATCGCATCGCTCGCATCGATTCTTGTGCAGAGCCGTACAGGGCTGGAGGACAGCAGTGCACTATCTGTGTGCTGGGTTGCAGTTAGAGAAAGAGAGAGAGAGAGAGAGAGAGGATGCATGGCCTCTGGCACTTCTGCTCATCAATAGACAATGAATAACAAATACGGCCACTGACATCCATCCAAATAAGCCCTGATTTATATGATGACCTCAGAACATCTGAGCAATTTGAACCTGCAGCCTGCAATGTAATGTATATCCGCCTGATTCCAGAGGATTTCAGCCAGGTGCTGCTCCCCAGTTAAACTTAAAATGATGGAAAGGTGTAATGGTATAAGCAAAAATAGATCTTTTAACTCTTGAGGGTGTAACATGAAACACAAATGGACCCATATAATAACAAGATCTTTAACTCCTGAAAGTGTCCATGAAACCAAATGGAAACGTATTGATCTTTAACTCTTTGGGAGTGTAAAATGAAAAGCAAATGCAGCCATATAATAAGCTCTTTAAGTGTGTCAACCAAATAACTGTTCTTTAACTCCTGTGAAATTAAACAAAAATGGCTGTTTGGTAATAAGGTTTAATTTCCCACCCCTGAGTTATTTAGATTTAAATAATATTAAAATTCTGCCTAGCCTATTGTGGAAGCAGTGTTCTTGTAAATGAAATGTAATGCATTACTTAATTTACAAGAAGTCTACACATTGTTGTATGGGAATAGTTTTGCCTGTTATCACTCCTATTGAATAAACCAACAACATCAACACAGCATGGAATTGTGCACAGAATCTCATGAGACTCCAAGGGAGATGCACTATATTCTTTCATTTTGGGTCTGAATCTGAGGGGCTTGAATAAAATGTCATCAAATGGTGCATATAATGACGTGAAAATGGTTGGAAGCCACAGCAAGTGTTACACGGTGGTAAGTGTAGCTGGAAATGAATGAATGAATGAGTTGATTAGCCCATTATACCTACCTGGTAACTCAACATGTCGTCCACCCCGGCAGGCATCATATCATGACCGTCCAGACGAGCTCTGATCGCCGCGGGGACAGAGTCCAGGGGCTCCCGGACCCCCCGGGAATGTTCTTCAGCTGGTTCTGGTTCCGCTTGCGGTGCAAGTCTTCCAGTGATCCGAGGGTGAGATGGAGCGCCTCAGCAGCAGCAGCTCCTGTCATCGGCCGATTGTTCTTCTGATGATCCGCACATACTGCTGCTGCTGCTGGTGGTTGTCATAGAGGTGATAACGGTCATCATCATAACGAAGTAACGTTTGTTCCCATGCCCCTGTTTCTATGTTGGGTGTCTCAATATTCCCCGTCCCGACTCCCGATTGAGGCGAGGCGATCGAGGCGCGTGCATGTGTCCTCTGCTGTCTCTCTGTAGCCACTCAGCCCAGCCAGGCAGGCAGTATGCACAACAAGCACACATGCACACAACACAGCAGCGTCACGCTGAGCGCTGGCCAATCACAGCGCGGATAGACAGCAGTCTGCTTACTGTTGATGCGGAGAGCCATCTGGAAGAAGAGTTGCGACATTGAGGGGTCAGAAACTGAGAGCTCAAACCATGCATTTGCATTTCTGCATACGTCCGGTCCACTCCAGCTCCTGTCCCTATTTGTTGTCTTGATTCTCAATAGAAGTCTAGGTAGAAGATCCGCCATTGGACTGACCCTATGACGTGAACAGAGTTGTCCATGCTAAAAAACCCCTGCCGGGACGGAGGGTGCTGCTGCTGGAGCAGCCAGTTTAGTTTCAGATTGGGGGATTGGTATTGTTTTACTTAAGTATCAATTAAGTATCAATACTGCAAGATATAGAACTACTCTGTTACTAGTAAAAATCCGAAATATAGAAATGTACTTTGGTTAAAAAAAAAAAAAAAAAAAAGTACCCCCCTTAAAGGACCACTTCACTGTGCAGTGTACACAGCAGTCTTCATGTAATGAAGACTGCTGTGGATAAAACACCCCTTTTTTGAGTGGAGCAGCCAGTCCAAGGAACAGCATGAATGCCCATATGCCTGTGTTTATGGTACCAACACACAGGGCGCTGTTGCACCATTCACTTCAGACTGAGGTCTGATTTTGGGGAGGCTGAAGTGGCCCTTGAAAGTACCAAAAAGTAGAAAGTGTATAAAACAATGAAAAGTACAGGGTTATAGTTATACAAAGTTGTTTTTGTTTTGTTTTGTTTTTTAGTGGAACTAAACCTAATCCTATATCACTCAAATCTCAAGGCCTTTCCTTTATTTCTTTGGATGTTTCTTGTGCCAGTTTTGATTTGACATAATAATAATTAATTAAGTACATGTATAAAACAAAGTACAGACATGCATGCGAGTGGGTGATGCATTCAGGCAAGGAAAACAAAATGCCCAGTTTGGGAATTTTAACCAGTTACAACTCAGCCTTTCCAAACAGAACAAACTAAACATATAACTATGATGAAACACTGGCAATAGATCTATTGCAATTGGACAGACCAATGAGATGTAATTTGAAGGTTTTTCATTTTTCCCCCTCATAGGGTAAATAAAGGAAACCAGCAAATGAGTTAAATGAGTGTGGGCTCAGAGCATTGCATACAGACAGTATATTAGTCTGGCAGACTTGGAGGTCGAGGGGTACGGGTGGGAGTTGTGGGACATTTGGTACATGTAGGTGTTTTTATGATTCTGAATCCATTCAAAACGTTTGCCACATAGCCACTGACCTCATCACATCATGACGTCTATAGCCATTTGAAGCCCAAGGAATGTTCGTTTTCATGGAAAAAAAGTAATGGACTCATAATAAAAAAAAAATAGTTTGACATGACATATTTTGTCACATGCTACTTAAAGCATAATGAAAGTTTGGGGTCACAAGAATCCCCTATAGAAACAATGCCCAATACGTTGAGAAAAGGCCATCATAAATGCTGCCGTCATCAGCTCACCAGAGACACATTACAGAGTTGTTGTTGTTGTGACGACAACAACTCTTGGATTAGAGATTAACAAACTTGGATTAGGATATGGTTTATTATATCCTGGATCAACGATTAAGCGGCGTCATGGAAACTGGTTAATCTTGCCAGATTAACCTGGCCAGTTAACCTGGATATGTTGAGGCTTGATTTGGTTTCATGAAAGCAAGGCCACATAAGTTACCCTGGAAACATAGGCCTATGCTGTGGAATTAGCCTGCTCTGGACCAGGCAACGGTACCAGCAAGGTTTAACCTAATCCTGATAATTTAACTTACGTTCATTAGGCAGTCAATCTGATCACAAACCAATTAGTTTTAACACACTTATTCAATTATTATGTGTTTATGTTGCCTTATTTTTAACAGTTTGCATTAAACATCATATTGGTAGTACACATTATAAATCAAAGTAAAGTACAGTAGAGTAGAGTACAGTAAAGTGTGATATAGGAACGGCACAATACGGTACTGTACCGTACTGTATTGTATTATGAACCAGGCTGTACAAACCAGGATTAAAACAAGCCTGGTTTTGTCTTAAATCCTGGATTGGTTAATCCAAGTTTCATGAAATAGGCTGTAGACAAAGTAATAAGTCTCCCTGACCACATCATAGCCACCATCAGTGGTTAATGTTGATCCACTGACCCATATACTTGACCACATGCATGGCGTCCATTTGCTGTTCCATGGCGTACATTTTAAGCCTGGCCTGCATTATATGCCGCAGCATGGGTACTTTCATGGTGCGCATTCACTGCTCCATGGTGGCTTCCATGGTGGCCATTCACTGCTCTATGGCATCTTTCATGTCGTCCATTTGTGGCAATGGCCATTTTGTTGTTCAGTAGACTGCAGTCATACCCAGAGAACAGCAGCAGGACATGTTCCTTCTTGTCAGCCATAATGGATCACGTTTTATATAGTGGAGCACCCAGTGTTAGCTACAGTATGGAGACCAGACGTCCGGTTTGGACAGGTTTCCATGAGAACAGGTTGACATCGTTGTACATTTTAAAACGCATTCCAAAAATAGACACCTTCCTGTAAAACATAAGTGACCAGTCGTAAATAGCACTCACACTCAGTATAGTCGCAAACAGTCACCTTCTCTCTTGCTGACACATACTGTACCTGTATACGTAATTCTCTATGGGATGAAAAGGTAGGATACGCTGTAAAAATGAAGTATCAATTAAATTAAAAGCATGAGTTGTTTCATGCCTTTTTATTTTTTATTTTTTTGTAATTCAAATATTTATTTCTTCTTCAAAATTGTACAAAGCACATGTTTAGCAGCATCACAAACATCATAAACAGCCAGTCCAAGAAACATAACAGTTAATCCATTTAGCCTTCCCAACATGTAGGCCTGTTCATATGATTGGTCATTTCCTCATTCTATTTACAGACCGGGTGTGCTAGGAATCTTCACGCGGAAGGATCTGGGCAGCTGTAACAAGTCCAACCATTAAAATGGTGAAATCATGTTAATGCATACCAGGGGGACCAAGAACGCAGATCTCTGAGCAATGTAAATCCCACCTATCTCTCAAGGAGGTGCAGTACTCTACACCAGGGGTTTTCAACAGGTGGTCCGTGAACATGCATTTAGTAATGTAGCAAAGTGACAATTTGTGTGTTTGTATTTTCTTCCGCAGAAGTGTAAACTGTTCCATGGAAGCACGTCAGTGTTAAGTTACGGGGGTCAAATATTCATATGCGATTAATATGTGATTAATTGACATCAATTACAAACCCTCTAATTAATTCCAGCCCTAATAATTAAGAATACATTTTGTTTTGTGTAAAAAGAAAAAAGGGTTTCTTCCACATAACCAAAGTGTTATGGCCATTAGCTACTGACTAATGGTGGTAGTTCATATAGGCTGTGGGCCGAATGAAATATTGTCACCATCAAAAGGGACAAGACATATGTGGTATCATTACTTTCATATGCCATCCTGGAATGCAAAAATGTGTGATAGCAGTTCCAGAAGAGTAGCTGAATACAGGTTTTTGGCTTTTATATCTCATAAAAAATGATATATACAGGGCTTGACACTAACACTTGCCCGCTTGCCCGGGGCAAGTAAGAAAAATGGTGGGGCAAGTGGAGACTGCTACCTGGTTGCCCGATCGGGCAAGACCTCTGTGTCTTTCCCTGCTTTCTAGCTATCCACAATTCCAGGCTGGATTTGGGAAACAAAACAGGCAAATTAACATACACATCAAAATGACCTAATCTTCTACATTCTCTAGTTGTGTAGATTTGGGGCAATTAAGATGATTTTAACTCTTGAGAGTGTAAAAATGAAACCAAATGGACCCGCAAGGGTCCATTTGGTTTCATTTTTACGTTCTCAAGAGTTACATCTGGTTAACCAACTTAACTGGGGACCACCTGGAACCTTCTCAGGGACCACTGGTGGTCCCCGGACCACCTGTTGAAAACCCCTGGTTTAAAGCACCCAAGTAGGAAGTAAACTTAAATGCAAAATTTACAATATATTTTTGGGGGGCAAGTGACCATGACCTGAGGGCAAGTAGAACCTGACTTGCACTTGCCCGATGGGCAAGTGCCTCGGAGATCTTAGTGTCAACCCCTGTATATATTAGTGAAAGGCATAACTTGGAGACGAATGGGCCAATTTGGATGATTCTGACATCCAAGTAGGCTATACATTTTCTGGGGTGATTTATGTGGTGACCTACCCAATTGAAGTTCAGCCAGGGTCATGTGTCAAAGGTCAATGTCATGGTCATTTTGACTCGAAATGTCCTGTAATACTGTAATGGCCCATAGAAGTTCAGAAACCTAACTTTGGGAATTATTCTCTCCACCTTAATACCAATTGGGATTGTACAGTATCTTATCGTATTAATCGTTGATCATTCACCTTTACAACAAGGTATGGCATAGAGAGATCAGACATTCCTAGCATTGGTTAACATGTGTGGGTTGCACCCCCCAATTTTTTTTTTTTTTTTTACAAAATGGCTTGCATCAACCCTTCTTTTGAGGGTCACTAGGCCCAGATTCTGAAGATACATCTAGAACTCAGAAGAAAAGACGGTGCACATATGCAAGCTGTGCAACATTCATCTACAGCTCAGAAGACAACAGGAGAAAATGTGGGTCAAATCAAAGACAAATGTAAACTGGCCCACATAAGTTCGGAAACCTTAATAATAGAAACTTATTATATATATTGGTATTGTATCTTATATTGTTTTAATTGGTGATTAGTCACCTTTACAACCAGGTATATTGTGTACAGATCGGACATTCCTGGAAGGAGTAACACTGATAAACGTGTGGGTTGGACCCTCACAAAATGCGCCTAAATGAAATCTGTTCTGTTGGCATTCACTCTTGTTTGTGCTGGCAGGTGTGTGACAGTCACATGTGTGGCACATAAGCACAAGTCCTGTCACTTTCCTGACTTTGTTTATGCTCCAGGCAGCAGCAATAAAGATGCTACAGTGTATGTTCGTCCCTTCAGGATAAGGATAAGGTGGAGAGAATAATAATTCCCAAAGTTAGGTTTCTGAACTTATGTAACGCCCGGGATTCGAACCCGGGTCTCCCACGCGAAAGTCCAACATCGTAATCACTAGACCAAAGGGACATGCCCTTGGTCCAGGGGCAGATATTAGACTTTGGAGGCCATCACGACAGAGGCTGTAGCCACCTGCTACACTTATATGGGCCACTTTAATATTACAGGACATTTTGATACAAAATGACCATGACATTGACCTTTGACACATGACTCTGAGCTTGACTTGCTTCAGTCACCTCGGCACCCCAGAAAATGTATACTGTTGTGGACTTAAATGTGGCAGTGGAGGGCAGGCGAGTGATGATGACGCCACAACAGCGTGGTTTCCAATACAGTGCTATCTACTTGTCAGAACGTCGGCAGAATGAATATATACAGAACTTCACAGTGAGCAGATTATGTGGCACATACTGTATAATTCCGCTAGGTAACTCACTTTAACAGTCTTTCGTGGTTGTTGTCGGTTCGTGGTTCTCGGGCACAGACGGAGGAGGAATCAGACGTTCAAAAACCGGAACACAACTAACTAAACTGGCGAGCTTACCCAGAACCCCGTTACTGAGGCCCAACCAGAACAGTTCATACTGTGGCGATTGTTCCCTCTTTACAATACTTTGATGTCAGAATCATCCAAATCGGCCCATTCTTTTGCGAGTTATGCCTTTCACTAAACTGCTATCACACATTTTTGCAATCCTGGGTGTCATACGAACGTAATGATACCACCTATGTCTTGTCCCTTTTGATGCCAATGGTTTCTCATTTTGAGGCCTCTGCCCCACAGCATTAGCCTGGCTCAGCCCTGAATCAGCACCGTAAAAATACTACCTTATTTTTTCTTTGTGATTCAAGTGAAACGAGCACTTCATTTCACTTCAGTATTTAGACTGAAGTCAGGCTACCACAGCATTGTAACCCCCTGTTGTCACCACAAGGTGGCAGCAAAGCCTACATTTTGTTTACCAGGAATACAGGACAGCAAAACGTATTCTTGCGGTAGGCCTACTCTTCTGTTTCATTGTGACTTAATTGACATTAGGCCTATGTGCTCTTTCGTAAATAAACAACAAAAACATCAAATATATATAGTATGATTCTCATTTTTTTTAATCATAGAAAACTATAGTATGTTGCCATGCAGCCCTAAAGGTCATTGGGCAGGTGCTGGCAGCATGTTCTCTCCTGACCTATGCATCATCAATGACCATAATGGGGTGCATTTCTATAGCACCTTTATCCAATGTGCTTTAATAGTGCCTGGGCTATTAGCTGGTGGTCCTTGGACCACTTGTAGTCTGTGGAGATATTGCATGATTGTGGTCCCTGACCCTGCATTTAGTAATGCAGGAAAGTATTTTAATGTATTCTATTGACCACAAGTTGAGAAACAGTGAATGCATAAATTACCTGATGGTATTATGT
The DNA here is from genome assembly GCA_039105355.1 of Benthosema pterotum. Classification (NCBI taxonomy): domain Eukaryota; kingdom Metazoa; phylum Chordata; class Actinopteri; order Myctophiformes; family Myctophidae; genus Benthosema; species Benthosema pterotum. The sequence continues at coordinate 42,352,686 of CM076971.1, forward strand.
CAGTTAGTGGGAAGTCAGACGTCATGAACTTCCATAGAAAAGTGAGTTAGAATTTCAAGGAAAACTACCAGAAGTGGTTTTATGAGCACATTTCTTATAATGATGAATCGAAGGCATGTGTCTGCTCGCTCATACCTACTGTTAAAATGTTACAATGAACAGTGTTATGACTTTCAAAAAAACCTTTGGTCATTTTATGGTCTACTCAGTCTCATGTGAACACACCAGACAGTTTATAAGTTACTACATTCCGTATTTAGATATTTAATGTTCATTAAATATCCAAACGGGTATACAAACCCATCATAACTTAAAACTCCATTTTAACCATGAGTGAAATTTCATTTACTGTTTTCATTTATTTAAAAAAATATTGTTTTGGAAAATGTAGCCGCCTCCATATTTGGTATGCCCACCCAAATGAATAAAACAATATTTTAAAAATAAACAAAAACTGTAAATGAAATTCCCCAGCCATCTCACATATTATTAGGAGGACAATACCAGTCACCAGTGGGTTGTTTTCAAATAATCTGTTGTGGTTAAAAATCTGTCGTGGCTTCAAGTTATAATGGGTTTGTCTAGAAAGGAGCTAGAGGCGCTAAAATGAACATCAAATATCTAAATAGTGAATGGAGTAACTTATAAACTGTCTGGTGTGTTCACATGAGACTGAGTAGACCATAAAATGACCAAAGGTTTTTTAGAAAGTGGAATATCCCTTTAAGTAGGCTTATACGTGATGCTATGCTAGTATGGGGTATGTTAATCAGTCAGATGCAAAAATAGTGGTCCCCAGGTTGATTCTAAGTCAGGGTGGTGAGCTGTTTCAAAATCTGTTAAAAACCCCTGACAGTGCATTACATACATACACACGCATTCATACACCACTTGCTGTGGAAGCCATGCAAAGCACCACACACACACACACACACACACACACACACACACACACACACACACACACACACACACACACACACACACACACACACACACACACACACACACACACACACACACACACACACACACAAATAAAGTAGAAGTTGAAGACTCCAGATTTCCACAGGAAAGAAAACCTTTTTATTAATACGCTTATACTGTATAATGTGTATCAACATTTATCAACAAAAAAATATGTACATCAAACATCTTTCTCGCAGGTTCCTAAAATATAGAAATCTCAAGTACCTCATTCTTTATTTTTAGAAAACTAATCTGCTTGTAAAATGTTTACATTCACTTTCTCTGTCTCTCTCCTCCTCCTCCTTTGTGACTCCAGTATTTCATACCAAAAATACTTATTTTATTTCTTTTTTAATCTTTTTTCTCTTATCAGCGTTTCACGAGAACAAAAGGCAACAGCATGAACAAACACCAGGTTTGACGTTTTTTGAGCAAAAACAAATAAAAAATACAATGTGTTGAATATGCACGCAGACCAGGCCCAGCACAGTGCTACAGTAATTTACTGTATAAGTATGTACAGTAATTACTGTAAATGTATTAATTATGTACAGTATTCACTGTATAAGTATGTACAGACTCCTTCTCTCTCTCTCACTCTCTCTATAACCAGAGAGTGACACCTGTGACTCTTGAGTGTGTACAAATGAAAGCTAAAAACCAAATGGACCCTTACAGGTTCTTGTAACTCTGGGAGTGTACACGTTAAGTGGACCATACACTCTCAGAGTTATGGTGGTCCTTGAAATGTATAATCGCTGTGAATGTAATTATATAATAGACGTGAAGTCCATCTTAACCCGGCACTGATAAAGTGATAAAAAGTGTGTGAGCCCGACCGATGATGGTGACATGTTTTTAGGGGGGGTCCGATGCCAAAACATACATTTTGGTGAGTGAAAAAAGCGATAATAGAAAAGGGCTGTTCATATACTTTGGGATACTAATGTCACAACTCATTCCTTTTGGCGCTTGATTTGTGGCAAACGTCTAGAAACAATATGATCACCTGTCACAAAATGTATGTTTCGGGTGAATTAAATAACATTTGTGGGACAGTTTTTCACTTCCTTTTTCTCTATTTCTGAGAGAAACACCTTTAAAAAAAAGTAATTTAAAGCTGAAGTAAATGCCTCACAACGGGCCGGTCGACCTGTCGGTCGGGCTTGAGGTAACAGTGGCCTTACAAAAAACAACAACATCAAACCGCGCAAAACACTCTGGGTCGAATATCAACGCTAACCTGAGCGCTAACCTGCTATAAAAAAAGGAACTACATATTTCTGTGGCAAACAGCTACTACGGCCGAGACGTGAGCATCGCTGGCGTATCGGATTTGTCATCAGCAGCGTCGGAACGGGTTTCCATCGTTTACATTCAACCATAAGTGTGCGTGCATGAGTGCGTGTGCCTGAGGTGTGAAAAAGCTTGGTATTGTTCTTTCTGGATACAGTCCTAAAACATTCAGTCTTGACTGATGAATCAAAGGGAACAGAGTTAAACCTTGCCCTAATCGGTAGAGTGTGATTGGACGCCTTCTTCTCGTAGGTAGAGTGTGATTGGACGCCTTCTTCTCGTAGGTAGAGTGTGATTGGACGCCTTCTTCTCGTAGGTAGAGTGTGATTGGGCTTCCTCCATCTCGTAGCTAGTAGTGTGATCGGACGTCTTCCTCTTGTAGTGTGATTGGACGCCCTTCTCTCGTAAGGTAGAATGTGATTGGCCACCGCCGCCTCCCCCTCCTCTGAGCAAAGGTACCACTGATGAAAACCTGACAAGGTTGACTGCACTGTAGTGTAGGTCGAGTTTTTCCTTTTCCGGCTTCCTGTTTGAACGTCTGGACCCCTCCGGGCCGAGGGGGTCAGAGGTCTCTCTTTCTCGCCGTGCGGGAACAACAGCCCACGGACAGCTCATCGAGGGGCGTTAAAAACGCCACAGTTTTTTTCTTTGTTTTTTCTCCCCGGAACCTGCCTCATAATAAGTCTCAGTCTTTGGTCTCCAGGTCGACCGCGGGAGGAGGAGGAGGGGCGCGGTGGTGGTCCACGCCTCCCATGGGGTAGAGCACGGGGACCATCCCGCCTCCTCTGGGGTGGTTAGGGTGGTGGTACCAGGCGGCCGCCTCCTTCTCCAGCATGGGCAGGTAGGCGGCGGCCTGGGAAGGGAGGAGGTAGAAGGGGACGGCGCACAGGGGCGGCGGCGGGGCGCCGGGCGACACGACGCCCACGTAGGGACGCATCTGCGACGAGGACGACGAAGACGACTCGCCTCCCGACAGCGAGCCGTCCTCCTCTTCCTCCTCCTCCTCCTCCCCAGACGACGTCGTGTTGGTGGTGGTGGCGGTCTCGTCGGAGCGGCGGGGGCGCTTGCTGTTGCCGTCCTGCTTGAAGTGGGAGGAGCTTCTCCTCTTCGTCGGCGGCTCGATGCCGTAGTAGTAGTGGTGGTGGGGGGCGTTGCCGTGCGGGGGCGTGTGGTGCTGCTGACTGGGCGCGGTGGCGGGCGGCTCGCCGCCGTAGCCGCTGTCCGTGTCCGTGTCGCTGCCGCTCTCTCCGGTGGAGCCTGCCCCCCACCGGCTGTCCCCCGCCGGCGTGCCTCCGCCGCCACCGAACGCCCGGCGGATGACCGGCACGCAGTTCCTCCCGTGGCCCTCGGCCCGGGGCGGAGCTGCGTCGCTGTTGCGATCGGCGGCAGCTGTGTCGGGGGAGAGGGACGGCGGCGCTGGCTTGTCTCTGTGGTGGTGATGGTGGTGGTGATGATGGTGGCCGGTGGACCTCGCCACCTCCTCCTCTTCCTCCGCCCGAGGGGGAGGGCTCGGCGAACAGGGGGTGCGGGGGCGGTCCCTCGCCGACGGGGGAACCACGCCTCCTCGCAGGACCTCGGCCGCGAGTGTCTGGATGTGGCTGACCAGGCGCGGCGGGTTCAGGTGGTCCCCGCCGGACTGCGGATTGGCCGACAGGAAGCTCAGCACCTCCTGGGCGCAGAGGTGGAACCCCGAGCGGAATGTCTCCTCGGTCTGACCCCTGATGTCTGGAGTCGGGTCTGCACACGCACACAAGAAAGAAGCTGTAAGTGATTTTTTTCTAAATGTATTTTGTATGTTAAATTGCAGATTGGTGTGCTGCAACAACAAGAACAACTCACCAACAGGCATGCCGCTCTGCAGGGCCAGGATCTTCTGCTGCTGCTGCTCCAGTAGAGATGTCAGTCCGTTGACGTGCTTCAGAGTGAGCTCCAACACCACGGCCTTCTCCAAGTGGCCCAGAGTCTGAGAGAGAAACAATACAGTGTTAGAGAGAGACAAACAACACACTGTCATCATCATAAAACACACTACAGCCCTCTCCAGATGGCCTAGAGTCTGACAGAGAAACAACACACTGTAATCAGCATAACATCCAACACCACAGCCTTGTCTAGATCAGTGGTTCCCAAAGTGGGGCCCAGGGACCTTGATGGAGTTCCAGGGCTGCCTTGAACAGGTTGATAATCACTGGTAGAGGCTTTTCTTGTGTGGGTCCTTGGAATAACTTTTCAAATGGTAGGCATGGGCTTCATTTGTGTCAATTTGGGGAAAAAACAATTTTTAACATTGGTCCGGTGCCTATGCTACACCTCCATCACCATCAGCTATGGGATCATTGCAAGCCCCTCCATTTACCTTGGTTAAAAGCAGGACTTTGAAGGTCCCATAACTTCTATGTTTGCTGTCTATGGTAATCCTAATTGCAATGGTAATAACAGTAATAAAGGATGCATGACATTGAATCCAATCAGTCAAATTTTCCATATATGATGCACTGCACTGTTATGTAAACAAGAGCCTGGAGATGATGCAATAATGCCATGCAGCCACTCGATGGCGCCCATATCCTTCAAAAGGCAGTGGATGTCGAACCAACTACAATCATGGACAAACACCCCCCCCCCCCCTCACACACACACACACACACACACACAGACACACACACACACACACACACACACACACACACACACACACACACACACACACACACACACACACACACACACACACACACACGGTGACTCACGGTGAGTTTGAGGTGCTCGGGCAGCAGGTCTTTCAGCTGAGAGATGCACTCGTTGATTCTGTCACGCCGTTTCTTCTCGATCAGCCTGTGAGGCAGCTTGTAGGTGTCCTGTCAATCATAACAATCACATTGTTAATAATCATAAACACATTATGTAATAACACTGCTTCTCAACCTGT
>CM076971.1:42360379-42447879 GCA_039105355.1 Benthosema pterotum
AGTGGTTTTGCAATCATTTTCATACCAGGCCCCACTATTTATTCTGCATTTTAGCCACGGAGGACCACCATTTGATGTTGAGTTTAGTCTCTCGGACTAATTTAGGAGAAATTACAAGGATAACTGACAAATGTTGGTCAAAATAGCAATTCCTCTGCATTTTCTAAATATCTAGATTAGGTAATTCAGATGTTTAAATATAATTTAACTCTTTACTCTTGAGAGCGTAAAATGAAACCAAATGGAAGGGTCCATTTGGTTTCATTTTACGATCTCAAGAGTTACAGATCTGTAAGAGTCCATTTGGTTACCAAAGGTCCTTTTTAAGAAGGAAGGAGGACTCTATCATTGGAGGGAAAATATTGAAGAACGAAGGTTTTATGTCTGGCGCCTGTCAACCAATTTCGCCCCAACTCACCAGCTAAAAAGCACTAGATTTTCCGCCAGGAGTTTATTTTGGCGCTAGGGGGGTCTGGAAAAAAAGCTAAAAATAGTGTCAAATGCGCCAAGTTGGCAACAGTGCTCTCTCTCTCTCCCTCTCCCCGGCTCTGTGTGCGTGTGGTGTCACGTGACATTCACGTGTCTAACCGCGCTGCATTTGCTTGCTTGCGCAGCACAGGGCCACGCCCACTCCCTCCATATGAGGAGGCTGAGTGGGCGGGGCCACTCCCAGTGGGCGAGGCTTCCCCAGACCCCGTGTAACAGCACGCTGATACAGTAGGCTGCACAACCTAAGTAGCCTAGGTCTGGTGGCTTGTTATTACCAGTGGTTCTCAAATGTTTTCATCTCAAAATTACCACTAAATTGACATTTTAAAAGGGGAATTCCACTCATTTTCAACATTTTACTGTGTCATTGATGTACGTTCATGCCATGGTGTTGGGTGGACAATGATAAAAAAGTTCCCCCAATTAAATTGGGGGAACTTTTATTTCATGGGAAGACACATTTTGTGTTCCCATGAAATGAGAGGTCTGAAGAAAAAAAAAAAACACTAACATGGTGAAACATCTTGATGATGTCATCAAGATGTTTCACCATGTTATTGGATTTCTTTAGACACTTCTTTTTTATGAAAAAAAGAAGTGAACCCATTAAGGTTCATTTGGTTGCATTTGTACTCTTAGGAAAAAAAAAAAAGAAAATTGGTGGAATTCCGCTTTAACATGTACCACCCCGGCTGTTGTGTTGTTGGGAGGGATAGATGGACGTGACATGGAGTGGAAAAAATAGCCGTCAAGTTGCTGTTCATTATGGGCACTTTTCCTTATAACGGTGATTCAACCAGGACGGGTTGGTTGAGTCACCATTGTAAGGAAAAGTGCCCATAGTTCAGTTTCCCATGAAATTTTAACCCTGGCTTCTGTGGAAGTCTGAACGTTCAACTGACAACCCGTAATCACTTTTTTTTTTTAAGATTAAGCATCTAGTACCCTAAATGCCAAAAATGTTATTGAACCACTGAAAACCTTGGTTGAAAACAAACCAAAGGTTTTTTTTAAAGGACTAAAGGAGTCAATAATAATAATAATAATAATAATAATAATAATAATAATAATAATAATAATAATAATAATAGACCAGTCATGAGGGATCATATAGGCTTTGTAAGCGTAAAAAAAATACATGCATCCGAAACCGTGCCTTTCTTTCAAACATTTATTTAAATAGACTCCAAAAGAATGGAACGTACATTTTCAATCAGACAAAGCAAAATCTCACATTAGTATAAGTGGAGTTTGCGTCACTTAGGTAGTGACTTGGCTCCAGAGTGGCATTTAAAGGATGCTTTAATAATAGCCTCGAAAAACAGACCAATCTCACAGGAATAATAAAATAAAATAATTTTTTAATTAAAATAAATCCCTGGGGATATTGGTCTGGCATGTGACACTGAAGATCCAGACTGATATCTATGCAGTGATACTGAAGTTCCAGACTAATATTATCTATGCAGTGATATCAGTCTGACAGTGCCAGGATAGTTTCATAAATCGTTGTGTTGACCACATTGCTCAACTCAAAGTGTTTATTCTCCTCAAAGTGACATCATGAAGTACATAATAGGAATGCACAATATTATCATGGGTAGCATATCGATACATGCCAATTTAATTAAGAATGATTCTGAAAATATTTCTGATATTTTTCACCGAGTGATATTTCTTTTCATCACTGACAATATTTGCGGATATTTCCACCATTATTTCACCATCATTGACAAAATAATGATGTAACCGTAAATGGCTTTGTAAATGAAAATCCAGCAATGATCTCAATATAAATAATAAGGATGTAATATATTGTATAGATACCGGATGATTTGACCCTGCACATTATCGGATATTGGCTGATGTTTCAATATCATACAGTATGCCTCTCTACAACAAATGATGAATTATTGTAATTATTTCAGCACCTTTTGGATGTTCTATTTGACACCGTGATAAGTGTGCTGTCCTTGATGGAAAAGTGACGAGTAAGATTATAAACATACATTCGTTTGTGCTCTATGAACAAAGAAAAAAATAAGAAGTGTAACATACTTTATCAGTGCTTGAAGGTCTACATACAAATAAAATAAACACAGTTAATTCAGTGCCAACAATATCAAACAAAGGAAAATATGACCGTAATGTAAAAGTTCCGTAATGGTTCTCAAAAGTTGGCTCCTTGAGGGAGGGGGGGGGGGGGGGGGGGGGGGTTACCCTTATGCTTAGGATTGTACAGTGTCAGAGTTAAAGGCACATATCACTTGCCAACATGTCTGAGAACCATTACTTTTACCAATACCACCTGTTGATCAGCGTTCACAGGAAACCCCAGCTCTTAAATTTCATAGCCTAGTGTGTAACTTTTTCATATTTGGTATTACTGTTAACCCAAATTTCTGACAACAACACCATAACCACATATTACATATTTTGTTTATTTTCTAAACAAGTATATATCCGACACTCGCATGGGTGCTGGAAAATGTACCGGGAATGTTACATATTATTAGTGCATATTACAGTTACCTGTTGTTGTTTTACACAGTGTTGACCATTTGGTCACACAACGGTTTGTTTGTCCAGCGCTCCTTCCATACAGGCAAAACGTGGTAGGCAGCAACAGCAGAGCAACAAAGTGGTATCACTAAAACGCACACCTTCATAACTGTAAAACACAACGCAATAAAGTGGTTCTAATGCAGTACATCCCTCTTACAGGCAGATTCTAATGTACCATAACAAAGCTTCGGCATAAATGTGCTCCAAAACACCATGGTGCCACAACACGTACCGAAAAAAATGCTGACCTATACGTTTTGTCTGTCGGCCATTTCCATGGAAGCTTTCTAACCTCATAGGAGACAAGAAAAAAAAAACACCACATGGAATATGGCAATTTACAGTAATGCTGACCTATGTAAAAACAACTTCCTGCCGTTAGGCTGATTAGATCTTTGGAATCATAGCATTTAGAAACAATAAAATAACGCTTGGAAAAGAATAGGGTGAACTCTACAGGATATAACTTCAAGAAACAAGTTTCTCTCAACTTAAAAGAAAATAATTATTAAAAGGACAAGGACAAGTCTTGTCACAGTCTGTGTTGTAGTTTTTTTTTTTTTTAACCTGAAGTATAAAACAAAACTACAAATTCAGGCTATCGTTCGGTAACCTAACACACCACATGACACCAATGAGTAGCACATCCTCCAATGGCAACGGAGATAGATGACAGTCAAACACCTCCCTAGACATTTCTGCACGTATCGTCACTCCCAGACACAAACCTTTTATATCCACGTTTTTGTTGTTTTTGCGTACACTATAACGTCCTGCTTGATCACACTACAGCGTTGCGCGAAAGTGCACAACTGTAGCCGATCTGCAACCTCAAAATGTGGCGCAAAGCGATACGTTCTGAGTTGGCCGATCCAACTACTTTTGCTACTTCGGAATCTCCTCGTACTTACTCTAAACAGACTCTAGACGCACATAAATAACATCCTACTTCAACAGGCTCTATGCCCCACAATAACTCTTCCTACTAATTCTAATAGGCTCTAAACACACATAACAGTGCATAAACAGAGCCTTTAGAATCCTGAAGTAACAGTTTGGGGAATGTGAGGTTTCCACCCGACAGAGGCTAATGTATAACAGCATGTATTTTTTACACAAAGTGTAATGTTCAGGCACTGTTGGGAGGCCAGCCATGCGGTCCTGAAGGGGCCCTGGGGTGGTCCTCGGGGAGGGGGGGTGGGGCCGTCCTCGGTCAGGCGGGCTGCTGGGGGTTAATGTTCATGTGGGGAGGGTGTCCCAGCAGGCCGATACGTTGCTTCTGTTTCCTCTGTTCTGTCATCTGCGCGGGAAAACCACAGTTAGTGTTGTTGTCAGACAGGGGCGGATCTAAGGCATGGGCATGGGGGGGTCAGCGCCCCCTACATGCCCAGATTGCCTCACCAAACAAGATAGCATGCAAAACAACCCAAGATATTTCAGTGCTTGTATTTAAAAGTATTTGAAACACTACTACTGCTACTAACTAACTACAATCGTCTCACTACTAAACCAACAGCATTTCATCATTGAAAACAGAAAACTTTCTGAGTCAGACCTTTAGCTTTATGCATGCTGCTGTTGGAATTTCAACCACAACTCATGTTATTATTGATGCTTACTTGCCTAATTTAATTAATTAATTAATTAATTTTTTAAATTTAATTTTATCCTGTAACAGAAAATGGCATGGGTGCGGCTTCAAGCGGCCCCATGCCGTTTTCTCCTGCCCCCCCAATTGGGAAATGTTACATCCGCCCCTGTTGTCAGAGGGAAATGAATGAGCCGAATGAACCAGTTCTTTTTGGTGAACAAAAGGATGCAGTCTAGAGAGCTATATATTCTGCTACTATTATTACTATGACTAATAATAATAATAACCTGTTCTTTCAGTTCAGTCAGCTGACCACTCAGGTTGGCCACCAGCCTCATGGCCGACTCCAGTTTCTCCTGCAGGTTCCGGATCTCGTTCTGCTCTCCCTCTGCATCGCTGCTCACCAGAGACATGGCGCGCATCCGCGGGAACCAGTCCAGATTGTGCTCCTGTGTCGTGATTGGACGAGAAAACGCCTTAGCACACCGCCGCTACTTGCCGTTCCCCTGCGCCCGAACTCGTGGAACGCAAAGATTAATCGATTCCATTCTTTAATCCATCTTTTGATCCGAACATATCGTTTGGCGATCGTCGTTTTGTGTTGCATTTCGTTTGGGACAAAATGGCGATGGCCATTTTGGAGAAATCATCCATTCTAATCATCTATTCTATCCCATGCATTTGAATGGCATTATCTCAGATTCTACCCCTCAATGTCCAATTTTTCTTTTAGCAAACCAGCCGATTTCAATGAGACACGATCAAGACATCAGAAAAACGATTATGTCATCATGCATCCAGTTTCAGAGATCTGGCGCTTCAAAATAAGAGTTTCAAACGTGAAAGCCGTGGCATAGACACATACAGGAATGTCATCTTCGTGTTTGGGTGGGAAAACGGTTAATTCTATTCCGATGAGAGTTCCTCTACTTGTTTTCAGCAGCAAAGCAGTAGAATTAGCATTAGGCTAATCAGTGAAAGCGCAAATAGTTGGAATGTCACGTCTTGTACATAAAAAAATTAAGTTATTAAAACTTACCTTGATCATCTCGGCCACGTAGCTCTCTGGCCCTGTGTATTCCGTAGAGTCCTTCACCTTTAACAGGAACAAGTAGAGAATTACGTAACATTTGTGATATATATTATACACAGTATTTGATGGGTTTATCTTCACCATGCTGGACGGGTATACACACACATATACCGGTACATATACGTATACGGGTACACCTATAACCTATTACGTAGGTTTACCTTCACCAAGACGATGAAGAACAGGTAGTGCCACATGTTGTGTTCTTCTTTGATGTGCTCCTCGAACGTCACCGTCTTGTTGTCAAACTTGTCCCTCTCCAGCCCTAGGCAAGGTTAAGTCAAGGCAAAAAAAATCAAGTCAGGAACCCCTCAAAAAAGAAACAGACAAGCAAATGAGTGCGTACTTTCCACCAGCCCTGGTCTTCGTACAGTAGGTATTGACTAAACAAATACGCAGACACAAAGGAAAAGAAAGGAGCGCGCACTCACCACAGATGAAGCAGGTGGTCTTCAGGATCTCCTCCTTCTTCTGCTTCTCGCTCCTCAGGTCGGCGAAGGTGTCGATGATGACACCGAAGATCAGGTTGAGGACGATGATGATGACCATGAAGAAGAAGAGGAGGTCGTAGATGACGCGTGCTGCAAATAGAGGCTCCTGGAGGAGGGAGGGAGGAAGGGAACAGTCAATCTAGAGCAGTGGTTTTCAACCTTTTTGATGCCAGGGACCACCATTTTTTCCGAATTTGAGCCACGGACCACCACTTGAGGACATTTTAGCCCCACAGACCCCAAAACTAAAGATTTCTTTTGCCTTTGTCCATCTTCTAGTTGTGTAGGCTTGGGGCTAATTCAGATGATGAATATTTTAACTCTTGAGAGTGTAAAAATGAAACCAAATGGACCCGCAAGGGTCCATTTGGTTTCATTTTTACGTTCTCAAGAGTTACATCTGTTTAACCAACTTAGCTGGGGACCACCTGGAACCCTCTCAGGGACCACTGGTGGTCCCCGGACCACCTGTTGAAAACCCCTGATCTAGAGCAGCGGTCCAGAGCGCCATTATATTTCTACACTCACTCCAGAGAATGTGGATGTCCACACCCCTGTTTTTGCAGGAGTAGGGTCTAGGGCAGGAGTGGGCAATTCTTTTTTCCCAAGGGGTCTGCGTCGTATTAATTTAATTTCAAGACGAAAGAAAGAGTAAGGCCAACCTTTTTGATACCAGGGCCCTCTATTTATTCACTATTTGAGCCACAGAGGACTACCATTTGATGACATTTTAGCCCCGCAGACTCCAAAACTCAAGATTTATTTTGTTTTTGTTCACAATACCAGGCTGGATTTGGGAAACAAAACATAGATAAAAAACGACCATTCTTTTACATTATCTGATTGTGTAGGTTTTAGGTATTTCAGATGATGAATATTTTAAGAGAGTGTAAATATGAAAATATGTTTCATTTTTACGCTCTCAAAGAGTTACATCTGGTTAACCAACTTTCCATATTTAACTGGAACTCTCTCAAGGACCACTGGTGGTCCCCGGACCACTGGTAGAAAACCACAGTACCCTTTCACGGGCCGGTCAGAGTCTACCAAAGGGCCGCATTAGGCCCCCGGGGTCGCATAATGCCCAGGTATGGCCTAGGGTATAATTTGTACCTCTTTGGATGGTTTCCTCAGTACGTCTCCCACCCCTCCCCCGCTCCTCAGTCCATGACTCAGAACGGTCACTATGCACATGAGCAGAGAGTCGCATGTTCTCTCCATGCCGTCATCCTCCTCTTCTTCCTCAGACCCACCATCTGAAAAAACAAGAAATCACGTATCGCTTTAAGTGGCAGCTGCTGTATTATTGCTGCGGAAGACTAACCATAGAGCCGAGATGGCCAGTCAGAAGTTGTCAGCATTGCTGAGAGACCAGATACAGTACAAAAACCCATAGAACGGAGGTAATCTCAATTCCTTAGAGTATAGACAGAGTTTGTCACAGTCCCAGGCTGGATAAACGGCATGCGAGCGCCGATTTCTGCCCCCTCAATGTCGCAACCTTTGTCGGCAACCGCTTAGACACTGGGACCATGCAAACTCTCCATCTCCAACATCCAAAGTTACCGTGCCTGTTTATTAGGCGCTGCCTTGCAGTGCCTAAAAGTTGTAACAATGAAAGACTAGTCCAGGTCAAGTTGTGACAATGGAAAACTCGTCTAGGTCCAGTTTTAACAATAGAAAACCTGTCTAATGTATAGTTTATGGAAGAGTAGTCTAGGTCCAGTCGTAACAAAAGAAAACTAGTCTACGTCCAGTCGTAACAAAAGAAGACTAGTCTAGGTCCAGTCGTAACAATAGAAGACTGGGCTCGGTCCAGTTGTAACAACAGGACACTAGTCTAGGTCCAGTTGTAACAACAGGACACTAGTCTAGGTCCAGTTGTAACAACAGGACACTAGTCTAGGTCCAGTTGTAACAACAGGACACTAGTCTAGGTCCAGTTGTAACAACAGGACACTAGTCTAGGTCCAGTTGTAACAACAGGACACTAGTCTAGGTCCAGTTGTAACAACAGGACACTAGTCTAGCTCCAGTTGTAACAACAGGAGACCAGTCTAGCTCCAGTTGTAAACAGACATGTGCTCCTTTATGATGGTTTTCGATGAGTCACACTTGGTGGTGGTGGTATTATAAATCAGAGGGGTTGATTGGTCGCTTGAATAGTTTATTAGACAGAAGGTAATAACAGTCAAACAAAAAAGGGATAGCACAAAAAGAAGTTCTTGCGGTCCTGTCTCCCTTTTAGGCCCTATGCGATCAAATCATATGACTCCATCATATATATATATTTTTAAATATTTTATCCCACGATTTTGTAACCCATTTTTTCACCCAGTGCCAATTGCTAATGTGATCCTGGACTCTACACATCCTCCGCCAACCTGGGGAGGCAGCGGACTGGCCTCATGCTTCCTTCAATGCATGAGGAGTCCAAGCTGCCTTCTTTTCACCCGACAGGGAGGAGTTTCCCTGGTTGGACGTAGCGCGTGGAAGGAACACGTTATTCCAACCAGTTCCAGTCCCCTCCATCAGGCGCCCCGGCTGGCCAGGGGGAGGTAGTTCAGTGCCCAGGATTACTGGATGTTTCTGTGAGGGTATCTACCCTAGGGGACACGGGGAGAACATGCAAACTGCACACAGAAAGGCCCTTTCACCAACCCCACCTCGGGTATGGGCACTGATGACGCGGAGGAGCAGACACGCCGCCAGCACCCACAGCAGCGCCCCTAGCGGGAATCAAACCCAGGACCTTCTAGCTGTGAGACGACAGCACTAACCACTGTGCCACCGTGCCCCCGACTCCACCATAAATGTCCAAATGAGGGTTAAAATGGTCTTGGCAGGCATCTCATGGAACCCACCCAAAGCCCCCGTGTGAGGGAGACCCGCTACTAATAAGGCTCCCAGCATCCTGGAAACGGGAAAGGAAATACTCCTACAATAATTCTTTGTCGCCTCGGTGGATGAATTGAACCACAGGGCGAAAACTTTGGCTCGCGGATGGCCAGAACAAGCAAAGCTTTCATGCACTGTGCGTGTGTGCGTGTGTCCGTGTGTGTGTGCGTGCGTGTGTGTGTGTGTGTGTGTGTGGTGCATGTGTACCTGTCTGCAGAGCCACCGTGGTGGAGCAGTTCTCCTGGGTGGAGGATGAACAAACCCCTCCCGCTGCAGACCCTCCAGCAGCGGCCCCTCCAGCCGTAGACCCTGCAGACAGCATCTCTTCTGCCAGGCTGTCTCCACCTCCTCCTTCTGCAGCACCACGACCACAAAGACATGGCAGTGGGTTAGCGTATAGGTGGTGCTACGCGTTCTCTCCCCCCATCACGTCATAGTGCCCAGCAGGTATCGTTAGGGTACAGCACGGTACAGTAAGTGGTGTTGAAGGTAATTATTAATATTCAGGCTATTGTTGGGTATCTGTTAGTGTTACAGTAAGGTTGATTATTCAAGCTCAGGCTATTGTTGAGCATCTTTTAGGGTACTAATTGAAGAGGTCAATTGCAGCCTCTGTGGGGGGTATGGTTATGCAAATATCATGACCAATTGCAATGAAATACTACACCATGAACATCAACCATGATATTTCTGTGAAAAAACAACAAAAACATAATGATAACATTTTTTAAATAATTAAAGGGTTAATGTTGCTAAAAAGCAACACTGGGCCTTCTAGGCTTAAACACTCCTGGCGCTGCGCTGTTGGCCATATGAGATGCTGCACAGAGCCAAGATAGACGTGCATTCAAAACCGTGCAGTGTTTTTCCACTATGAGTGAAACAGGAAGCAAATGCAGGTGCTCTAGGGTTTATGTTGTTTTGTTTTGCACTGTTTGCTAAATTCACATTTTATTTCACAAAAGAATGCATTAATTCAAGAAAAAAGTGTGTGAAGTTTTCGTTTTGAATGTACCTCAATGGAGTGGAGGCGGACGTTATGGAATACGAGACAAACAATAGCAATCTGCCTATCAAACGGGACGTTGTAATGGTGAGTCAGGGCTCCCGGACGCTTGTTTATACATACAGTAACTAGTAGATACACATATGCACGGCTTTGGAATCAACCGAGGGGCCTGCACGGTTTTAGTGATAAGCACGTTAAGGGGTGTAGTAGTAGAATAGGTAAGATTATCCATACTCAGGGTACTGTTGGGTATCCGGTCCACCTCCAGGATGAAGTCGTCCTTGAAGAAGATGTACCCCACGATGGAGAACAGGTAGACCAGGATGAGCGCCAGCACCGCAGTCAGCACAATAGAGCGGCCATTGCGTGTCACGCTCTTTATCACATTGAGTAGCGTCTCCTCCCGATACACCAGGTCAAAGAGCTGTGTGACACACACACGCACACAGAATAACAATAGCATTAGTAAAGGTGTCCAGTGACACCTCTCACAAAGACTGACATTCAGTTTCCCTAAGAGGAGAAGCTGTGACAGCAGCAGAAAGTTGGGGAACCATTAACACATTCCCCGCCGAGGTCTGTGGAGTTTTTGCATGTTGTCCCTGACCAGCATTTAGTAATGTGTAGTAAGTAAGTGAAGTATTTTAACGTATTCTCTTGACCACAAGTTGAGAAAACAAGGGAATGCATAAATGACCTGGTGACGTTATGATGATGCGTCAATGTTGTCAGTTACTGGGAAGTTCGACGTCAAGACCGACGTCAAGTGAGTTAGAATCTCAACTGTACGAGATTGCCTGGTCTTATGAGTGTAATGGTGAGTCAGTGGCATGTGTCTAACCCCTATACATACAGTAAGTTACAAGGTGGCATGTCTCTGCTAACTCAAACATACAGTAAGTTACAATGTGGTATGACTCTGCTAACTCATACAGTAAATTACAATGTGGCACGTATCTGCTCACTCATACATACAGTAAGTTACAATGAACAACAACATGAATTTAAAAGGTTCATTTATTTTCTCCCCTCCAAAAATGGTGGTCCAGGGCTTCCAACCTTGACAACCTTCTATGAGGACACCTGGCAGGTTATATAGAACATTTCACATCAGAAATGCAGTACATTGCACCAATTGAGATTTTTTTATATAGACTAACTGTCTCATCTCATACATGCTGAAGCTAAAGCCATATGAACCCACTAGAAATAGAATTCTTAGGTCATCTGGGGCTGGCAAAGCCGCTTTCACCACAAACCTTTGGTCATATTCCAGACACTTATTAACTTATTAACACTTATTAAACATTGCTTACTCAATGATATCTGTCATCTAGGTCTTGCCTGGGCTGTACATGAGTTGCACTTGGGGGTGAAAGGTACTAAATTACATTGCATTGCCTCCTTGCTCAGACCGTGTAGTCTTGCAATAAATATATATACACTCAACAAAAATATAAACGCAACACTTTTGTTTTTGCTCCCATTTTTCAGGGGATGGACTTAAAGCCCTAAAATTCATTCCAGATATACAATATAACCATTTCTCTCAAACACTGTTCACAAATCTGCCTAAATGTGTGGTATTGAGCACTTCTGCTTTGTTAAGATAATCCATCCCACCTCACAGGTGTGCCACATTAAGATGCAGATGTGACATCATGATTAGTGCACAGGTGTACCTCAGACTCTCCACAATAAAAAGACACCCTGAAATGTGCAATTTTCTTTTGCCTTATTGGGTGTATGGGCCTCCGAACCAGTATCTAGTGTGACCACCATTTGCCTCATGCAGTGTCAACACGTCTTCCTCGCATAGAGTTTATCAGATTGTCAATTGTGGCCTGTGGAATGTTGGTCCACTCCTCTTCAATGGCTGTGTGAAGTTGCTGGATATTAGTGGGAACTGGTATGCGCTGTCGAAATGGTAATAATGTGGTAATATTGTGTTATTACCATTTTTACAGTGTGTACCAGTTCCCACTAATATCCAGCAACTTCACATAGCCATTGAAGAGGAGTGGACCAACATTCCACAGGCCACAATTGACAATCTGATAAACTCTATGCAAAGAAGATGTGTTGCACTGCATGAGGCAAATGGTGGTCACACCAGATACTGACTGTTTCGGAGGCCCATACACCCAATAAGGCAAAAGAAAATTGCACCTTTCAGGGTGTCTTTTTATTGTGGAGAGTCTGAGGTACACCTGTGCACTAATCATGATGTCAAATCTGCATCTTGATGTGGCACACCTGTGAGGTGGGATGGATTATCTTACCAAAGCATAAGTTCTCAATATCACACATTTAGGCAGATTTGTGAACAGTGTTTGAGAGAAATGGTTATATTGTATATCTGGAATGAATTTTAGGGCTTTAAGTCCATCCCCTGAAAAATGGGAGCAAAAACAAAAGTGTTGCGTTTATATTTTTGTTAAGTATATATAAGTGTAAATGTCAAAACAGTCGAACAAAGACAGATCAACAAGCTCTCAAATGTGCTGCTAATGCAACACGTTTACAACCCGCAGACGCACCTGTCCTTGCACTGCAGTTTGCAACGCATCATTGAGAGCTTGTAGATTTGTCTGCCTGCGAAAATTGCATACAGTAGTTATCATTATGAATATTGTACGTGCGTACTTTGACCTAGAATTGTGTTTTCTAGGCAAAAACACGTGCAGGTTGGCAGGACTGGTTGATTCTCAGTCAGGGTGGTGGTCCCTGTTTCAAAATAAGTTGAAAATCCCTGATCTTGGACATACTTAGATTTGAGCATTTCGAATAATATATTAAAAAATGAATAAACACATACATACATACATACAAGGACTTATGGACTTTTAATCGCATAGTGTGACAGAGTACCTTGTCCAAAAAATTGTGTGATAATGTGATAAATTAAAAGGGTCAGAAATGATCCTTGGCGCTTTGGTGTAGTTAGGGCATAGTACTCTCCTTCAACATTAATTTTCTCTTTGTGTTTACACAAACATGCACAGCCCACCCATGAGGGTTGGGCTTCTGCACCTGAGCAGACATAGGAGTGGCTAGAGTCTATCGAAATTGCAATCGTTTGTGTGTGTGTGTGGGTGGGTGTGTGTGTGTGTGTGTGTGTGTGTGTGTGTGTGTGTGTGTGTTTGTGTGTGTGTGTGGGTGGGTGCGCGCGCACACGTATGTGTGTGTTTGTTTGTTGCTGCGTCTGCAGAAGCAGCTAGAGACAGGATAAGAAAAAAAAAACACATAACGGAATAGAACACAACGCTGCTGCCGGCTACACTTTATAACTCCAGCGACACCTTATAAACGGCATGCTGGAAAGCTGCTGCGTGCGGCTATTAACACCTCCACAACCTCAACAACATCCACATGCTACCAAGACATGGAGTTTGTTAATTAAGACCTCCGTCCTTGAATGCACCGTGAGAGAGAGAGACAGAGAGAGAGATGGACTTGGGAAAGATTCAGACCATGTTTGTTTTGTTTTATCAACAGCATCAAAACATACAGTATGCTACACTCGCCATAGCCTGGTCTAGCCCTCAATGATTTTGGCCTTGGGGGGGCAGGGTGCCGTGGGATCCACACGGCAGATGAGCTGCGCTCTGATTTGATCTCACTAACGTGTCGTCATCCCCGGCCCCTCCCGCGCCCGTCCACTAATGTCTACGTCACATCATTTAGAGCGACGCCCACCCCGGAAGGTTCACTCCCACTTGAAGGCCACTTTCCAACGTGCGTTAGTCCAGGCTTTCCGTTTTCGCGCAAGGCGAACGAAAATGAAAGCCTGGGTGTCGAGGCTACACTCGCCATAACACTAGCATAGAAAACCCAACGTTTGTCACACCATCAATGTGTTGTATAGTATGAACACAAGGCTGCTGCACAGTGCACACCATAGGCCGTACTTTATACAACATAAACATTGGATATTGAGTATGACCAACTTTATGTATCGTTCAGGACCTTCACTGCTTCGTCTCAAAGGCTTTGGTCTCAGTATTTTTTAGACATTCCACTCTGTCCAAAGTTGAATATTTCTACCACTGTTGGAGCAGACATTAATTCCACAGGTGGTTCATCCCGGTGTTCTGGGCCTCTTTGTAAAGTTAGTGTTAGTAAACACCAAGGTTTGAGGAGACTATCAGTCACTTTCCCATTCAATATAGTAGAAGAGTTCAGTGTTTAAACGTCTCTGCCTGCAGGAAATAGGTTAGCTGCCATCATGAGACCCGTTCTCTGAATCAGTCTATAGGTGAAGTATGTTGTTTTTCCTGTTTTTTCCAGATGGGAGATTATATATCAATGATGCATGTAAGATGCATACTTTACTTCATTGCAAAATATAAAAAAGACTTTTGTTTTGTTTGTAGCTTAAGAGTTAACGCATTTCATATATATTAAGACTTGCCAAACATCACTTGAAAACCAATTCAGCACACATGGTGGTTTTAGACCCCTTATGGCACCAGGCCTGTTATTCTACACAATGTAATACTGTATATATTCCATGCGTGTGTACATGTATGTGCGCTCTCGGGCTCTCACCAGCAGGCTGTAAAAGAAGACGTGCACGAACACGCCCAGGCTGCAGATGACGAGGTAGAGCAGGTGGTAGAGGAACTCAACGTCCAGCACCATGGCCTTGTAGCCCCGCGTGAACGTCCCTCTGTTCCCCACGAAGCTCATCAGGAAGATGGTCTTATTGCACACCTGGGTGAGAGAGGGGGAGATAGAGAGAGAGAGAGAGAGAGAGAGTTCAGCGTACTCTTTACCTAGAGGTGAGATTGGCAAAAGGGCCTTTCTTTGAGAAATAAATACTATAATAATAACACCAACGGGTGAACTCTATCGAGTGCATTTGGACAAAAGCAGGCCATGGCCATGTGCGCGAGCAGAGGGAGCGAACAGAGAGCATGCACCCCCCACCCCCCAAGGAGATAATGCTCATGACTAGTGTTGTAGTTCTCGAGACCAGTCTCAAGACATTTTTTTTTGTTGTCTCAGTCTTTTTTTGTCTCGCCCTCAATTGTCCTGGTGTTGTCTCTGTCTCGCCGCTCTGCACTTCATTTGTCTTGTGGTGTTGATTTGGTCTCACCCTCAATTTGTCTTGTTCTTGTCACGATCTCGGAGCAAATGTCTCGGGTCTCTTTCATCACCGAGACCACTCGAGACGAGACAATGCAAAGGAAATGTTCTATATCCATTGCGCAGACCGAGGAGCCCATTCAGGGAGACAGCTGTCTTAAACAGAGCGCAGCGCTGGACGGCGTGCATATTGCTAGCAGTCCGCGAACCGACAGTTAGTATTGTACAGCGACAACTAAAGTCTCTATGTGTTATGTTGTACTATTATTACAGAACAATAAAAAAAATGGCTTTTTGGCCTCAACCTCTCGAGGTCTTGGCCTTGGTTTCGACCCCTCTAGATCTTGGTCTTGGCCTTGTTCTTGACCCCTCTTTTGGTCCAGCCAGAAGAACAAGCCACTCTAGAAAGTTCCTTGAGCGAGGAACTGGTCAATGTTAATATCTGGCTTGTTGATAATAAGTAATCTTTACTCTCCGGGAGGAAAGAATCAAATCTGTTTGGCTCCAAAATGTAATTAGGAAGGACAGCACATTCTTCAAGGTCAAACTAATTTTGGAATACATAGCAGCAGAATAATTAGTGAAATACCTGGGTTGCATCTTGGAGGGCCAGAATATGGCCCTCCAAGATGAGACTAAATTGTTGATAGTCAGAACTCCCTGATTTTATCGTTCCGTGCTCAAGCCAATCAAAATCTTTGGCAATTTTCATTTCTGCCCTCAATTTTATCCTCACAAACACCCAAAAAAACGGAAGATGTAACCTGGGAGAGAAAGGCAAATGCAGAAATGGACGATCTACATGAAGCTCATGTTGTGTCAGTCACAAGCTTGTAGATCAGCTATATTCAGCCAGGCTCCGTCCACCATCTATGGGATTTGTTTTGAGCATCACTGAGCACAGTCATCCGAGGTTAACATGTGCCTCTGTGGCTGTATAGTATGTGTGTGTGTGTGTGTGTGTGTGTGTGTGTGTGTGTGTGTGTGTGTGTGTGTGTGTGTGTGTGTGTGTGTGTGTGTGTGTGTGTGTGTTTGGCTGAGGCGCAGACAGGACACAATGTACAGCACAGTTAACGTACAGTAACATGCAACTTGGCACGAACACACTGGGTTTAGGAGAGGACACGAGGGGAGAGGAGAGGTGGGACGGGGTGAGGAGAGGAGAGGAGGGTACATGAGGATAGGAGAGCACTGTTTGGAAGAAATTAGGACATCCATATGTGTGTGCGCATGCGAGTGAGTGAGTGAGTGAGTGAGTGAGTGAGTGAGTGTCTGTGTGTGTGTGTGTTTGTGTGTGTGTGTATGTGTGTGTGTGTGTGTGTGTGTACGTCTCTTGACAGAGATGTACTGTATATCATCTGTCAGGTGGAAACCCCATATGTCCACAACTGTTTCTTTTCAGGATTCCAATTCAAAGGTAGCAAATCTTCTAACCTAAGATAACCTAACAACAGGTTATCTTTTACGTTCCTATAGTATGTATCATTCACGATGACTATTTTGTATGTATGAGTAACAGCAATCAGCTACATGCCTACATTTCAATGCTGTCAGGGAGACCCTCTGAGAAGTTAACATACATTGTAGGCTCTTAGGAAGACACACTGAGAAGTTAACCTACTTTGGAAGCTCTCACTGTATGAAGACCCCATAAAGTTAGCCCAAGCTAGAAACATTTAGGAAGACACACAGAGAAGTCAACCCAGGCTGAAGGCTGGATCTTGATAAGCGATACCCGAATCAATCAGATAACAAGGCTATTGAATACTCATTTATCACAAGCTCCATCCCTAGTTAGAAGGCTCTGGGGAAGTCACTGAGAAGTCAACCTACGTTTAAGGCTTGCCGGAGGAACAGTGCTGTCAGAAGGTCTTAGGAGGACATACAGAGAAGTGAACCTACGTTGAAGGCTCCCAGGAGGAACAGGGTGATGTGAGAAGGTCTTAGGAGGACATACAGAGAAGTGAACCTATGTTGAAGGCTCCCAGGAAGAACAGGGTGATGTGAGAAGGTCTTAGGAGGACATACAGAGAAGTGAACCTACGTTGAAGGCTCCCAGGAGGAACAGGGTGATGTGAGAAGGTCTTAGGAGGACATACAGAGAAGTGAACCTACGTTGAAGGCTCCCCGAGGAACAGAGTGCTGTGATAAGGTCTTAGGAGGACATACAGAGAAGTGAACCTACGTTGAAGGCTCCCAGGAGGAACAGGGTGATGTGAGAAGGTCTTAGGAGGACATACAGAGAAGTGAACCTATGTTGAAGGCTCTCAGAGGACATACAGAGAAGTGAACCTACGTTGAAGGCTCCCAGGAGGAACAGGGTGGGCTCCAGGCCGACGGAGAAGATGAGCCTGAGGATGGCGACGATGACCAGCGTCCTGACGCCCAGCGGCTGAGGCATGACCACCACGATGACCACAGCCACGACCACACCAAACCACAGGAGCAACGATATGTGAGGATCCAACATACCTACAGAGGGACGACGGCATTAATGCAAGGTATGACCAAACCACAGAGGTAATGGGCCCCTTTCCGTGGTCCATATATGGCGCTGGGCTGCACTCTATATATGGGCATGACTGGCACAGAACTACATAGGAATAAACCAGAGTGACACAGAAATATCCATATATGGTGGGCATAAAATGGACAGGCAAATGGGTGGAATGGGTAGTCTACACGTGATGGTGACTTAACTATAGTTCGTTTCAAGGACGGTTTAAGGTCAATAACATGTCTAAAGGATTTTAGAACAGCTGCTAAATTAGACATTAGTTAGCAGTAGTTGCATGCTCTTCTTGCTCACAAGTAGGGCATGCACGTAATAATTGTGACCATAGGTCGCATCTTACGATGAAAACCTGCCAGTCCGTCACACCTTCATTATTGGCTATGGCCATCAGTCCGTTATGCCTCATCACAGCCCAACATAAATGGCCGTCAGTTTGTGATGCCTCGTGACACCATATATGCCTGTCTCCATATATGAAGATCGCAACACTGAACTCATCAAACCCTGCATAGCCAAAATTGCCACTACATTGTTTTGAAAACAGCAGTATAATGACCCCCCCAACAACACACACACACACACACACACACACACACACACACACACACGCACACGCACACGCACGCGCACGCACACACACACACACACACACACACACACACCTCAAGCATGGCCACTCAAACAGGTGGCACTTGCATAACAGCGTGACACACTTTTGTGTGCGTGCATGTGTGTGCTGATGGCACATACTTAGATAGTACACTCTGTCCGCACGCTTCGCTCAAAACCCGTTGATCCTGACGACATGCCCCGTGCACGTGTGTGTATGTGTTGTATGTGTGTGTGTGTGTGTGTGTACACTGTGTACAGTGTGTACAGTTTGTGTGTGCATGGGTGTGGGTGGGGGGATCTGCAAGCAGTCATGCGTTGCAGTGAGGACATACTGACCCAGTTCTGCCCTCTGTTTGACAGAGAAAGAGAGCTATAGTGTATGTGGGTGTGTGCGTGCATACGTACTGTATGTATGTATCAGGGTTACTATAGTTAAAGGAAGAAACTGGCTTGTACAGCCAGCCATATTGCCCCAGGCAGGTTCCACTCAGTTGTGGGAGGACTTCACAGCCAAAATGGTTTCTGTGGAACCAGACTGTAACCAACCAGGGCCCTTTTTGTAAGTATGGGGACAAACATTGCAGAAAAAAAAACATTGAACACTAAGAGGGACAAGACTAATATCCATGCAAGTGATATTAATTAGTATTGCTACAGCCACTCAATGTCAGTTAGTAGTAGATGACAGTACCGCAATTTGAAATGTACACATTATGGTCAGATACTGTAATGAAGTCTGTGTATGCTGCATTCCTGCAATGACCATAATAATATATATAACAAAATAACGCAGCCTGTACGCAACGCTGGGGCCATGTACCAACCTTTATAGCCCCTTTTCTCGTAATTACGGCTCAGAATGAGCTGGTTTGAACAGCGTGACAATGTTAGCGGCTGAGCACTAAATCCCGGGTTACCACGCGGACGGGTAAAGTATTAATGCTCCTAAAGACTCTGAAGTCTCGTTAATAATCAATATTCATAAAACTACACGTATATTTAAAAGTAGCCTATATTCAAGCATCTTTATGTTGTAGGTTAATTAGGGCTATTTTATTCAGCTGTCTGGAGGTGGAGCTCCCACCTGTAACTAAGGTGTGATCCCTGATTATAATCTCTATTGTTTTAAGACGCTCCAACCTGGAGCCAGGACACATTTGTGAGACAATAAGGTTGTTGACATAACAAAGGACATATGTTCAAAGGACTTTCTAGAATGTGGATTTGCATCAGTTGAAAGAACCTTTGTGCCAACACGTCTGGAGTGAATGTATATTGTCGTCCGCCATTTTGTCTGAGATGTATCGCACGTAGGCAACGTATTTTGCATGTATAAATACCCCATGGCAAATGTTGTGATCAAGAGAGTCAGTCTGTGTGTCACCACGCCGGTGGTCACACGTGTGCTGTCTGGGCCCTGCGTGGCCTAGGCGGACACTGCCTGCTGTAATGCTGCCGATGCTCTGAATAAAGCTTCAAACCATCTGAGGAACATCTTTGCTGTCCAGCGTCTGAACTCCTTATCTCCGTGCTCCGATTTTTGTGTATATTATTACAAAAAATATACGACATTTGGTGCATTGTGCCGGTCGGGTTGATGTGAACTTTTTTCACGTCAGGCGAACAGAACCCGTGTCTTCTGAAAGTGGCAGGCGAGGAGAAGACGAATAGAACCAGGGGAGCTTCATTTTTCGATCTATCGAGTGTTTTTTGATCGGCGACGGAGTGCGGAGTTTGCTGTCCTGTCTGCGAGCGGAGGATCGCCCAGATGCGCAACTGGGTGCTTTCAACGCGGCGAGATGACGGCGGGGGACCACCAACGGAGGAGTGACGATCCGCGGCCTGCAGTCGCTGGGCTCGACAGTCCATAGATGGACTGCAGCGCGCGGGACGAGGAGCGTCATAGCCGAAGCGAGGGGATTCTTCTTCATCATCTCAACGTGGACGGGCCGGACGGGGTCTCCACGTGGGGGAGAGCGACTTCTCCATGCGGCGGCGGCGCGTAGAGGAGCAGCAGCAGCGCGGGGCTGACGGACAAGCGCGAGGCCTTCGCGGGACCCGCGAGGGGCCCGTGAACGAAGATGTACGTGCGTGCGGCCTTCACGGGAACCCGCGAGGGGGTCCGTGGATGAAATTACGTGGACGAGGCCTTCTTTTCTTTTTCCCAACTCATTGTGGACAAAATGAGTTGGGAGGGGGGAGATGATAGTGTTTTCAGATGGACATGGACTGTTATGAAGAAAAATACCGGAGGAAAACATCTCCAACTCGATCCATGTTCTAACCGGACACTTCCAGGTAAAAGAGAGAGCGGTTAAGCTGCAAGAAAGAAGATTTTCCGTGTTTATGTCGAAACTATTTAAGACGTAATATTCCTTATAGTTTTCGATTTCAAAAATTGTGCGTTTTGTGAGTCTAAAGTCAACGTAAATGAGAAGGCAAATGTTGATTTATATATGTTATTTGTCGTGCTAATTAGAAACATTGACTAAAACGGCCTATTTTAATCAATGCGGCTAAATTGCCTAAATATGAAGAGATATGAGTTATTAATAATTAGACTCTGGCGTTTTAAATTGGTTCTAAGTCCGCTCGCATCTACTATGTGAGATTATTACAGCAGAGTTTAATCCGTTATAAACACGTTTATTATTCATATTCTAAAAATGCTCTTTTGCGAGAGTTTAAAAAGCGGCAAAGTCTTGTTTAAATGTCAGTTAATGTAGAGCTAAAGTTCATTTCGTCATTATTGCTATATTTTGAGATTTCGTAGTTGCCAAAAATAGATTCAATTACAGGTCAAATAGTGTGAGAGTAACTCTTTAAGTGTTTAAATTAAGCGGGCTTAAAATGTGTTTTTTATTTTCTTATCGGTAATGTGGTGCTGTCTTTGTTTCGTCAAAAGGTGATGGAACAGAGGCCTTTTTCGTCTTGGTTTGCTAAAGAGCGAATCGAGGCATTGTTGTCATGTGACTCTCAAAGGAGGGTTATGTGATATTGGTTCATTGTGCGTAACATTTTTAGTCTTAAAAGTTTGAATAACGTGAAGAAATTCTCCGCTAATTGTAAAGTAAGTGAGTCATATTGGCAACTTTGTGTGGTCGATAGTCTTAAAATATCCATAACTTTTGGGGGAGAAAATTCTGTCCTGTAATTTACTGAACTTTTGGCTACCTGGGAGTGTAAAGTTGGGTATGGGTCAAAGGGGGGTGCATCCTGTTTCAACAATTATGAATATAGATTATTATTGTTTTTGTGATGGTTTTTGATCAACCATCAAAGGGGGGAGTGAAGTCTCGTTAATAATCAATATTCATAAAACTACACGTATATTTAAAAGTAGCCTATATTCAAGCATCTTTATGTTGTAGGTTAATTAGGGCTATTTTATTCAGCTGTCTGGAGGTGGAGGTCTTGGCTCCCACCTGTAACTAAGGTGTGATCCCTGATTATAATCTCTATTGTTTTAAGACGCTCCAACCTGGAGCCAGGACACATTTGTGAGACAATAAGGGTGTTGACATAACAAAGGACATATGTTCAAAGGACTTTCTAGAATGTGGATTTGCATCAGTTGAAAGAACCTTTGTGCCAACACGTCTGGAGTGAATGTATATTGTTGCCGCCATTTTGTCTGAGATGTATCGCACGTAGGCAACGTATTTTGCATGTATAAATACCCCATGTCATGTTGTGATCAAGAAGGAGTCAGTCTGTGTGTCACCACGCCGGTGCACACACGTGTGCTGTCTGGGCCCTGCGTGGCCTAGGCGGACACTGCCTGCTGTAATGCTGCCGATGCTCTGAATAAAGCTTCAAACCATCTGAGGAACATCTTTGCTGTCCAGCGTCTGAACTCCTTATCTCCGTGCTCCGATTTTTGTGTATATTATTACAAAAAATATACGACAACTCTTAACTCATTCAGCGCGATCGGATTTTCCTTGTTTCCTCTCCATTGCCGCGGCTCAAACCAGTTCGATCGGTAAAAAAGCCCTTATTTTGAAGCTCAGATCTCCTAAACAGGATGTGCTGTTTCTGTTATGCTGTGTCTGTTGTCTTGCCTAATCGATCATCTGGCGATCTGCCCAGAAACATCCGGGTCCTAAGTCAGGAAGAGCTGTGTAGCCCTGGCTGCTTAACCCATGCGCCAGCGACATTGAGGGGGCAAACCGGAGGAGAGCCGTTTGAATGCATTGGGTTGAATGCAAGTCAATGGGAGGGGAAAAAAAAAAGTTGTCGCCAATTCTGTCCCAAATGAAAGTCAGCAACGGGATGATCATCAGACGATGCGCACGGACTAATAGTTGGATTAAAGAATGAAATCTACATCTCGTCGTGATACGAGCCGTCCGCGTGACTGGCGGAGGGGACTCCACGGGAGGTCCACGAGCCCCGCGTTATCGGCGGCAAGAGAATTAAATAGACGATGATGACATCCACTGCCTGCGGAACGTGGCCGTTCCACGGTGACTGCTATTGCACGAGTTTGCACTCCCTCTCACTAACTTCCACCACACTTTAATTAGTTAGATCGCACACAGGAGAGACCAGGCAGTAGACAGGCCTCCCTGCCTCCCGTGTGTGACTGCATGTACAGTACGTGTGTGTTTGTGTGTGCGCATACGCATATAGCCCTCGTACGCCCTCATGCGCATGCAAAGTGTTTTTGCCGTGAGGCCGCAGAACTTCCTCTTTAGACTTCCCGTTTCCTGCGTTTATGACTTTTAACTTTCACCGCCCCGACCACTTCTAAAGAACCTCAACAAAGACCTGTTGTCATGTGTGGCAACAGGTGTGTGCGGCGCCTACAATGTACATGTACAGCCCTCAGTGCATGCAACGCATTTCACAGAACTTCCTCTTCCACTTCCTGTTTTTTTTGTGGGTACCACTCTGTACTTTCACCCTTTCGCCGACCCTGAACACAGCACAGGGCAGCAACAGTTATGTGTGTGTACTGTGTGTGTGTGTGTGTGTGTGTGTGTGCGCGCGCGCGCGCGCGTGTGTAATGCATTCATACCTGCGTGCACGCCCTCCAGAGGGTAGAAGAAGCAGACCAGGAGGTTCATCAGGACAGCCAGGTTGAAAGACACATTACTCCACACGGACATGTTCCTACTGCACCAATACAACACAGGCTGGGCTGGGACGGTGCGCACACGTGCACACACACGCACGCACACACACACACACACACACACACACACACACACACACACACACACACACACACACACACACACACACACACACAATATGAATATCAGGAAAAAAAAAATCGGTATCGACAGATGCCCAAAATCAAATGATCAGATCGGTAGCAAAAAACCCTGATCGGGATGCCCGTATCTGTGATCTTATTCCTTGCCTTGCAGCTCAGCTCCTCCTCCTCAGTGGATGGCGTAGGTACGTACCTCGGAGCTTCTTCTGCCAGTTCATCTCGTTGAAGAGGTCCTCGGCCCTCAGGAAGAAGTCGTTGATCTTGCTGCCCTGCTCGTCGCGCTCCGTGGTGTAGTAGATCCTCAGCTGGGACTCCGAGGTGAGGAACTCGCAGATGTTCGGGACGGGGAACACGATCTCCTCCATGGTGCGGTCCTGGCGCACGATCTGAAGTGTGAAAACACAACGTCTCGTCATATTGAGGCCCCGAGGTCTGAAGCCATGGATAGGCTCATGTCATAAGTAGAGCTCTCCACAGACAATCTGACCTCTATCTGGGCCGTGTGTTTGGCGTAGAACTCCAGGGCTTCGTCTCCGTCTCCTGATGTCCCTCCCGGCCTCAGCATCACCGACAGGTCCTTGTTGTGGCGCGCCAACTGTGGGAATGACCAGGAATAAGGGAGCACTTATCCCATTGGTTGAAACTGTGAGAAACGTTCCGTCTAGCCCGCGTGTGCAATGAAATATCGCAAGTCGGCTTGTGAATTCGATAACACGATAACATCAGATGCCAATTACGATTCAATTTCGATGTCACTGTGATGGCCTTAGTTAAAAAGTAATGCATTAAAGCGGATTCACCACGAATCAGCCAATTTTCTTACATTTTCTTTTTAGGTTCCCCAGTCTATTTTTACATAGCCTTTCATTGAGAAATCTGTGAATTACTGTGTGTTCCATTCTTCCATTCTGTGTGTGTCTTTCCACCGTTTAAGTCATTTGTATTCATGGCTCATCACAGTCCCCACCTCCTCCCACTGTGGTTCAATGCCCCCCTCCCTCCACTCATCCCACCAAGACTGAGGTGGGAAGGGATAAGTGGTGAGGAAGACAAGCACCCTGAGAGAAAATGAAAAATATAAGTGATTTTGTAAGCTACTGAGTGTATAAGAAGATATTAAATTGCTAAATTGATATGATACAATTTTTTTAAATTCACGGTGGAACCCCTTTAATCACATGTTATTTACCAGACTCTGTGAGGAAGACACCCGTGGCTTCCGATTTTCTGTGCCTCCCAAAGTGAGAGAAACCTACACTGTCTGACAGACATACCGTAGGTTGTAGCTTGATTTCCCATACCTGGTGAGCCAGGATGTAGATATTGTGTCCCACGTTTCGGGGGGACGCGGCATCGTGTTCTTCTTCCTCCTCTCCATCGTCCTCCTCCTCTTCCTCCTCAAACTCCACCTCCCCCTGAAGGTACGCCTTCTTTATCACCTCCACCTGCACACACGCACGCACAGAATATCAGTTTTTATACGGCAGATCTCAACCAGCTCTTCAAGGCTCATGTTGTACGCGCATAGAGGGACATATCTCACCAGCTCTTTTGGTCTCATGTTGTAGAGGATCCTCTCAGCATTCTCACTGTCATGACGACTCTCCATGATGGCCAGGAGCAGCTTGGAGGCATTGTTCTGTCAGACAGACAGACAGACAGACAGAAAAACAGACAGATAGGACAAATGTCACAAAAAGAATAATGATGCAAGATGACGCGTCTAGTTTGATTAAGGTGGTCTCAGCCCTACTCTTATAGGGTCTCAGCCCTATAAGATAGAAATTTCTTTAATTTGTACCATTTCTTACTTTGGGACTAAACTCTGGAATTACTCACTAACTCACTCACAAACTCACTCTGAGCTCCATCACCACTCTGGCTGAGCATCAATCTGGGGACTACCGTTATTGGAGGGGAAGTTCTGTGAGTGGTGTGGAGGAATAAAATAACCTTCCATATTAAACACCCACGCTCTAACTTGCCCTCAGCTCCAACAACAGGTCTTTGGGCCTCATGTTGTTTAGGTTTAGACGAACGTGAGAGACTCACCTTGAGTTCCAACACCAGGTCCATCCTCTTCTTTCCCAGAGGATTGATGTCGTTCAGGATCAGAGCGATGATGATGTCGATGCCGTTGGACTCGTGAGTGGCGATGCAGTTCTGGGGAAAGAAAAAAAATAAGTCATAATACAGTTCTGGAAGAGGACAAGTACATTGTCACAATGCCTTCTATTAGGTGCTTAGGTGGATGAATGCACTTTTATCAAATCTCCTGTTCTCGTGTTTGATTTGTCAAGATGGGTTTAATAGCCTTCCACAAGATATCTTAAAGATGGAGTCCCATGAATTTTTTCTACCCTAAAACATGATCATCAGGTATTAATGTTATATGAAAAGTAAGATTTCGTGACACGGCCCCTGGCAGTACTCTATACTACCTGGTTTTCGTGACACGGCCCCTGGCAGTACTCTGTAGTACCTGGTTTTCGTGACACGGCCCCTGGCAGTACTCTATACTACCTGGTTTTCGTGACACGGCCCCTGGCAGTACTCTGTAGTACCTGGTTTTCGTGACACGGCCCCTGGCAGTACTCTGTAGTACCTGGTTTTCGTGACACGGCCCCTGGCAGTACTCTGTAGTACCTGGTTTTCGTGACACGGCCCTGGCAGCACTCTGTAGTACCTGGTTTTCGTGACACGGCCCCTGGCAGTACTCTGTAGTACCTGGTTTTCGTGACACGGCCCCTGGCAGTACTCTGTAGTACCTGGTTTTCGTGACACGGCCCCTGGCAGTACTCTGTAGTACTTTGTAGTACCTGGTTTTCGTGACACGGCCCCTGGCAGTACTCTGTAGTACCTGGTTTTCGTGACACGGCCCCTGGCAGTACTCTGTAGTACCTGGTTTTCGTGACACGGCCCCTGGCAGTACTCGGTGAGGCTCTCCACCGTCTGGTTGATGAGCGCCACGTTCTTCTGGTTGATGTAGAGCCCCAGCAGACCCAGGCCTCCGGTGGTGGAGCCGCAGATGCAGTCCAGGAACTGCAGCGTCTCACACACCAGGTTGTAGTTGTTTTTGTTGTTCTGACAGCGCAGGAAGTTCTAGACGGACGGAATGGGAAAGAGAGAGGAGCAGGAAGTTACTGTATGTCCTTCAGGCTAATAACAACATAACCAATGTGCTGTAACTAGCCACAACCCCGCGGAAAAACAAACAATTCTAAGCTTTGGACATTCTGTGGTCTGGGATTTTTTCGTGTCTGGTGAAGCTTTTTGAGCTGCACTGAAAACAGGAAAAACAGTGACATCTGTGGCCAATCATGTTGTCATAGTATGGGACTTTCTGGCTGTGACATCACAGGAAAATCAGGGCATGTTTTTTTGAGCCTGAAAATCCCCAGACCACAGGAAATCTCCTTAACGTTCTTGTTTTTGGGTGAAAACAACAACAACAAAAATAAATAAGTAAAGAGTAAAATAAAATAATGACATTTTTTTTGCGCGGCAGACAGCGCCACCTACCTGCAGGTCCCGGTTGTGGTTCTCGCAGAGTAGCTGCAGGAAGCGCAGGATGGGCTGCATGATGACGATGACGAAGCTCATCTCCCCGTCGTCCCCCTTGTCCCCGCCGCCCCCGGCCCCGCCTCCTCCTGCTCCTCCCCCGGGGCCCGCCCCCCCCATGGCCCCGCCTCCCCCGGGCCCCCCGGAGGGCGACCCCCCGCCCCCGTCGTGCTCCACGTCGGCGTCCGCCAGCGCCTCGGTGCGGCGGTACGACGAGAAGGCCTTCCGGGTGGCCTGGGACGCCTCCAGGAGCTGCTCCCTGGCGTCCTCCGTCACCACCAGACCCCCGCTGTCCCTGGCTGGAGAGGACAGAGACGTTTATTACTGTCCCTGGCTGGAGAGGACAGAGACGTTTATTACTGTCCCTGGCTGGAGAGGACAGGACGTTTATTACTGTCCTTGAGGACAGAGACGTTCGTTACTAGTGTTGTAGTTCTCGAGACATTGTCTCGTCTCGAGACCAGTCTCAAGACAAATTTTCATTGTCTCGGTCTTGTTTTTGTCTCGCTTTGTTTTGTCTTGGTCTTGTCTCGACCTTGCGGCTCTCTACTTCATTTGTCTTGTGGTCTCGTCTTGTTCTCGTATAATTTTGTCTTGGTCTTGTCTCGACCTCGGAGCCGTTGTCTCGGGTCTTGATCGCCAACAAGACCTCTCGAGACAAGACAATGCAAAGGAAAAGTCAGCTGCAGGCACAAATAGCAATATACTTTTTTCTTCTGTAAATATTGAAAAGAAAGAAGACAGACACTGGGATGTGTCTGATTAGGGATTTTTTATATTCTTGTTATCAACCATATCGCCCCAGCCCTATTATATTATTAGTAGTTTTGTTTAAATATGTAATGGTGGACGGGGCAAAACAATCAAATTCAGTGTTAATAATAATAATAGAAGATTGAAAATAATTAAGAATGTTATTATATGTTAAAATGGGCATGACAAGACTAGGTCTTGGTCTTGTCTTGTTCTCGGCCCCTCTAGGTCTTGGTCTTGTCTTGTCCTTGTCCCCGCTAGGTCTTGGTCTTGTCTTGATCTCAACCCTCTAGGTGCTAGTCTCGTCTCGATCTTGTCTCAATCAAGTCTGTGGTTGTCTTGGTCTTATCTTGATCTCGACCCTCTAGGTGCTAGTCTCGTCTCGATCTTGTCTCGATCAAGTCTGTGGTTGTCTTGGTCTTGTCTTGGTCTCGATTTAAGTGGTCTCGACTACAACACTATTCGTTACTGTCCCTGAGGACAGAGACGCTTATTATTGTCCCTGGCTGGAGAGGACAGAGACGTTTATTATTGTCCCTGGCTGGAGAGGACAGAGACGTTTATTATTGTCCCTGGCTGGAGAGGACAGAGACGTTTATTATTGTCCCTGGCTGGAGAGGACAGAGACGTTTATTATTGTCCCTGGCTGGAGAGGACAGAGACATTTATTATTGTCCCTGGCTGGAGAGGACAGAGACATTTATTATTGTCCCTGGCTGGAGGGGACAGAGACGTTCATTACTGTCCCTGAGGACAGAGACGTTCATTACTGTCCCAGAGGACAGAGACGTTTATTACTGTCCCTGGCTGGAGAGGACAGAGACGTTTATTACTGTCCCTGGCTGGAGAGGACAGAGACATTATTTGGGGGTGGGCAAAAAAAAAAACAATATGCCAATATGTTGCAATGCTTAATGCCATAATATCAATATCGAATCGCCAGGTCCAATTTTTTTTTTGGAAAAAAAACAAAACAAAAACAAACAAAAAACAAAAAAAAACAAACAAAAAAAAACAGCTATACTTAATGAACTGGTGGGAGTGGCCACATAAAAACTACTAACACTTTCTTTACACGTTGAACATAACAAAGCTTCACCCTAGCACAATGGTTTTCAATCAGTGGTCCCTGAGAGGATTCAGGGTGGTCCCCAGCTAAATGATGGACAGTTGGTCACCAAATGGACCCTTATAGATCTATAACTCTTTAGATCGTAAAAGATACCGAATGGACCCGTACACTCTCAAGAGTTAAATTATATTTAATCATTTGCATTACTTAATGTTCAAGAATGTACATGTTTGTAGAAGAATTGTTATTTTGAGCATGTTTTGCCAGTAATCTCTCCTAAATTGTGGACACAAACTTGAAAATCCTTAGTTTTGGGTCCAAGAACCTAAACTCAACATCAGCTGGTGGTCCGTGGATAAAATGCAGAATAAATAGAGGGCTCTGGTATAAAAAAGGTTGAAAACCCCTGCCCTAGCATAATCACAGTGAAACCTTGAAACCGTTTTAGTTCCAGGACTTCTTGTTCCGCCAACACTGACCTTTCTTGCGGACGGGCAGGTCCTTGTCAGACGTCTCAGCGTCTCTCCTCCTGTTCCCCAGGTCGGAGGTGTTGACCGTCACCGTGGCCTTGATCTCCAGCTGGGCCAGCTTCATGCGATCGTAGAACACCCGGAAGAACTTCTCCGACTTCTTGTCCTCCGTGAGGCGGTTGAAAAACGAACGCTGTGTCCAAAGGGGAGAGGAAAGAGGAGCGGGGGAGAGAGAGGAGGGTGGAACTTACATTAAAACATTCAAACTAGTTATTTTTAATCAGGCGCCTCAGCTGGCCAGGGGGAGGCAGTATAGAGAGGGTATGTGCGTTTTAAACATTTACAACAAACATTTATAACAGCTTTGCGAGCACAAGAAATAAAGAAATAAAATGTTTTCGTGGGGTATACATTTTTGGGAGCATCGTGCCGTGATTGGCTGAAAAATGACAACATCCGGCAACTTCTAGTGGAAGTTAACCAACCGGAAGTCCTGCCTTTTCACAGTCGTTTTGGGGTACCCTGCACCCAGGCTTTCATCTCGCAGGGCGGATGGAAGCCTGGAGATCGAGCCTAGTGGCAAAGTGAGTGACAAAGTGAATTTAGTGGAGTTTAAAGTCATTTAAAGCAATCAAATAGGACTTTTCGGTTTGGACGTGTGGGCTGACAAGGACAGAAAGTCTTTTTTTTGGGAGTAGTAGGCATTCCCGCATAATGTGTGGATATTATGATGTCACCTTCATATCCTTTACACCAGCATTACTGCATGTTGTTTTATTTCTACACAGAAGACAGCATAGACGTCTACAGTGTATATATTCTGCCAAGGCCAGGTTTTACACCCAGCCTGGAGAGGGGAGGGTTATATAACATGCTTTACAACCATACCATCTATTGTCATTTATGAGAAATAAGCAACCCGTCATTTATGATTACATAAATAATCTGCATATCAGCACCCCCCCCACCACCACCTCAGGACATTGTACTGCAGCTGAACTGCTTTCAAAGACAAGGACCGGTTTGATCAGAGTGGCGATTGAAGATCAAGTCATTAAAAACATGATATCATGTATTAAAACCGACTGTGTGTTCTTTGCCCTTAGTAGTAAGTACAAAAAACGCCAGTCCCAGTGGATATAGCCAAGGGTTGCATAATGCAAACAAACAGCCGTGAGCGAGGGAGAGAATACAGCATGTGTGTGCATGTGTGCACGCGCGCGTGCGTGCGTGTGTGGGAGGGTGGGTTAAACATGTCCCAGTTCCCTACCTGACCTCATTCCGCTGTATTAATGACCCTACTGTCCTGTTACTGTACATCAACCCGACACACACGCACAACCACTCCTGTTGCGCAACACGGTGAAGTACTGCCACGCATGAGTGAGAGACTCAAACATGTCCACAAGCGGTGTGTGTGTCTGTGTGTGTGACTGATAGAGAGAGAGTGACAGAGAGAGTATGTGTGTATGTGCCTGTGTGATTAAGAGAGGGTGCAGGCATGTAATCCAAACATTGAATTGCCCATCTAAAATCTAGTGTGCTAAAACACAAAAATTCACAAAAAACACAAAAAATAATCATAAAATCCCCTATCAGAGCAGGCACTCTGCATTGTCACTGTAACTTGTGTGCAGGTCGATGCATTCCCCAATCTCTGAATGCTACATAGACTGGAACTAGCTTACACTAAAATCTGACTAATTCATTTGTCAATATTCCAAATTCACAGATATTCTAGTATTCAATACTCGGGGATTCGTGGATTCAGAGATTCAGAGATGCAAAGATGCAGAGATTCAGAGATGGAATTCCTATTGTCTACGGCTTGTGCGACATTGAGGGAGTAGAAAACCGAACTGGACATGCGCTGGTTTTACATCTTTCCATAGAAGTGAACAGAGATGTCATAATTCTGTCTATGGCTAAGAAGACCTCTGACCCATGGGATAAGTTTTGTACCGGTGATGTGGTTGGCTAGCTCGTATCTCAGCAACGCCGACATGTTCTGATTGGCTGATAGTCAGAGACCTATACTTCAGTTCATTAGTAGTAGTTGGTATGAACGCGTTCCAATTCATCACACAACTTTTGCAACATTGCATACAAGACTCGCTACACACAGTCACAAATCAACGTCAACGACGTGACAACACGCATCATGTCCATACTAAGGTTTGTACTGTAGTGTGGAATTGAACTATATTCTCACTACACTGAACCTAACACAGCAGACCTGTGAAGACTAAAAAGAAGTGTGGAGGAGGCTTCATTTGCACATTAGATTCTACTCATTAGGCTATAGTTTCTGTTCTTGAACTGTACAATGGAAGTATTTTGAAGCTGTCTAGCCACAACAGCTCCATTTATGAGTTTACATGTGTGCATTTGGTGAATGTATGCAAATTCTGTGTCGGGGGCGTCTCTGTGTCGGGGAGATT
Source organism: Benthosema pterotum (assembly GCA_039105355.1). Lineage (NCBI taxonomy): Eukaryota > Metazoa > Chordata > Actinopteri > Myctophiformes > Myctophidae > Benthosema > Benthosema pterotum. The sequence continues at coordinate 42,392,255 of CM076971.1, forward strand.
AGCAGGGCAGCAGGTCCGCGATCCTCCCATGATAGGATTGCTTATCCGTGAGCTAACTTCCAGTTACTGGGTTAAGTGGTTTAATCTTTAGTGATTTTTACGGTAAAGGATAGTGAGTGAGTGCACACGTGTGCGCGCACACACACACACACACACACACACACACACACACACACACACACACACACACACACACACACACACACACACACACACACACACACACACACACACACACACACACACACTCGCATTAAGTTTCTCTCCCAGCACATGAGGCAAGGTTACGGGTAGGAAGCGTTGCATTCTGGGATTGCTAAAAGAGCCACTGGGCGCGTGTGCGCACGAGCGAATCATTAACATACGCGTGCAAACGAGCCAATCATGAGCTGAAACTGCAATCCCACCTTCGGCCACTATGTCCATTTCACCTCAAGGTTACCTGTAGCCTACCTGTACGAATGCAACATGCTAAACCATCCCTCCACAGCAGAGCTAGCGCAACACGCTAACTCTTCCCCCCCTTCGCAGCAGAGCTAGCGCAACACGCTAACCCCCCACCCCATTCAGCATTCAGTAGAGCTAGTGCAACACGCTAACCCTACCACCCAACCTGCGGGGCGGGCAGGAACTAAATTAAACAATGACATAACCGCGGTGCGCCTGGATTTTCCTCCGAGCGGATTCCACATTGCTCGTGCGCGCACACACCCACCCACACAACACACGTGCACACGCACGGACGGACGTGCGGGCGGCACGTCCGCAGGTCTGCCAACCACCAACCCTTAGGCGTAGAATCAATATTGTTATTCCTCTCTTTCTCTCACTCTCTCTCTCTCTCTGCTCACGTAACTCAGTCGAGGGGAGGGAGGGAGGGAGTGAGGGGGGGCAGATGACTGATGAAGACTAGGAGGGAGGGGGTGAGGTGGGAGGGGTAGGGGGGGCGTGGGGCCCTGAGCCAGAGCGGCACGCATTGCCCCGGGGGAGAGCTGTGCAGGCTTACATAACCTGCAGGAGCATGCACGCAAACACACACACTCACACGCACATGCACAAACACACCTTCCAGAAATAGGTCAGCTGTCTCAGGCACATGCCGTCCTGCCGTACAGTAAATCCTCTCTGTTTTCATTTAATTTTTATTCTTCCTTCTCCCTCCTCCTCCTGTCTGCCCAGGTATGTCCCCGTTGCCACGGTTACCGGAATTATACCTACCACACCAGGTTCTCAACCTGTGGTGTTGTGCCCCTCCTAGGGACAACAACACCTACTATATTCCCGGGTGGGGTGGGGAATATAGTAGGTCTTGTTGTCTCTAGGAGGGGCACAAGACCACCCGTGTTACAGTTAATAGTAAAACTAACAATTAATAGTAATACTAATAGTAAATGGACGTTCTTCATGATGTTAATAGTCGGGCACAAACCAAGAGTTACAGATAGGTTTATGGTTAGGCCTAAGGTCATCCCCCAACTTATAAACTAGTTGCTACCATAAGCAGGTATAGTTGAGACCTGGCACAGGTGGATTGCCCTGTTGGTCCACTCGTAGGAGTGGATGGCACCGCTCAAAGATGGTTATTTCATGAAAACAATCACACGTAATTTTGTGAAAAATGATGCCCTCTGAACAGTGAAGACAAGAAGTTCAGGCGCACGTGCGTGTGTGGCGGGGGTGGGGGGTACTTATTTGGTATCCTTTCCTACATAGAAGAGGTCATAGTTAAAAAACAAATAATACAATAAGAAGAATGCAATAGACTACAGATTGTCAAAGGATGGATATGGACACATGGACGGACGCATGGACGGACGGATGGATGGACAGACGGATGGATGGTGCTCTTGGGAGTGTCGTGTTGGGTAAACATGAGCTGGTGTGTAACCATAGCGACGGGAGAGGAGAGGAGAGGAGAGGAGAGGAGAGGAGAGGAGAGGAGAGGAGAGGAGAGGAGAGGAGAGGAGAGGAGAGGAGAGGAGAGGAGAGGAGAGGAGAGGAGAGGAGAGGAGAGGAGGTTGTCAAAACAAGGTCACAGCTCTGCTGATTTCTCTTCCGTTCTGACACTTGGCATCAACAAAGAGATGTTATATAAGGTCTATTTATAGCCATGCTCTCTCCTTCTAACTCTCTTTCTCTCTCCCTCATCCTTCAGGCAGGGCCACATGTTGAGCACATGTCCGCCATGTCTCTCCACATGGCAGACATGTGGAGAAACATGCTGCCCCCCCCCCCCCCCCCCCCAAAAAAAAAAATATATATATATATATATATATATATATCACACTAGTGAGGGGGCACGTTCATGAAATTGTCATCAAATAGTTGAGAAGCAAGGAGTGCAACTATTAATTTGTCTGGTGTCAGGGGAGGATGGAGGGGGCTTGGGAGAAAATGGTATGGGGGCCAGCATGAAGCCGCACCCATACCATTTTCAGTTACAGGACTTATTAGGCAAGTATAAGCATCAATAATAACATCAGCTTTTGTTGAAGTTGCAGCATGCATAAAGCTAAAGGTCTGACTCAAGAGAGTTTTCTCTTAAATATAAGCACTGAAATATCTTGGGTTGTTTTGCATGCCATTATGCTTGCTGGGCCAGACTGGGCATTTAGGGGGGCATTGCCCCCCATGCCCATGCCTAGATCCGCCCCTGTCGAACACATTCATAAAATCGTCATCAAATAGTTGAATAGTAGAATTTGTCTGGTGTCACTAAAGTGAGTGCAGGTCAAACGTGGAGTTGCGTAGCCGCGTTGTTGCCGATGTGCCATCACTCTGTCCATGCCTCTCACAGTGGATATTAACAGCGCTGTTCGAGACTTGAGTGTAAAAACCTACTGTAGAAAGGTAACGATTCAGTAGTCCACCATCAGATTCAGTAGCAGGGGCGGATCTAGGCATGGGGGGGGCAAGCAAAGTGACGGCTGCGTGGGGTGCATTTAGTGAACGCTACGCAGTAGGGGTGTGCTGAAATATCGATATATCGATATATCGCGATTAGGGGTGGGACTCGATTAAAATTTTTGATCTAATTAATTTGAAGCTTTGTAATTAATTAATCTCAATTAATCACATACCAATATTTGACCCAAGAAGCATTTTTTTGTCAATTAAAACAGGCTGGTGTAGCATGTGAGAGTTTTTCTAAATCACTGTGTCGACACTGCAAGTTGGTTAACCAGATCAAAATTTGGTTAACCAGATGTAACTCTTTGAGAGCGTAAACATGAAACCAAATGGACCCTTGCAGGTCCATTTGGTTTCATGTTTACACTCTCAAGAGTTAAAATATTCACCATCTGAATTAGCCCAAGTCTACACAACTAGAGAATGTAGAAGATTAATGGTCATTTTGATCCGTATGTTGGACTGTGACATTGTTTCTGAAATCCAGCCTGGAATTGTGGACAAAAGCAAAAGAAATCTTTAGTTTTGGGGTCTGTGTGGCGATTAAAATTAGTTAATTTTGTTAATTGCGTTATTGTTTCTGTGATTAATTAATCTCAATTAATCAGTTAAAGTCCCAGCCCTAATCGCGATACTTCCTCCCGCAATAAATAATCGATATGCCGTCGGCAGATATCGATAAATCTGTGAGGAAAAAACGCGACGCGGAGCGTCCGTAATGGGGATAAATTCGGGAGGATTGCACTGAACAGAGCACTGAACGCTCCCTCTTCACAATCACCATCACCACACACAAACACACGCAGCATAGGGGGTACATAGCAATATAGCAGGAGAGAGGAAAAAAGAGTTATGTTGCAGCGTCCACGCCACGGACCACCACACTCACTCTCTCTCTCTTTCTCTCTCTGTCTCTCTCCGTCTGCCCCCCCCCCCCCACACACACACACACACAGTTGTAATTTGAGCAGCGTAGCAGCAGCAGTTCTCTTCACACACAGTGAAAGATAGACGGAGAGTCTCAAATCTGCTCAGCATTCACCGCAGCATTCGCATATTGATTAATCACCTACCTTACGTTGTGATGTCCACTGTATCTGTTATGTGTAGCTGTTAAAAGTAATTCCGTCAGAAAAGTGAAAAGTGAAAGTCCCACGCTACAAACGAAAAGGCAACATGACTTTAGATGGCTTTGTAGGAACTCTTCTCTTGGAATAATTGTAATATCCTCATGGCATAAAGCAAAGAGTCTTCTTGTAAACTAAACTTTAGTCTAACTTTGTCTCCATGCTTCTGCATAGGCTACTGCCTGCCTGCACACAGCACGCTGTATAGTGTATAGGGTATTTTTTTCCCCTTGAAAAATAATTATCAGGCAATATACTTTTTTCTTCTGTAAATATTGAAAATGAAGAAGCCAGGTCAACTGGAATGTGTCTGATTAGGGATTTCCTTTTATTCTTCAGGTATATCCAGTGATTTTTACTGTTTTTATATATGTTTTTTTTTAAATATTCCTCCCTATAGTGTAATGACTTACAGGGTTAAAATTACCATGAGCACCTGCTACTGCACTGAGGAATTGGCTTTAACACATGAGCTTATTAGATTTCATTGACACAAATGACACAAAATATGAGTTATGAATTATGATCGGTTTGAAAAATAGAAATATAAGCTTTAGCTGCCTATAAGTAAAATAAAAAGTTAGGTATCAGAATAAAATAGACAAAAGTTGAGGATGCACTTTAGTAATTTCTGTTTTTGCCTCTTATTTATATATTTATTTTTGCAATTATCGTGATATATCATTGATGAATTTCAGGCAATATATCGCAAATATCGCAATATATTGAATATTGTGATACATTCGTTATCGAGGCCCTAATATCGTGATATGTATCGTATCGTGAGGTACCCATATCGTCCCAGCCCTACTACGCAGTATAGTATGTCCCGCCTACACCTGGAGAATAGGTTCGCAATGTGGAAGTTGCATCACTATAATGGAAGTCAACGGACACAAATGGCACGTGTGACGTCATCCTGGACCTTAGAGTTGAAGCCCAGGTTAGGCTAGGCTCGTCCCGCTAGGTATAATTGCACCTCCGGCAGTCTTCCGAAATGAATAGTGAAGGGGCGGGACTATCGCTCTAGTCCGCTCTCTATCCTTTTACTGCTCTATGGATCAGTGCCGTGATCTACTCATATGGAGATCCAGGTGATAATAGTCATCCATCTGTTGTACCAACTAGTGTGACGTCACGAGGACATAATGTGCAGGGATGGACTGACCATGGGTCATATTCCTGGTGGGCCGCGACCACAGCGGGACACTAGCGGGTGTTAGAAAAAATGTACCTGGCTATATCAATAAGTGACAAACACTCTTCTATCTTGGATCCTTTTGCCAGCATCATTGTTGTGAGGGCAACAGGGGCAGTGGTAACATTTCTCAATTGGTGGGGGGGGGGGGCTATGAAGCCACACCCAAACCATTTTTGGTTGCAGGACATTTATTAGGCAAGTAAGCATCAATAATAACATCTGTTGTTGTTGAAGTTGCAACTGGCACACAGTATGCATAAAGCTCTGACTCAGAGAGTTTTCTGTTTTAAATGGTGAAATGCTGTTGGTTTCGTGGTGCCATAATTGTAGTTAGTTGCAGACAGCAGTGTTTCAAATCCTTTCAAATATAAGCACTTTGATTTGAAATATCTTGGGGGTTGTTTTGCATGCCATTGTGTTAGGTGGGGCAGACTGGGCATCCCCCCCATGCCCATGCCTAAATCCACCCCTGGAGAGCAACAAAGGGTTTTGTAGGTGTCTGCTGGCTTGTGTCATTTATGCTGTTCTGTAAACGTGGCAGTATTAGGGCGTGTTTGTTTGTTCTGTGCACTGACAGAGTAGGCAGTATAGTGACCGCGGGCTGACTTTTTTAGTGTGTGCATTTATTGTAAATAGTCTTTCATAGTATTACTAACGGCGGCAGAGGTTACAAAGCGCACTTAATAAATGAATAAACCAAGTCCCATAAAAGAGAAACTGCCGTCACAATCACGTGCACATAGCGAGTATCTGTAGTTGATATCAGAGAACGAGAGAACGGCTGTGTACGTTTGGACTTTACACGCGTGCGTCTCTCTGTAAAACAAGTCCTTTGTTGTTGCGTAACAATCTCCAGGATGAGAGTCCACCGGCCCCCACCTCCCGACATACACGCACGCGCGCACACACACACACACACACACACACACACACACACACTGCCCCAGTTCCTTTGGTCCCAGCATGACCCAGTTTTGGCCAAGAGGCATGACAGACGGACAGACAGAAAGACAGACAGACATTCCTCGTTGCTAATTCAAACAGGGCAGGGCAGAGAAGCATGGGTGCAAAAGGTACTCTAAATTTTAACTTAAAGCGTAATTCCACTCATTTTCAACCTTTTCATTAATCTACCTTTAGAGGTGCTGTGTGGAAAGAATGGAAATAATAACATAACATATTACTAATAATAGTATTACCGCCCTTGTTGTAGAATTCAAAGAAGAAAAAAAAGTCATCAAAATAAACTTAAAGTAAGCCTACCAAATTTATTACACAGTCATCATGCAGAATGCCACATTTCGAGTATTCAAAATACGCCTCAAGTTAACTCACACTGCGTGAGCTTGTGTGAAAATACCCTAAGAATCGTTCTCGAGTACAAAGGTACTTCGTTAACCCCCCCACCCCCCCCAGCTTTGCAGGCATGAGCTCCACGTTATGTAAGCACAGACAGGCAGGACAGGTCACGTGACCACATGGAAGGAAGAGCCATTATGCAAGCTGCTCCACTTATGCAACCACACACACACATGCACACACACACGCACGCACGCACGCACGCAGAGAGACAGACAGGCAACCATGCACGCAGACAGGCAGACAAACAGACAAGACATGCCTCTGTATACCGGCGTACAGAACATAACTAATACGACCAAAAAGATACACACTAATAGAAACAAACAAACAAACAAACTTGCTGCAGGCTGCAGGGCAGGCGTCACCCTTTGACCCGGGGGTGGTGTGTGGGAGGGGTGAGGGGAGGGGAGGGCTGCTTGTTCTGGTGACACATTGACCCACATACCTCTCTAGGAACACGCCATACACACACACACACACACACACACACACACACACACACACACACACACACACACACACACACACACACACACACACACACACACACACACACACACACTAAGAGGGAACATGCTGTTCCAGGCCAGGGCCCCGCGCTCTCACGGACAGATGTATAGACGCAGTTAATGTAAGCCAGCTACATGCATGATGAACATAATAGTCTATACCATAAGGCGGTCTGAAAATGCAAAGATGCATTGAATGTTTGTAGCTGCAGAAAAAGCTATACAAAGCTAGCATGCACCTCATGGTACTGTACCATAGCACCACAATAAAAGCAATAAGACTCCACCACATGACCCAAACAAACCGGTCAGGCTGTATACTACTGTAGTACTTGGCCTAATTTCCAGAACCCGACTCACCCCTGCCCGTTTAGGCCGACAATGGTTGACAACGTAGTACAGCAACTTGCAATGGTCCTGGTCTTGCAATATTTGCTATACACAATGAAAGGGACACTCCACACTTTTTGCAACAAGTAAATAAATAAATGTTAATGACGTTCTCACTTACTTACTTCCTGGACTATGTGTTGTCTCAGTAAGACATGCTATCAACAAGGAGGAGCAGTGCCATAATGCATTATGGGAATTGTAGTCCAGGAAGTAAGTGAGCCCAGTGTCCATGACATCAGAGACACTGGGCTAATTGCTACATTGCATAAAAGTCCCCAGGAAAGTGTTCTAAAGTGTATTACTTAATCATCACCCTAGAATATGTATCTGAAAACATAGGTTACAAATAAGCCACATACAGGTATAGCAGTAAACTGCTAGAGCATGCTAACTGTCTGACTTGTAAACAAAGTCCCTGCATTGTGTGTGCATGTATCAGAGCTACCATCCCATCACTTAAAAGTTGCGACAATCCATTTGATTCAGACAGTCAGAGTCAGGATACAACTTCAAAACAAAATGCCCAATTTAACCATTTCGCCCTGTCTTTAAGGGCTGGATGGATGCGAGGATGTTCCCGCCCTCTGGCAGTCCGACAGCCAATAGGACGCTTACCTGAATGGTGGTGTTCCCGCCTTCCAGCAGGGCGATAGCCAATAGGATGCTCTCCTGGAAGACGCGGTCGCTGCTGGTGTTCATGATGAGGTCGATGACCAGGTCTGATGCACCCTCCTTGTCCAGGTGACACTGTACCTCCCCCAGGCTCATCTCCCCTCTGCCCGGACCCCCCAACCCTGTGGAGTAGACAGAGGATAAATAATACAAACTACAGCCGACTTTGTTGTAGGCTATGTGGAGATTATCTGACGAGGTACCATTTGAGTGGGAAAAACCTTATTGTTTCAGGGGGTCAATACACTGTAAGTAAAACAGCCTTAAAGGTAGGGGAAGTGATTTCACTTTTGTCAGATATCACCCCAAAACATTTTTTTCTGTTAAAATGCTCTATTATAAGGTGTGCAGACCATGTATGGAGTTTCCCCCTCCCCCACGTTATCAGAGGAGCCAATAAAAGTTCCCCAGGTGGAGGGTGAATTCTCCTCCAATCAGGATCGAGCAGCAGGTTCACATAGTGTAGCTACTCTTGGGCGCCCCTAGTGCACCAGGCTGGTACTACACAATCAAATCACTTACCCTACCTTTAAGGGGCTTACAGACGGCGAGTAATAAATCGCAAATTCTAATTAATTTTAATAGGACCGGCCGGTTTTGTGCTCAGAAAACGACCTGCGATCAAGCAAGCGTGTAACGCCAGTCGTTTATCGCGTGGTGTCCATTGATTTGTGTTGCGCGTGTGCTCATTTCGTGCACACGTGGGCGATGTTTTTGAAAGCTCTATCCAGTGAGCTTTTTAAAACGCCTGGCGTTAATCGACGGGCGGTTTTCTTTATGTCGGCACTGCAATGAGAATCGAGAATCGCCGCGTTTATCATTGCCGTCTGGAATGTAGTTTTTTTTTTAATTTATTCCATATAGAATACAGACCACAATTAATCAAATCTCGTTATTTCGGGTGTGGCATCCTGGTGAAGCCACGTTAATCTCATTATCTCAGGCATGGCAAAAAACTGTTAAGTATGGTACTCGAGTAAATGTACTTTCTTTGGTGTTTTTACCTGACTGTATTCTGTTGCAGTTTCGTGTGCGCCTGTGTACACTGTTGTGATGATTTGATTGGCTAAAAGCTTAAATGTGAAGATAAAAAGTAGGGACGATACACTGTCATTTCCTAATACCATACAAGAGCATGATCATCATTACAATTATGCCATTGAATGAATGAATGAATAAATCAATCAATAAGGCCAGCGGAGATAACCCAGGGATGAGCAGGTGACCGGCCACCTGACCAGCCATGTACAGTATGTGTGACTAGTGGCGGTGGTGGTGCTCTCTCACCTGATTGGCTCTTGGCGGCCCCTCCCGGGCCCAGGGGTCCCGTGGTGAAGGAGGCGGTCAGGCTGTCTCTGCGGCCGGACGCCCCGCTGCGCTGGTGGAAGTTACCATAGTACCGATTCACCAGGATCTGCCTCAGCGCCTCCCCCTGGAAGACGATGGGAGGAGGGGGGGGGGAGAGAGAGAGAGAGAGAGAGAGAGAGAGAGAGAGAGAGAGAGAGAGAGAGAGGTGAGTGAGCCATGTTGAAAAGGCCTGGTCAATGAGGAGGGCCATTTACTGTATAGTATTGTGTATAGTGAAATTGTCTTATTTGTTTTGCATTTTATTTATTTATGTTGTGTATGGAAGGCAAAATTAATAGGAAGGATGTCTGTTCTCTAGTTCAGGGGTTTTCAACCTCTCATACCAGGGCCCACTATTTATTCAGAATTTGAGCCACGGCCCACCTTTTGGTGACATTTTAGCTACACAGACCCCAAAGCTAAAGATTTAATTTGCTTTTGTCCACAATTCCAGGCTGGATTTGGGAAACAAAACAGTCAAACATACAGATCAAAATATGACCATTAATCTTCTACATTCTCTACTTGTGTAGACTTGGGTTAATTCACATGATGAATATTTTAACTGCGAGAGTGTAAACATGAAACCAAATGGACCTGCAAATGGACCTGCAAGGTTGCTCTCAAAGAGTTACATCTGGCTAACCAAATTTCCATCATTTAGCCTGGGGACCACCTGGAATCCTCTCAGGGACCACTGGTGGTGCCCGGACCACCTGTTGAAAACCCCTGCTGTAGTTTGTTAAAATGTGTCTCATATGGCATTGACAGACATGAAAAAACAAATAATAGCATTCATTCATTGTAGAAGTCTAATTCCCTTCACATGAGCACTACTCTAACATGGTTAGAGTAGAAGTAATAAATACTATAATTTGGATTCATGATAACGATGATAGGGTAGGGTAACAGGGTAACTGCAAGGCTAATGCCAGTGAAATGTGTGCCATAGCATAGATGAAGAGCCACATTATTATTATTATTACGACATTACGTTGTATTATTATTATTATTATATGCCATAAACATCCTAGAGTATATGTCAAACTTTCCTTATGATCTAAGTAGAATGTGACATGCCAAACTAGGGGATTTTCAGGATTGTGAACATTCTGAATCCATTCCAAGAATTACTAATAATCGCCACCATAAGCAAGTAGTTGCACCTAGTTGGCTATGGCCAACTGGCTCTAACCCAAGGAGTGTTTTTTAGTTTGGCATGTCAAATGCTTAAGGCAGGGGACCACCTGGGGACCATTGTTTTGTTTTTTTTGGAGGAGAGGATATGAGCGTGGTGTTGACGAAAAAATTGAACCTTCCACATCAAACTCATGTTGCTGTTGTACTGTAACCTACTTGTATATGAGCAAGCAGCAGAATCATGCCATTGACTCACCATTATAAAGAAATGTGCTAATAATCGCCCACGCATTCTGGTACAGTTTACCTTGAGATTCTAACTCACTTTTTTCGTGGAAGTTCTTGACGTCCAATAACTTCCCAGTAACTGATGCGTCATTGTGACGCATTAGGGCAATTATGCATTCACTGTCATTACTAAACAAGTGCTGGTCAGGGACCACCCGCAGGACAGAATTGCCATTGACAAGTGAGCCGCTTTAAAGTACTGCAGGGCACAGGGAAAAAAAAACAGACAAAAAAAATAGTTGTATAGTTGTGTGTGTGCCTGTGTGTTTGTGCAGGTGCATGTAAACAGCAAAGCAGGAGCCTGTAACCTGCAGTTGACACGTCAACGCAATTCCATTTCACCAAACATATTCAAGAAAAAGAAATCCTACTTTTTTTTAACAACAGAGTAAGCCACTAGACCCCCCCCCCCCTTCACTAGCCCCACGCCATGACTCATCACCCGCTGTCGACGTTGCTGTCGTCATAGTAACCAAGGCCCATTAACACCTGAAAGACCTCCCATGGATGAAGGGATGAAAGGATTGTGCGCGTGCATGCGTGGCTGTGTGTGTGCGTGTGCGTTGTGCGTGTGTGTGTATGGGTGTGGGGGTGTGCGTGCGCATCGGTTATGGACATACGTCACATTTGGGGTCGGATGCATGCACTTTATGTAAGCGGTTGGTTGTTTGACATGTCAAATCAGGGACAGGGCTGTTGTGTGTCCTCATTCTGTTTCCAATACTTGTCGTTTCAAAGGTTGCAGTCAGAGTTTAGGGCACCTCAGTTTAGAGAGAGAGAGAGAGAGCTCTCAAGGTTCTTTGTGTTTCATTTTGACGGACAATCCACAAATTATGTTCAATATTGTTTATCCATCCATCCATCCATCCATCCATCCATCCATCCATCCATCCATCCATCCATCCATCCATCAATCACCTGTTCAGCTCTGGCTGTCAGGATTGGCTTATCTTCTTGTCCCAGAGAGTATTTTGCATAAGGTGAGAAAAATGCAATAAATATAAATGTTCCTGCTAATTTATGCATTCAACGTGGGAAGACATGCAACACCTTTTTTACCGTCGGAAAAAAATGTTTTTTTCTTTTTTTTTGTTTTGTTTTGAGTGATCGGTAAGTCTCTCGTCATCATTGATGTCATGTTGTAGTTTCTTTTAATAGCTTTTTTTTTTTTTTAAATATATCCCCACAATTTTGTAACCCAATTTCTCTGCCAGTGTCAATTACCTAATAGAGCCCAGGATTACTGCATGTTTATGCGAGGCCCAGCACCCACAGCGGCCCTAGCGGGAATCAAACCCAGGACCTTCTAGCTGTGCCATGCCTTGTTCCCGCCATGTTCTAGTTGAAGTAAAAAGAGACATGTAGAATCAGCACGGCTCAGTGACATCACGTTCTTCTTCTTTTAAACAAACAAAAAATAACAACAAGGTGTTGTGGAGTTTTCATGGTAGGATAAAAGATCACCCCCCAAGAAATGACGCAAAAGATGACACCAAGGACCCATGGGAGATATGTGAGATATGTGGGGATCAATCTTTAATAGGTGTTTAATGACTCCATATTAGGTTTACGGTATGACCTCTCCAGCCATAAACACAGAAATTAGCTGACATTCTGAAAGCACCCCGAGACACATGCTGGCCCAGTCTCTTCTAGCTGTGTTTGAGGATCAGTCAGAGGTGGCATTCGGGCAAACAGGCAGAGAGACAGACAGACAGACAGACAGACAGACAGGCAGCGGTGATGTGATGTGAGGTGGATACGCACCCTTTTCTGGTCGAGCAGGGTCTTTTCAGGCTGGTTCAGATCCAGTTGCTTGGGGTTGCAGGCAGTGATGTGAGGTCAGTTAGTCAGTTACAGCCACAGGTCCACAGAAACAAACACACAAGTGTTAGTAGGGTTGTTTTCATGAAGCGGTACGCACGCACTCACGCACACACCCACCCACCCACCCACACACGCACACACACACAATCTAATCTACTATCACAGAAAATGCAAAGCATGCAGATGCAGGGTCATGCTGGATGTTAACCAAGGTGACATAGTGAGAGTCATCAGAGTGAGGGATAGGTGAAGAGAGGGGACAGAGTATGTATGCACCCACTGCTGTACAGAAGACAGACTGTGGACGCAAAATGAAGGGGAAAAATGAGCTACTGTCCATGGAGCCAAGACATCAGATACACATACTGCCCACTGTACCAAGACATCAGACACATACTGAACACTGTACCAAGACATCAGATACACATACTGCCCACTGTACCAAGACATCAGACACATACTGAACACTGTACCAAGACATCAGACACATACTGAACACTGTACCATGACATCAGATACACATACTGCCCACTGTACCAAGACATCAGACACATACTGAACACTGTACCAAGACATCAGATACACATACTGCCCACTGTACCAAGACATCAGATACACATACTGCCCACTGTACCAAGACATCAGACACATACTGAACACTGTACCAAGACATCAGATACACATACTGCCCACTGTACCAAGACATCAGACACATACTGAACACTGTACCAAGACATCAGATACACATACTGCCCACTGTACCAAGACATCAGACACATACTGAACACTGTACCAAGACATCAGATACACATACTGCCCACTGTACCAAGACATCAGACACATACTGAACACTGTACCAAGACATCAGATACACATACTGCCCACTGTACCAAGACATCAGACACATACTGAACACTGTACCAAGACATCAGATACACATACTGCCCACTGTACTAAGACATCAGATACACATAGTGCCCACTGTACCAAGACAGACACATACTGAACACTGTACCAAGACATCAGATACACATACTGCCCACTGTACCAAGACATCAGACACATACTGAACACTGTACCATGACATCAGATACACATACTGCCCACTGTACCAAGACATCAGACACATACTGAACACTGTACCAAGACATCAGACACATACTGAACACTGTACCATGACATCAGATACACATACTGCCCACTGTACCAAGACATCAGACACATACTGAACACTGTACCAAGACATCAGATACACATACTGCCCACTGTACCAAGACATCAGACACATACTGAACACTGTACCAAGACATCAGATACACATACTGCCCACTGTACTAAGACATCAGATACACATAGTGCCCACTGTACCAAGACATCAGCAACACATACAGTAATGTCTGCCCGCTGTACCAAGACATCAGAGACACATACTGTCTATCCACTGTACCAAGACATCAGAGACACATACTGTCTATCCACTGTACCAAGACATCAGAGACACATACAGTAATGTCTGCCCGCTGTACCAAGACATCAGAGACACATACTGTCTATCCACTGTACCAAGACATCAGAGACACATACTGTCTATCCACTGTACCAAGACATCAGAGACACATACTGTCTATCCACTGTACCAAGACATCAGAGACACATACTGTCTATCCACTGTACCAAGACATCAGAGACACATACTGTCTATCCACTGTACCAAGACATCAGAGACACATACTGTCTATCCACTGTACCAAGACATCAGAGACACATACTGTCTATCCACTGTACCAAGACATCAGAGACACATACTGTCTGCCCGCTGTATCAAGACATCAGAGATGCAAACATATGTCCCACGGATTACAATCACCCAAGGAATCTTTGAAAACATGACAAAAATATATAAATGCCCCATCTGCTGGGTGAAGCACAACAATTTGCAAACACAACAGAAAGACTCTGTGAACCCCTGTGATAGAAGGATATCGACAAGAACGTTATTGACGGCTGCTGTCGTAGGCAAAAAGGGGTCACTACAGTATATAGTTGCAAATAAAAACGAAACAAAAGATGGCATCAACACAGATCTGTCGAAATAATTCAACCATGTTGTTTACTGTGCAGCAACTCTGTGCGTGCCTGTACGTGCACGTGCATAAGCGAATTGTTTGTCTGTAGATAAGTCATTACATAAAACGCACACTCGCACACGCACGCACACACACACACAGTGGGGGAGGGGGGTTACGTAAGCATCTTCAAAGGGAACGAGGACACTAAACCGGTGACATACATGACTGTTGATTGGTTCATCTGTCACTGAGAGAGAGAGATAGTCTCTTTCTCTCTCTCTCTCTCCAGCCCCCCCCCCCCCCCCCCCCCCCCCCCCCCCCATGCGAAGGTCACCTGATCAGCGGCCAGGCAGAGTTCCTGGAAAACACACGGCAGGTTATGTAAGGCGGAGCAGGGGGCAGCAGGCGGGCCGCGGTCACTCAGACCATCAATGTGTTACTGCAGCCTGTGGTATAGCCAGCAGCATTCTGTTTCATGCGCTGGTATGCTGGAAGGGGTGAAGGGGTGATAGGCGTTAAGGCCTGGGAGGCCATAACAACAAGCTAGACAAGATCAAGAAAGAAGGCCAGATCTGTGGTCTGACTGTGGGCCTCAGGATGGATGGATGGGCTGCGGCTAGCCGCAGTCGAGAGAGGAATTACAGGGACAAACCGATGTCTGGCTACATCCACTTGCAGGACAGAGTTAGCCCCTTCAGTTGTATATGATCACTTGACCACTAAGAAAATGAAATTAGATGAATGATGAAAATTGTAAGACCTGTCTCCTACCACTGTCCGATGTGTGTTTGTCTGTTTGATTAATGTTATTTGGTTTATTTCAGGTCAACCTATTCCATGGCGCACACAGACACGCACGGCTGTGCATGGGAGGGGCTAGTGCCCCTCAAAAACCTCTCACACACACACACACACACACACACACACACACACACACACACACACACACACACACACACACACACACACACACACACACACACACACACACACACACACACACACACACACACACACACACACACACACACACACACACACCTCACAGGCCACTGGAGTTCGCTGGCTGCTGACAATCTAGTGAATGGTGCTGGCCATGTGGACCAATCACAACAAGGCTTTCCCCGGGACTTACCAATTCAATTGAATTCAATTCCAGGGAGCTTTATTGTCACGAGAAAACAAACGTTTACCTTATTGCCTCTGATTGGCCTACCGAATGTCCCTGTTCTGTGACGCACGTGGAAGTTTGCTGGGCGGCGCGTGATGCACATATGCAGTAAAACTCCACTCGCAGACTAAAGCAATACTATTTATTTTCCACCACACAGCTGCGGCAGAGTTAGTGTGTTGCAGGAAGACATATCCGATGTATTTTTTTTCCTGTGCTAACTAGTCAACTGTCAACAAGAGTTGCGCATGCGCAGTGTATGCACTATGCACTATCTCCGCTGCAGCATGCAGGGTGGGATACCATAAACAGGTTGGTTTTCAACCTTTTTCATACCAAGGCCCACAATTTATTCAGCATTTGAGCCACGGACCACGACATGGTCCCAAAACTAAAGATTTCTTGTGTTTTTGTCCACAATACCAGGCTGGATTTCAAAAACAAAAACAGTCAAACATACAGATCAAAATGGCCATTAATCTTCTACATTCTCTAGTTCTGCAGACTTTGGCTAATTCAGACGATGAATATTTTAACTCTTGAGAGTGTAAACATGAAACCAAATGGACCCGCAAGGGTCCATTTGGTTTCATTTTTACGCTCTCAAAGAGTTACATCTGGTTACCCAACTTTCCATTTAGCTGGGGACCACCTGGAATCCTTTCAGGGACCACTGGTGTTCCCCGGACCACCTGTCGAACGAAAACCCCTGGTCTATAGGGAGAGCCACAGTCTAGTATAGGGGTTTTCAACTGATTCTGAGACAGGGGCCGCGCCTGGGAATCAACCCTGGGGACCATCATTTTTTTGGAGACCGTTGTGTAGAGGGAAAAATGGTAATTAAAAAAAAAATAACCTTCCATAATCCATTCACACAATGTTCACTGTAACTTGCTGTGTCTATGAGCGAGCAGGCACATGCCATTGACTCACCATTATAAAGAGGGAAATGTGCTCATAATCAACCACATCATCCGGTACAGTTTGCCTCAAGATTCTAACTCACTTTTCTATGGAAGTTCTTGACGTCCGAGTTCCCGGTAGACTAACAACATTGACGCGTCATCATAGCGTCACCAGGTCATTTATGCACTCAATGTTACTCAACGTGGTCAATAGAATACACTAAAATACAAATGATCACTGTCCTACATTACTGCATGCATGGTCAGGGACCACATGCAATACTTCCGTGGACTAGTCTAGTGTACGCTGTAATACAGCAGAGCATAGCTATCAATTCATTAGCCTGGTCTAGCCCTCAATGATTTTGGCCTTGGGGGGTGGGGGTGTCGTGGGATCCACACGGCGGAAGTGCTGCGCTCTGATTTGATCTCACTAACGTGTCGTCATCCCCGGCCCCTCCCACGCCCGTCCACGACTGTTCTACGTCACATTATTTAGAGCGACGCCCACCCCGGAAGGTTCACTCCCACTTGAAGGCCACTTTCCAACGTGCGTTAGTCCAGGCTTTCCGTTTTCGTGCAAGGTGGACAAAAATGAAAGCCTGGGTGTCGAGGCTATCAATTCATTGACTGAATAGCAGATATGTAATCAGCAATAGAGGGTACAGTGTCCTTGTGTGTTTTATTTTATTTTTTTTGTATCCTTTCAGGTCCCAGGGTTGGTTAAGAAAGAAGGGCTTATAAGAAGGTGAGTCATGGGCCTTTTGAGTGGGCACTCAAAAGGCCGCACGCGCGCACGCACGCACGCACGCACGCACGCACACACGCACACACACACATTGTACATTCGAAACTACACTCATTTGATCGCATTGCACAGAGACTCACACTCACACACAGAAAGAGTAACCACACCACCACCACCACTGTAAGACGGTGCAGCACAATAAATAAATAAATAAATAAATAAATAAATAAATAAATAAATAAATAAATAAATAAATAAATAAATAAATAAATAAATAAATAAATAAATAAATAAATAAATAAATAAATAAATAAATAAATAAATAAATAAATAAATAAATAAAAAACACAATCTAACACCTAAAGCCCAAACCACACCAGTTGGGAGTTGGGATTCCATGGGACAAAACCATTCAAGGACAATGCAAATCCTTAAGTTGCAACGATTTACTCTGGTTTGGTTTACAAACTCATCATCCCGCCTCGACCCTTTGGTGTGGCTTGAGGCTTCTGAGCTTGTAGATCTAAGAGCTTGGAGATCTAGGTCGGCGCTCTATGACCGGCAAGGAAGCAACAGAGGAGAGGAAGAGAAGAGGAAGGACAACCTTAGGCAAATCCAACTCATCATCAAAGGCTCTGAGCTGAAACAGAGAGGAGTAAAAAGATGTTAGAAAGGGTTAGACTTCCTATTTGTATCAATGCCTTTACCCTAGCTCTGCTCCATAGTTCCACTGCTTCTATGATTCCATTGCTTCTATTGAAAACCAATGCTCCTTTTAACTTCATACCCAGACAGTCTCTCTTCTTTAGTGGAAATCTCAAGCTCGGTTTATCTACTCTGCAGTGCAATACAAACATGGCTTGCATTAGATACAGTATATACTGTATTTCCACTAAAAAAATAGAGAAGCGGGTCGGATTTGAACTTAAAAACAACGTTGATCTTCACATAGATCCACTGCCAGGCAGAATCATAGAAGCAATGGATAGGGAACCTTTTCACATCCAGTAGATTTTCCCAGCCCCAGATTAATATCAGAATAATGTTTTTTAATAATATTTTTTTCAGCTGTTAGAATTCCAAACATTTGTGTCCAATGTTGGATTCCAATTCAAATATAGTGAAACGTACAATTCATTCATTTCAAATATAGTGAAAATATCTATAACAATCTCAAAACCTTTGAGCTGAGCAGAGCAGCTGTCTTTGCCATGACGGTAATATGCAACGTGGCCCCTCTGGAGAGAGAGTGTGAAAATAATGGCGACCCCTCTCCATGGTCAAGGTTGCCCACCCCTGACCCAATGGGTCACGCGGATGTGTTGTCAACGTCAGCTACAAACATGCAGAGTATGTTGTGAATGTGCCAGCAGAGTGCACTCAGCATAAGGTACAGCCGACAGCCTGGTGTTACATATACTGTATACGTATGTCCTGGAATGACCGCTGTGTGTGTCAACGTATAGCTGAGATTTATAACCTGGGATGACCTACAGCGTTGGTTTTCAACTTGGGCCTACTATTTATTCAGCATTTGGGCCCATTTGATGACATTTTAGCCCCACAGACCCCAAAACTAAAGATTTCTTTTGCTTTTGTCCACAATACCAGGTAGGCTGGATGTGGGAAACAAAACAGGCAAACATACAGATGGAAATGACCATTAATCTTCTACTCTACAGTAGTTGTGTATACTTGGGCTAATTCAGATGATGAATATTTTTTACATGTCAGGGACCCCAAATTGACAGTATAATTAGGTTTGCGGTGCCCAAAGCGATACGGGCAGGAACCCCAATTTACATTGTGAAATCAACTTCTTTTTTTTTTTTATTATTATAACTCAGAGTGTAGGTACATTTGGACACTTACATGCCCATAAGGGTCCAATTTGGTTTGCTTTTTAACATTTTAGTTGTTGCCATCATAATCAAACATCGCAAAAGGCAGATACTGTACATGAACAATAACTGAAATATATAAGAAATGACTGACATTAATTTTATACTTAAAATTAATACACATGTCTCGCTTCACTTTGCGACACACTGCAACCTTTTTGGTCAGCTACATGGTCTTACATTTGAAAACGTATTTTAATACATTTTAACATGGAAATGATGATGATGATCATGCCAAGTAATTGTCGATAATCTCAACCAAGTGCAACAATTAGACAATTATATGTAATACACATATAGCCTGGTGCGACCTCATTTGCTGTGGTTATAATGTCAGTGCAGAATGTGACGGTTAGCATGCCTGGAATGACCTACAGTTACATAAATGTAACATAGAGACATAGCCTGGCCTCACCCTATAGTTACAGCATGTCAGTGGAAACATGGAACCTGGAATGAACCTGAATGTGTACATTACTCAAATGTTTTACTTAACACTAGCATTTTTACTTACCCTTTACTTAAACTTCAAACTGTTTTCTAAAATAAAAAACTTAATGTTGCTCAACCTAGTGGTGCTCAACATTTTTCTTGTCTTGCTGCTGCTTTTATGTTTATTTTCTGTTTGGTGGGTGTTCCCGATGAGCACCACTGCGATGGTTAATAAAATCAGAGAGGACTGACTGACAAACTGAATGTGCATAGGGACATTCCACCCATTTTCGTTTTTTTTCCAGGAGTGCACAAATGTGAACCAAATGGACCCTAGCGGGGGCATTTGGTTCCATTTACACTCAGACAAAAAGGGCTCTGAAAGAAAATCATTAATCATTAATTGGTGAAACACTTGATGATGTCATCAACAACCCTGTACAAGTAACAAGTACTCATTATGCAGAAATGTCTCATTTTTGTGCATAGCAGGTCTACAAGCTCACAATGTGCCCTATTGTGAGCTTGCACATCTGCTATTTTCAAATTGCTGAAATGCAGTGCACAAACACACACACACGCGCACACACACACTTGACCGTATAGTGCAGTCGTACTAATGTAGACGTACAGCACATATCCTGGCTCCCGCTCTTATGAAGCAGCTGGACTGAGGCCAGGGTACAACAAGGCCAAGAACGTTCTGTCATAGTCGGACCGTTCCGGAACCCACGCTGTTATTTATAACGTGCACGCGTGCATAGCTGCGTGCAACACGTCTGCGTTTCTCTGTGTGTGTGTGCGTGTGTGTGTGTGTGTGTGTGAATGTGCATGTCTGAACTCGGAATACTTCATGCGTACAGAATGTGAGAGCCAGAGACAGTGTATAAGGGCCACGATGTCTCCTCACGTGATGAATGGTTGTGCTCAAAAGAACAGATTAACGGTTGCTGTGTTCGGGGTAAAGGCCTGGGATATTTCCTAGAAATGATGAGGAGATACAAGGGTATAATAGTTTAATTCACTTAGTTTTAATTCGTTTTTAGGGCCAGATTCCTGGTTTTAATTAGCCTAGACGTTATTAGTTTTAGTTATTTTTGTATTTTTATTTGATGTGGAAACGGTGGCCTTTGCCGTTATTTGATAACAGTGACTCGGGAGGTAGAGCAGGTCGTCCAATGATCCGCGGGTCGGCTGTTCGAATCGCAGCTCCTCCTGTCTACATGTTGAAGTGTCCTTGTGCAAGACACTGAACCCCAGGGGCGAATCTAGGCATGGGCCTGGGGGGGCAATGCCCTCCTAAATGCCCAGACTGCCCCACCAAATTTAAGTGCTGATATTATATAAATGATTTGAAACACTACTACTGCTACTAACTAACTACAGCTGTGTCACCACTAAACCAACAGCATTTCATCACTGAAAACAGAAAACTCTCTGAGTCAGACCTTTAGCTTTATGCATGCCGCGTGTCTGTTGCAACTTCAACAACAGCTGATGTTATTATTGATGCTTTACTTGCCTAATAAAAGTCCTGTAACTGAAAATGGTATGGGGGCGGCTTCAACGCCCTTGTCGCTTCGCGCCACAGGCGATGAAGCCGCCCCCTTGCCATTTTCTCCTGCCCCCCCAATTGGGAAATGCTATATCCGCCCCTGCTGAACCCCAAAATTGCTTGGAGGTGTGGTCTCTCTCTAGCCCCTCCCCCAGAGGGGGCGTGTCCTACCTACCTTCTCTCCGTAGCCTCGATCCGTGGTCATCATCTCCCTCAGAGTCTGGAGCACTTTGATGCACAGCCGCTCCTCGTTCTCCTCCAGCAGCTGTTTGGTGTGTTTGATCAGCCTGGAGGAACATGTACCAGACGCTCTTAAAATCAGAGCTTTTACATACTCCAGGGTTTTCACCGCGCTGTACATTTGGAAGGTTTCACCCTGGAGTATGAATATTCCAGAGTGAAAACTTAAAGGGGCCACTTCGCCCCTTTGGCAACCAGGGCTTATTTTAAATCAGAGTTTTTACATACTCCGGAGTTTTCACCGCGCTGTACATTTTTAAGGTTTCACCCTGGAGTATGTACTGTATATTCCAGAGTGAAAACTTAAAGGGGTCACTTTGCCCCTTTGGCAACCAGAGTTTATTTTAATGATGTTTAGGATGCAAGGAACAACTTCGTTACGGGGGGATGCTCAAGACGTCATGAACAGCAACTTTCTTCCTGGACTCCAAAGTCACACATGCAACCTCTCCACCAAGGAGGGGACGTGCATGAACATCCCCCCATAACCAAAAAATAAAACATATTACACACATAAAAGCCCCCCAAAATTGTTCCTTGTATCATAAAGTTATTAAAATAATGTATGATTAAAAAAAAATAGACTGCAGTGCTACCCTTCACCTAAACTCACTTCACCCTGGAGTAGGAAAGGTTTTAGCCTTTACAGTAAGCAAGAAGGAATGTCAGACTCATTGAGAACACACGCCTCTGCTTTTTGACTGATATTGTCCTTTTAATGAACGCCAGGCTCATTGAAAATGCATGCAACCTGCTTCTGGCGACTGATATTGTCCTGCTAATTCAGATTCATTGAAAACACACGTCCGTGCATACATTGTCCATCTGGTAGGACGGTAGCTTCCAGGGCCGGATCTAGGCATGGACATGGGGGGAAGGGGGCAATGCCCCCCACCCCCCAATGCACAGACTGCCCCACCAAACACGATGGCATGCAAAACAACCCACATTTCAAAGATATTTCAAATTAAACTGCCTATATTTAAAATGATTTAAAACATTGCTACTGCTACTAAATAACTATAATCGTGACACCACTAAACCAACAGCATTTCATCATTCAAAACAGAAAACTCTCGGAGTCAGACCTTTAGCTTTATCCATGCTGCGTGCCTGTTGCAACTTCAACAACAACTGATGTTGTTATTATTAGGGCCGTTGAATCATTAAAATTTTTAATCTGATTAATCCCAACTTTAAAATTAATTTAATCATGATTAATCACAAATCAAACTATGTCCAAAATATGCCTGTTTTCCTTTACAGGATTTGAACATTAAAAAAAAATCTGGGAAAAAATATTATTATTTATTTCTTCAATATTTATCAAAATAGGTGATGCTTGTAGATGGTTCAATGAGAAAATGCTCAGTGGGTTGAGTTGGCGTGCACTTGAGTTAATTGCGTTAAAAAATAATCTGATTAATCAAATAATAAATAAATAAAATAATCCAAATTAATTTAACTAATTAACTTGTTATTTTAAACAGCCTTAGTTATTATTGATGCTTACTTGCCTAATAAAAGTCCTGTAACTGAAAATGGTATGAGTGCAATTTCCCGTCGCACCCGTACCATACCATTTTCTCCTGCCCCCCCCAATTGGGAAATGATATATCCGTCCCTGGTAGCTTTCTGCTGGTGGTGACTCACTTGCATATGAAGCCTCCGCTCTCGCACTTCCTGCGTGAGTCTGTGTTCTCCGGGAAGAGCAGCTCAGGACGATGCAGGACGTCCACGAGGACGGACAGCTCTGCCTGGACCAACGGGCGGAGACGGTCCTCCAGGGCGGACACAATGTCCTGTAACAGCATGAGCAAACCAAGAGACAGAATGTCCTACAATATGAGGAAGACACGATGTCCCGCAACAGTGGTTTTCAACCTTTTTGATACCAGGGGCCACTATTTATTCAGCATTTGAGCCACGGACCATGATTTTTGACTTTTTAGCCCCACAGACCCAAAACTAAATATTTATTTTGTTTTTGTCCACAATTCCGGGCTGAATTTCCCAAACAAAACAGTCAATCAAAATGACCAGTAATCTTCTACATTCTGTAATTGTGTACAGTTCTTTTTAAGTGGGGTAATTCACATGATAGCGATTGACAAAAATTGAGCCCATAATTTCCTATAAAATGAGGAGACATTGTTTACTAAGACACAACAAAGCTTCTACCACTATGGACCAGAGCTGCAAATACCATATTGCTAAGGACACCTTCTAACAGGATGAATCATACCGCTAAGGAGAACTCATGGAAGTCATGGTTTAATGAAACTCAAAAGGGACGTGGATGGATCCAGACAAGCAGTACAGACAGACAGACAGACAGACCTGCAGTCTCTCTATGATGTTCCTGTAGTCTCGCGAGGTGGAAATGGCGACGGCGGAGTCTCGGCGCGCTGCGTTCCGCGCCGTCAGCCTCCAGCTCATGGCGGTCTTCTGGACGATGTTGTTGGACTTGACGAACAGACCGTTGACCTGGTTGTCCAGGTCCACAGGGATGGCTATGGCCCTGCCCTTAGCTGAGGGCATGCACGTACACACACACACACACACACACACACACACACACACACACACACACACACACACACACACACACACACACACACACACACACACACACACACACACACACACACACACACACACACACACACACACACACACACACACACACGCACATTATATATTGTATATAATGTATTATACAGGCCTGTTGATTTTTAACGCGTTAACGGCGTTAGTTAAATTTGCCCGATTTTTGCGTTAAATTTTCTAACGCAATTAACGCACATGCACGCGCGTGCACACGCGCGTGCACGCTCGCTCGTGCGCATGCTCTGTCTCGGATGTGATTCCACTCGCTGGCGACTCTATTAAAGGGGGACAACAAATAGGGACAACGTTGCGGAATGCATTGGAGTCTATTGGCTCGAGCGAGTATATCAGGGCTACTAAACTGGTGGCCTGACATCTCCGTTCACTTCCATGGAATGGTCTAATGGCGGCTGCTCTTCATTTCCACTCAGCATGAGTACAGCTAACTGAATAGCAGCGCACGCTCTGTTCTGTGACCCCTCAATGTCGCTAGTCTGTCACTAGTCTCTATGGTCCCTTCCACTTCCCTTCCAGAGGTGTCCACTTCCTGCACGTGAAGTGAGATGTAAACAAACCAAACACGGAGCTCTTTCGGATCACTCCCAACTATTGTGGTGTGAATGAATGAATGAATGAATTAATGAATGAATGAATGGTGTGTTTGTTTAACCGCGTCGCCATCGAAACTGAGAAGAAAAGTTGATTCAGAAAATCGCCAGTTTAATAACGAGTGGACCGAGAAATAATGGCTAAATTGAAACTCCATAGGGAGCGCAGGCAGACGCATTTGCTCTGTAACCAAGTCAATGCTGTCGCAAAATAAAAAAGACGTAAAAGACGCCACTGTTGCATGGATTATTGTCAAGAAGAAAAAAAAAACACCCAGAGATGCTGAGATGATGAAGAGTCGAGTGCATGCTGGCTGCAGGAGGTAGAGCCTATTTCTTTCCCTGTTTACCTCCACTATGATTTGCTGCTTTTGGCTTTGCGTTGGTGAATATGTGTACGTCTGTCTTGATGAAATGAACATGGTGGGCCCTAATGTATGGTCACTGGCCAGTCAAAGATGTGCCATCACTGTCATTAGTTGCCTGTGTGTAGGCTAGTCCTGTCCCCTGTTGCAAGCCTTTTGAGAATTAAAGAGAGAGCACAATAAGTGTACCTTAGATGTTGTGATTTGCTGCTGTTGTGATAACAGATATGATATGAAGTCCTTTTTCATAAGCTGCACTATAAACGTGTATTTTGATTTGGTTCAAATATGATGCATGTTAAACCAGATGCACATTGCACTTTTCTTATAAATGGAGCATTTTAAAAAAATGTGTCTGTGTGTGTACACATGTCATGGTGGAGAGTAGTCTCTGTGGCAGTCTGGCCCCCGGGCCCCTTGGGTTTTTGGCAATGCGGACTCCTGAACAATTTAGTTGAATAGCCCTGCTGTCTTTCCATTTCCGCAACAATACACAGGAAAACATGGCATATTTTGGACATAGTCCGAATGGTGATTAATCATGATTAAATTAATTTTGAAGGTGTGATTAATTTGATTAAAATTTTTAATCATTCAACACCCCTAGTATTATATATTCATTTATTACTTTGACCCCATTCATTGAAATTCGAGGGCATTCGAGTGATTTTCCAAACTGTCAGAGCTCCTTAAACATGGTCAGGGTCATGGTAAGGGTCAGAGGTCAGGCTTAGGGTCACGGTCGTGGGGTCAGGGTATCTCACCGACATCAGAGAGCACTTTGATGCAACTCTCCACGAAGCCCTTCTGGACAGGAACCAACCAGGTGCAGTGGTAGACCCTGAAGACTGCCTGGAGGAGCTGCACAAACACTGGCTGTCTGGTCTGGAAACAACACAATATACTGCATTACACACTGGAAACCACACATTACGTTGTATTATACACTGGTAACCACACAATATACTGGATTACACATATACATTACGCTGCATTACACACTGGTAACGATACATTATACTGTACTAGTCCTATACCCGTTGTGAAATATATGATCTGGAAATGATGTGTAGATCACATTGATTGGGAGGGAATTGTTGATGTTGGAAAGTTGGGTTGAACTTGGGCACAAAAGTAATGTTATAGACCTATAGGCCTACATACCTACATATAAAATAGCCTGTGCTCAGTCACACAGCCTGGTACTCCCCAATATATTTTGTAAGTCGCACAGATGAAAGGCTAGGGCAGATTGTGTGCACAGTGTGTGTGTGTGTGTGTGTGTGTGTGTGTGTGTGTGTGTGTGTGTGTGTGTGTGTGTGTGTGTGTGTGTGTGTGTGTGTGTGTGTGTGTGTGTGTGTGTGTGTTAGCTCTGGCTGGGGAAACGCGTGGCTCAAGCAAGCGTTGATGTGAGCTTGTAGACAGGCTATTTGGGGCGTGTTTGGAACTTCAGAACTGTGCCCTAAATGCACTGGAGTGCCCTGTTGTGTTTCATTTATACGTGGTGTATTTGGGGCATTTGGTGCTCCTCGTTTGTTTATCCACACTGGTGTGTTTGCTGCACGCACTGAGCGACCCTACGCTGGAGACGGGGTTGGCCCGTGGCATGATTGCGTCAAAGCTATGTGTCGAGTGCTCCCGTTCAATAAAAAGCAATACAATTAATGTGAGCTAAGACGCTAGGCTATGGCTAAGCACTGCACTGTGGTCCCCTAACTTTTCTGTGTAAAAGTTTAGAGAGAATTGGATGGCATGGCCGCCGTGCGTAATGAATATCCAGACGTGTAGATTTCAGTGGTAGAAGAAATAAGTCGTAGCCTCGTAGGTGACCGTAGTAGCGTGTACGCTGGAGACGGGGTTCGCTGCCCGGTGTGGAAAGCATGATTGAGTCACAGCTGTGTCAAGCTAGGCGATGGCTAACGGCTAAGCACTGTACTGTGTGGTCCCCTAACTTTTCCGTGGAAAGGTTTGGAGAGTAGTGGATGCCGTGGCCGCCGTGCGTAATGAATATCCAAACGTGTAGATTTCAGTGGTAGTAGAAATAATTCGTAGCCTCGTAGCTGACCGCAGTAGCGCGTATATCATCACGCCGTTGTGGCAGGCGGAGCAGCGAGGACAGAGAAGAGAACGCAAGGGGAGGTGATCCCGTGTTGCACAACAAACTGTGACCAAAAATAAATGTGTGTCCGTGTGACGTGATCTGCGCGGTGATGAGCTTTTCATGCAGATCTATTAAATTAAAATGATTGGTATAATGTTAGGTGTTTGTAAGTAGCGCACATTGGTGCTGGATGACAGGGCTGTGCTACGCGAGGTTCATCGAGGCTGTCCGTGCGCCGTGGCATGTGTGGGTGATCCTCATTGCACAGTGCATTGCGCAGGTAACAGACAGACAGACAGACAGACAGAAAGACACACATTCCTAGAATTATTTAGAGAGATTACACACTGGTAACTATACATTATGCTGTATTACACACTGGTAACTATACATTATGCTGTATTACACACTGGAAACAACTCAATATACTGTATTATACACTGGAAAGTCTACAGGGACGTGCACACACATACATTGAAAAGTAACTACAGACTCTGCCCTTTTACACATACAGGTGAGCGTGCCCCTGCCCTCACTGTCTACACGGCCCTGAGTTCACACAGACCACAGTCAGCCATGACGAAGCACAGTTTACTTTAACTTGCTGGGCAGAAATCCATGAAAAGCAAACGCCTTTAAAAGCAGCTCCACTAAAACCAACGTTCGTCATGTAGCCTATTGATGTGACAAAACAACAAATAACAAAAATAAAAAAATAAGACAGTATATTACTCTATACACAGGCCTTGTATATGGCCTTTTGGGCTTCTTACCTCATCCTAGCACTTTCCCTTTTTCTTATGTTTCTCTGGTATTGTGTTTTACACGGTGCTAAATTAAGGAACAGTGGTTCAGAACCTCTAATCTATAAAAGTTGTTAACGGACAACTTGTGACCGTGGCAACCTATCAAAAACAAAACACTCTTCGGGAGCAAAGAGCTAAGCAGGATGTGCCGACGCTCACGGCAGCAAGCGGCGACACGCGCTAGCGTACGTCCTAATTTAGTCACATTGAATAATTTCTGTAGGAGCGTGACTAATCCTCCATAGCTGCCGAGGAAGGCCTGCATGGTTCGCGGGAACTTACGCCGAAGAAGCAGGGGCGGATCTAGGCATGGGCATGGGGGGGCCATGCCCCCCTAAATGCCCTGACTGCCCCACCAAACACAATGGCAAGCGAAAAAACCCAAGATATTTCAAATTAGAGTGCTTATATTTAAAATGATTTGAAACACTACTACTGCTACTAACTAACCACTAAATCAACAGCATAAAGCTAAAAGTCAGACTTTTAGCTTTATGCATGCTGCGTGTCTGTTGCAACTTCAACAACAGCTGATGTTATTATTGTCCTGTAACTGAAAATGGTAAGGGTGCGACTTCATCGCCCCCATACCATTTTCTCCTGCCCCCCCTAATTGGGAAATGTACATCCGCCCCTGCGAAGAAGAGAGCGGAAATTCCTCTCTCTCCCTGCAAAGCGCCCCGGCCGCCAGCAATTACGTTACATTACTCACATTCATGCTCTGGAAGAGACCTGCTTATTTTTAGCAGCACTTTTATTGTCTGTTGGCAGCGGACGCGAAAACAGTCACAGTTCTATCCAGGCGTGCTGTGAAGTGTGCCGCAAACATCTCCAGCGTTTGTTTATGCGCGCAGATCTTATCGCCTCCTTACGCAGTAAATGTCCTTTTAGTGATTTAACGCTCCTATAGTTCATTTTCAATGAGACCCAGCCTTTTTTTTAGAAGAAGCCGGGGGGCAACAACAAAAGCGTATTTATGTCAGCACGGAGCTGTGATAAAGAACAGGCTGTGCTTGTATTTTGTGTTTTTTTCCGTTGGGGGGGTAAAATCTTCATTTTTCGGAGCGGTTAAGAACAGTAGTTTTCACTAGCTACCAGGCGTGGCTGTAATAATGACTTTGGGGCAGGCCTGTCTAGCCAAATTGTCAGATTTCAGTCAAAGGGCAAACATCAAAGGATGGGGAAGGATCAACATACAGTATACAGTAGAATGGCAGAACAGGTTCTGTGTTGAGCTTTGGGGGTCAGGTTTGAGGTTTCAGATGTTTGTAGCCAACATTGGTGACATCCATTTCGACTCATTACCTGCAAACCTTAGCCTCGACACCCAGGCTTTCATTTTTGCCCGCATTGCACAAAAACGGAAAGCTTGCACTAATTCGTTAGCCGTGGTGGCCTAAAAGTGTGAGTCAAGCTTCCGGGGTGGGCGCCGCTCCAAATGATGTGACGTAGCACAGAAGTGGAGGGTCAAATCAAATGAGATCAGCTCATCTGCCGTCTAAAAACAGACGGCACCCCGGGCCAGACGGGGGGCAGCAGTGAGTTAGTTACCTGTAAACTGGTGCTGTTGTCAGTAGGGGACAGCAGTGAGTTAGTTACCTGTAAACTGGTGCTCTGGTCGGAGAATGGAGAGCTGAAGAATGTGGTGACGATGCTCATGACCGTCTCTGTGACATAGTTCTCCAGGATGAGGTCAGCATGCTTGCGGTCGCTGGTGTTGTTACACACCTGGAAATAACACACACACACACACACAGACACACAAAACAATGAACAGTCACTGGTGTTGGTGCATAACTGGAAAGAACACATGCATTTGTATTTGACACACAAGCAAGACACGCTGCGTTCACACGGGGATATGCAAAGATACAGTCGACTGTGTCTTCGCGCATTTCCAAAGTAGGAAGCACATTTTCAGAAATCAAAAAAAAAAAAAGTGTCAATTTTCATACGCTGAAAAAAAGTGATTCGTGGGAGCTATGCAAAACAATATACAGAGACTGCCTGGTTGAAGATTGGGCTGCAAGTTCTCCACATCGTCTTTCAATCGGGCTGTCTGTTGACAAAATAAATTAACAATTTCCCTCTCATTAACGAGTTACACAAGTTAACTGATGTAGAAAATCCCCTCCCAATCACGAGTTCCGTGAGAAATATGTTTTCATAGTGCAGCCAGTGCAGAGGCTTCAAAACATTCTGAACATGCAGGATTAGAGTGCATAAACATGTCCATATCACACGCAGCCCTGGCCAGTAAAATCACATTCACTCGACTGACTACCCACTGTGCAAATAGTGTAGAGGTATGATGCGAGTTCAAAGCACTCTAAACCCGCCTCGGTTCCTACAACACACAGCCCTATGGACGCACGCTTGATGGCGTCAATGGCCTTGCGAGCAACAGATACTGTATACAAGGCAAAAAATGATCCTCCTATCAGTGTATATACCTTGTGTGAACGGGGCAACACACACACACACACACACAGTTGTGATCATTTTGATGTAAATCAGTTGACAGACAGACAGACAGACAGACAGACAGACAGACAGACAGACAGACAGACAGACAGACAGACAGACAGACAGACAGACAGACAGACAGACAGACAGACAGACATGCCTCACCCTGCAGATGTCCACCAGGAAGTTCTCAAAGAGCTTCCACATGTGGTTGGAGGTGTAGATCTCCTTCATCTCCACCTCCGTGTCCACGTAGCAGTGGTTCAGGAAGTTGATGTAGGCGATCTTCACCTGGGAGAACGCAAAGGTCGGAGGTCACCACCACCACCACCAGATTCTAGCTTTTCTTACAAAAAAATGTGTTCCTTTGTCAGTGATACTCAACGTAGTTCATGCCAAGGACCCCTAGATTTATCTGTATTTGGACACCCCTCTGAAAACATGTTCTAGGGATTCCCCAGATACAAAGATTTGAGTAAAAAAAATGTTTGCTTTTGAAATCATATATTCAAAGATTTGCATCACATTTTTACGATTCTTCAAAAATAGCCGACCTACAAGCTCATAGCGCGCCACTCGGTGGCGCGCTATGAGCTTGTAGGTCGGCTATTTTTCAATAGCTTAAAACACCAAAACGTGTACAGTACAGAAAGGGGTTAAGTATGGTAGTTAGGTCCCACTGCTCCGTAGCGCGGGGTGACCACTCACCTCAGAGGGGAACACCCCTAGTAGTGACCACCACTCACCTCAGAGGGGAACACCCCTAGTAGTGACCACCACTCACCTCAGAGGGGAACACCCCTAGTAGTGACCACCACTCACCTCAGGGATGCAGTCCTCGTGCGTCACCACCCTGACGATGTCGTCCAGCGGCAGCAGCGAGTTGCACTTGATCTCGGTGTAGACGTTCTTGCCCTCGGTGCAGACGGCCAGCAGCTCCACCAGGTGGATGTGGTACATCAGCGGGCTGTTCTGGTCCATGCGCTCGCGCTCGGACCGCATCATCTGCACCAGCGTCTGGAAGGAGGCGCGGTCGTTGTAGAACACCAGCACGTCCTCGCCGGCGTTCACCAGCTGGAGGAGAGGGAGAGACGGACGGACGGACAGGGAGGGGACAAGGTTCTAGTTTCTGACACCAGATTCTAGTTTCGGATGCATTCTAGTACAGTACATTCTAGTTTCTGGCACTACATTCTACTGTAGCTTTGACATTACATTTCTGATACCAGATTTTATAGTTACAGGAACTCGTTTCTGCTGCTTAACTTTTTTTCCTGCCGATCTCGCGGTCCTCGTTGATTTCCCGATTACGCACGCCGGTCACGAGGACGGCTCGTATCACAAAGAAATGTAGATTTCATTCTTTAATCCAACTATTAGTCCGAGCACATCGTCTGATAATGATCCCGTTGCTGACTTTCATTTGGAACAGAATTGCCGCGACAACTTGTTTTGTTTGTCCCATTTGCACCCATTCAATCCAATGCATTCAAAAGCCTCTCCTCGGATTCCGGGGCAGGTTGTCGTTTGCGCACGGGTAAATCAACTAGGGCTAGACGTCACACTTCCTGATTTTTGACCCGGAACTTTTTGCTCAGATCGTCAGAGGACAGGTTAGTCAAGACACCAGAAATAAGCATGACGGCACCCCCCTCCTGTTTAGGCGATCTGGGGCTTCAAAATAAGGTTTTTTTTTTACCGATTTCACTGGTTTGAGCCATGGCAATGGGGAGAAAACAAAGAAGATGCGCCCGCGGTCAAAGAGTTATTTGATTCTAATTCCAAATCCTAGATTTTAGTTTCCACAGCTACAAGGTAGATTTAAGTTTTTGGGAGTAGATTTTGATTTAGACTTTCTGTTGCATACTACTACATTCTATTTTTTGACGCTAGATTCTAGTTTCTGACACCAGATTCTACTTTTTCCGGAAAAAAAAAAAAAAATCTAAGTTCCTTATCTGTATTTGGCTGCGGACCGACATCTGACAACATGTTATTCTAGGGATCCCCCAGAAGCAAAGATTTGAGTAAAAATGTTTGCTTCGGAAATAATATATTCAGATTTGTGCCACATTTTCACAAATTTTCAAAAAACAGCAGACCGACAAGCTCATAGCGCGCCACTCAGTGGCGCGCTATGAGCTTGAAGGTCTGCTATTTTTCAATTGCTAAAGTATACAATAAATCCTTAGAACACCAAAACGCATACAGTACAGAAAAAGGTTTTAAAAAGGTATTTCACAGAGAATAGTAAAATGAGAGAATAAATAAATCGGGAGAATTCCGTGAGCTCGCCTCGGCCATGACGATGTCCTGACACTTCTTGATGAACTTGTTCTCGGCCTTGACGATGGTCTGCAGGAACTTGAGGTACTGCACGTTGCGGCCGTGCGTCTCGATGCAGTGCACAAAGTGCTGCACCACGCGGTCGTTGATCTCACTGCACAGCTGGAAGTTGTTCATGAAGATGTGCTGCATGGTCACTGCCTCCAGGATCTATATAGGCACATAACAGTATACAATATGAACCACTTAGACCAAGAGGTTTTCAACCTTTTTTCATACCAGGGCCCACCATTTATTCAGCATTTTAGCCAGGGATACAGTCACCGGATGGTAACCATAAGGTTGCCGGTTCGATCCCGGACTCCCGCAGCGTCGGGGGAGATCCTAGCGCCCCATGCAAAAGGAAGATAATTCAGTGCTACAGAGCAGAACGTTCTATTCACCCCTGGGTTGAGGAACAGGTTGATGTGTTTGTGAAGCAGGGCCTGGTTCTGTTGGTTTCCTGCACAGAAGTTCTGCAGGAACTGATGAGCCAACTTCATGATGTCCTGCATGCGCACGTCTTCTCCCTAGGACACATGGAGGCATTACTATCAGTGTTTATTTCCTCACCTTCTCATAATGATCTGCAACAGTTCTGGGGCCTCCTTACCTTCTCGTAGGGTATCTGGAGCAGCTCCAGGACCACAGTGTGAGCTCCCATGTTCCTCAGTAACCTCTGCTGCTGCTTCCTGCTCTTCCTGCCTGACAGACCCTCCTGGACACACAGCCTGCTGAGACGCAGTAGGATCTGAACACAGGAAAGATGTTAATGTCAAAGTCTCTTCTAAATCTATGACAGTTTTCTGATAAACCTCTGTTTCGGAGGGAAATCTAATTAGTAATTGACCGCCGACCTGCAAATATGTTGTTCTAGGACCATATAACCATACTTAAAGGGGTGCTTCGCCGGTACGGAATACCTTTAAATGCTGTACAACAGCCTCTAAATATATATGTAAAAAAAAGAGAGAGAAAGTATATTCTGCGCGTGCCTTTCTGCTCTCCTCTGCCTCCTTTAGTGTTCAGTGCTCTGGGAAACGTATCATA
This sequence comes from Benthosema pterotum, assembly GCA_039105355.1. Classification (NCBI taxonomy): domain Eukaryota; kingdom Metazoa; phylum Chordata; class Actinopteri; order Myctophiformes; family Myctophidae; genus Benthosema; species Benthosema pterotum. The sequence goes on from CM076971.1 coordinate 42,426,383, forward strand.
CCTACGTCACTTTTAGGGCAGTGACGTAGGTATGATACGGTCTGGAACCCCCTCCTCTGGTGTTCCACTACAGTATGCGCTGAGACCCGGGCACAGAAGCACAGATGCACGATAGTATAACCATACAGACAAGGTTTAATTTCGGCGAAGTATCCCTTTAACACCACGTCAAAGTTAGTTATAGTTGTAGTTGGCTCACCTCCTTCACCACTCTGTAGTTATAGGTACTCGTGCTTTCAGGTTTCTTTGGCTTTTCCGAGTTGTTGGAGTCTCCCTGAAGAGGACCGGACAACCAGACAGTCAGATTACAACAACAGTTAACGGCAGGGGCAGATCTAGGCATGGGCATGGGGGGCAATGCCCCCCGAAATGCCCTGACTGCCTCACAAAACATGATGGCATGCAAAACAACCCAAGATATTTAAATTAAAGAGCTTACCGTTAAATGATTTTCCGGACTATAAGGCGCACCTAAAAGCCTTTAATTTTCTCAAAAATCCACACTGCGCCTTATAATCCAGTGCGCCTTATATATGGATCGTTCAACTGCAGAAGCTTCTATTCTATGTTAACTGTAGTAGCTTCTATTCTCTGCGCCTTATAATCCGGTGCGCCTTATATATGAAAACAGTTCTAAAAGGTGCGCCTTATAATCCGGTGCGCCTTATAGTGCGGAAAATACGGTAAATGATTTGAAACACTACTATTGCTATTAACTAACTACAGTTGTGGCACCACTAAATCAACAGCATTTCATCATTGAAAACAGAAAACTCTCTGAGTCAGACCTTTAGCTTTATGCATGCTGCGTGTCTGTTGCAACTTCAACAACAACTGATGTTGTTATTGATGCTTATGCTAATATAAGTCCTGTAACCGAAAATGGTATGGGGGTGACTTCATCGCCGTGGCACGAAGCGACACGGGCGATGAAGCCCGTGCCCCCCCAATTGGGAAATGTTACATCTGCTCCTGGTTAACGGTCACTGGCGATGTTTACCTTTGAAAAGTCAAAGGCATCTATAATTCTAGCTCTGTATCATGACAACGGACTGTGAGCACCTCTACCAAGACCACAGCATTGTCAAAGAGATGACCACAGAATGCCCCCAGTAGTCACCCCTTCACCTAAATCTGTTCTGGACAATAAGCAGGCCCTGATACCTTGGTATGCGTCTCAGAGGACTCCCCGGCGTCCATGCTGCTCTCGTCTGGACCTTGTCTCTTGTAGACCCACAGCTCCGACTTCTCCACGATGGACCTCAGCTGGTCCAGGTCGAACTTGATCTGCTTGTAGTTGTCCACGTCCTGGCTGGTCACCAGCAGCTGGACCTGGACGGGCACGCACACGCACACACAAACACACACAAACGCTAACCGATATATTCAATCGATATATTCACGGCCAGTAACAAATCACGCCTTCTACTTCATTTTCAACGGGACGGGTGTTTTGTGCTCAGAAAACGACGTGCGATAAAGAGAGTGTGTGACGCCGGGCGTTATTGCGCACCGTCCAGTGTTGTTTATGGCGCGCGTGTGCACGAAACGAGCACGCGCGCCATAAACAAGGTTTTTCAAAGGTCAATACAGTGAGCTTTTTTTCTCGCTGGGCGATTCACCATCTGTAACGCCCCTAATATTGAGAAACTATCAACGATCAGAACCATGAACTAATATCTGAGTTATAATAAAGAAATACAAAAATAAAGGTTTTGTAATCGCTTTAGACTCGAAAATTAACGGAATTGCAGAGCCAAAAGGAAAACACAATTAAGACAATCATTCAAAATATGAATATGAATGAATGAAAATGTATGAAAACCTATAAGCAGTTTGATTGAAGAACTTTCTGATGGGGAAGAAAGAAAGTTTGCTTGGATATTTCCAATAGATTAAGGTCTGAAGAGTTTAGAGCTTTTGGCACAAAGAAAGATCCCCTTAGAGGGGTGGCCTACCTATTGGAGGCGTGGCCTATCGGTTAGAGGTGTGGCCTAGCTATTAGAGGTGTGGCCTACCTATTGGAGGCGTGGCCTATAGGTTAGAGGTGTGGCCTAGCTATTAGAGGCGTGCCCTACATGGTAGAGGTGTGGCCTACCTGTTTGAAGGCCTGCAGGACCTCCTGCCTCTGGCTGAAGTGTCTGAAGAGCAGGTGCAGAGCTCTGGACACCAGGGGAGGGTAGTCGTGCATGGTGAGGTGGAGCAGCACGCGCAGGAACGTCCGGCCCCCGTGGTCATCTAAATCTAGAGGCGTGTTCTCCTCGCTGGAGGTAGGGCAAGCGCACACACATACACACACACAATTCAGTGGTCAACCGGGTCCAGAGGGGGGTTCTCAAATGAGCCCATATGTACAGTATGTGTCTATTCTGTACATAGATGTGTGTTAAATAGTTACCTTCCTCCAAAGATCCCTTCAGCCTGCTCTTCTATGTGCTCAAAGTCCAGAGCTCCTGGATACACACAAACAAGACAAATAACACATGCAGCACTGTCACCGCCCCACAAACCACCACAAAGACATGAATATTTTTACAGTAAATTTAACAAGTAGCAAATTCAGACTGCGATAGAGATTTGGCGCTGTGTCACGTGAACATGAGCTACAAGAGACAACAACGGGCGCACTAAAGCCTGTGAGCCAGTGTGTTTCGAACATTGTGACGTTTGCTAGAGCCGACGATTCAACCCTATTCGGGTTGCAGTGCATCATACACAGCGCGTCAACAAACTCATTAACATGTGTATGGAAAGCTTGAATTATCCTTTTTCAATGTGCAAAGTGATTGTTTCGTAAACATCCACTTTAGACACGTTATGAGCAATTTTCTGTCAAGACATTCTGTGCAGATAATTTCCTCCTAGATTGGGAATGCTTGTATCACTCAAGTATCACGGTACCACCTGTTTTGAATGTGCACATAATGCAGCATGCAGCAGGAGTTGCTGGACTGAAAACGAAATTAACTCCAATACTCGAAAAATTACCAGCACAATATTTTTTGACAGGAAGTAGCTCATAAAATGTCTAAGGTGAATCTGTAAGAAACAAAAACTACACATTGATAGAGGATAATTCAAGCTTTCCTTAAAGCTGCAATGTTGATGAGTTTGACATTCTGTTAGATGAATGGGCCCTCTATAGGACCTTGCATCTAGATAGCACCTTGCTGGCAAGATGGCAGAGGTCTGAATGTCGTCAGTACCCCTATGAAGGGACCAATAGGGGCTGTCCTGGCATGGTGTTAGGTCTCTGAAGGAGACCAATAGGGATAGACCTGGCATGGTATTGGGTCTATGAAGGAGACCAATAGGGATAGACCTGGCATGGTATTGGGTCTATGAAGGGACCAATAGGGACTGACCTGGCATGGTGTTGGGTCCGTCCTGTGAACCAATAGAGAGCTCCGACTGGGAGTTGCTCTCGTCAAACTCCCTCTTGAAGATGCAGAGCAGACAGGATATCCTGTAGTCCAGACGCACGTTCAGGATGAACTGAAACACAGAGGCAGGATATCCTGTTAACACATTGACTGCTTTATTCTTGGGTCACAGCTTTTGTCATTTTGGGATTAAAAAAAAAAAGGTTTGGCACCCCTAGTGGCCAAAAACAGTTGGGAAACGCGGGTCTCGAGGTGAAAATCATAGCAAAAAAAAGTCGGAAAAGTCGGGTTATGCGATAAAAATATCCTGGACTCCAAAGGCTTATGGCTCCAAAGTTAAAATAGCCGATCTACCAGCTTACAATATGTCAGACCTACGCTTTAGAACGCATTGCTGGAATTACCGCTCAGCGGAATCACGTTGAGGCTTTACAAATCTGTTTATAATCTCTGTGTGTGAGACACATCTGCCTAATCAGTCTGTCTTGTTGTGACCAGACTTTTCACAGATGAAAGGTGCTGAAAGGTCGATTATTTTAAGGGATAACAGTGATCTGGTCTCAGATCGCTCCCTCTCACTCCCCCTGGTATTATGGCTGTGGGTGTCGCTCACTGCGTGCATGTCTCACCTGCAGTATCTCGATGATCTTCAGCTTGGTGTCCATCACCAGGATGTCCTGCTTCTCGGGTTCCGATTGGCTCTTGTTGACGTTGTCGCCGTTGGGTGCGGGGCTGATGGGCATGGTGGGCAGGAAGCCCCCGCCTCTAAGGACCACCTGGGTCATGAGCTCCCCCACGCCGTGGATGGAGCGCATCACGTTGCTGCCTGGACACATGCACGCACACACACATTCACACAAACACGCACGCACAAACATGCATGCACGCATGCAAATACATGCGGTGTTGCATTGCTGACTTTGTGTTTATGCATCTACACAGGCTCATTTATTTTTCACTTGCAAGAATATTTATAAATGATACACAAAGTCAATAGAATTGTGAAGACTAAAAGCCTGCCAGGGGTGTGAGAAGTGGCATTCTCCAGGAAGAAATGTGCATTAATAGAATAAAAAAATGCAACAACAATACGGACAATATATCAAGTAAATAAAGCTCAAGCATATATTGCAATAGTAAAAGTCAAATGCTCTGTTCACACCGGCAGATACTGTCACATACAGTCTACCCATAAATGCTGCATTTGTAGTACGGACGGGGCAGATGTTTCAATGGACGGGTAAAGGGGCAGGGACTGAAGCCCCCCTTTGAGGTCTATGTGTGCACTTCCTTGTCCCAGCTTGCCAAACGGAGTTACAACAATGTACAGTGCAACAACAACGCGCAGTAAGGAATGACCTACCTTTGCCATCGTCTTTCTCCATCTTGTTGAAGGGGAACACGGTGCTGACGTGGACACAGTCCAGGATGGCCAGCAGGATCTTGGTCAGCCTCAGCAGGTCACTGAAGTTGTAGAAGCCAAAGTAGATCAGGTTCCTGGCCAAGTTGACCACCTGTGGACCACAAGAACACGACAGATGTGAGGTTTCCAACCGGGTCAGGCTGACCAGATTAGGACTATAATATCGCAGTGGATGAGAAGTTCACATCAATCCATCCATCCATCCATCCATCCATCCATCCATCCATCCATCCATCCATCCATCCATCCTAACCTCGAAGGTGAGCTTGTTCTTCTCCTTGTCGGCGAAAGGGAAGCTCTGACAGACCACGTCTCTCAGGTAGTTCTCCACAAACTCCATGGTCAAACAGAAACGCTCCTTGATCTCGTCCTTGGACGTCCCGTCGTTGTCATAGCTATATATTTTTTTAAAATGACAATGTGATGAAGGGAAGATGTTTAACAAGCACCACGTATACAAAGTTGCTTGTCTCATCGTTTTACTATGAGAGAATGTGTCGGATGCAGGTACACAAGAACATTAGGCTCCAATATTTTCCAGCATGGCCTGCATAAACGTGTATGTCAGCTTATGATTAATCCACCGTTGGCGATGCAAGCATGCAGTTTGCCAAGTAACTCTAAATGATATTAAAGACATTTAAGAAGTCCGTCACTTTAATAGTGGCTACAATAGACGGCCATCTTGAAAATGAAAATATAAATCTTAAAAAATAAATGATTGTGTCTTAAAATCAGCAATGTCCTGCATGAATGAATGTATGTATGTACCACATCAATACAGCATGGAATTGTTGACAAAAACCTTATGCAACGACAACAGAATAATCTACGTCTTTGATACGAGAGCCTAAATGTTGTCAAATGGTGCATCGTAGCTCAAATGCCCAAAAAATAATGGGCATTTGTCCTTGATCTAAAAGTGGGTTGACCACCACTGCTGTAAAGAATTCAATCAATCAATCAATCAATCAAAGGCTGACAGCTACATATACTCACTCGTCAATGGCGATCTCCGAGGGGATCTCTGACCAGAGGCGGGCGTACTTGACAGGAGTGACCTGCAGTAGATGGTAGGAAAAAAGGCGATTCTCATTTTCACCGATTCATACATCTGTCTGGACGAAACCAGCTAGCTCAATTTTTTTCAAGGTTTGATTTTATGCGGTGAAGTATGTGGAAAGTTTGCACAGTAACCCTTTATTTGAAATACTTACCCCCTGCATAATCGGTTATGGGGTAATTTAAGCCAACCACGACAGTATCCAGTTTCAGAAAACTGTCAATATTTCATTTTGATAAAATGATCCCCCGGTCGGGGCGGATGTAACATCTCCCAGTTGGGGGGGCAGGAGAAAATGGTATGAGGGCAGCTTCATCGCCCGTGGCGGGAAGCGACACGGGCAATGAAGTTGCACCCATACCATTTTCTGTTACAGGACTATTAGTCAAGTAAAGCATCAATAATAACATCAGCTGTTGTTGAAGTTGCAACAGACACGCAGCATGCATAAAGCTAAAGGTCTGACTCTGATTTGAAACACTACTACTGCTACTAACTAATTACCATCTCATTTTAAATATAGGAACTTAATGTCTTGGGTTGTTTTGCATGCCATTGTGTTTGGTGGGGCAGTCTGGGCTTTTAGGGGAGCATTGCCCCCCCATGCCCATGCCTACAGTAGATCCGCCCCAGCCCCGGGATCAAAATGAACTAACACCTGCTCCTGGGGGTCTCGGTCCACGTGCATGTGCAGCATCATGCGGCAGAAGGAGGCGCGCAAGTCGTAGGGGAGGTCCTCGTCCGACATGCAGCGCAGGATCAGGTCCACGTCCAGCTGGCCAGAGATCTTGTTGATGGCCAGGTACTGTCTGTCCAGACACATCCTGGCAAACAGGTTCAGCTGGTACCTGCACACACACACGCACGCATGCACACACACGCACACGCAAGCACGCACACACACACACGCAGGCACGCACCCACACAGACAGAGGGAGAGAGGGGGAGAGAGAGAGAGGAGAGGAAACCATCAGTTGCAATATGCAGAAAGTTACAAAATAGGCATTTTTTATAAATGTGAAATTTGGAAAACATGCAGAAGGTAATGTAATGAAATATGCAAAGTTGCAGGAAGTTGCAAAATATGCATAAAGTTTGCGGTCATGTCTCAGCACCGTGCTCCCCTTCATCAAGAAGGAGAAGGACGACGGCAAAGGTAGTGCATTCCTTACTATATGTTGCATTGTACATTGTTAGAACTCTTGACGAGCTGGAGAAGGATGTTATACTTCTCCACAGGGACGTGCACACATAGACGTCAAAGGAGAGGGGCCTTCAGACCGTTCAACATCTGCCTTGTCCAGGTCCCAAAACGAATCCAAAAAGCACTGCTATTGGTAGCCAAGGGCGGGTCTTACTCTTCACTCACCAATAGAAGCTCCTTGATCCCAGAATGTTTTTTTATTTTTCAAAAACAGTATTTTAAAGATAGTGTGGTTGCCTTGATTAAAGAGAAACTATTGTTACTATTGTTACTGTTCCTCTGGTTTGTTGACATTTACACGCCATACCTACGTGACCTCATCTGAAAGGACAATATTCCTAAGGATATGGGCGATCGCTTGCAATTTTTAGAAAAAAGAGAGGGAGCTCCTGTTATTATACATCAATTTACGTTTACAATTTAGGCATTTAGCGGACAATCTTAATTCAGAGGGACTTACAGGTAGCAAGAACAAAAATCATGTTCGTACAACAAAACAGACCTTGTTAATTAATAACATTCTCAGCTACATTTATAAATGAATAGAAAATGCATCACGCATTAGTGTGACATGGAAGGTAATTTTGTCTGTTTAGAACAATACAGTACAATATAGAAAATCTGAGGCAAGGTAATTTCTTTGTGGTATGTGGTGCCCAAAACTGCATACAACTAAGTACAATTAAAACTTTGGCCTAACATTTTTATGTAGGCAAATGAGTTTTCAGATGTTCCTTGAGGCTAGGCATGGAGGGGAGTTCTTTGTGACACACGTGACAGCGGAGAGGTAGTTTCAGCAGCTCACCAATCTTTTCTCTGACCGCAATCCTTCCGCTTTTCTCCAGCATCGCGATGACGTCTCCAGAATCCATGAAATAGTCCGTGGTGAAGGAATTCCAGTGCTTCTTGTTCTTCAAACAAGGAGAGTCAAAGTCTTGGCTGATCACGTGCAGGTGCACGTGACTCATGCTGGGGACGGCATGGTAGCCCGTGCGGAATCGCAACGCAGCCGCGTCTGGGCACCGTTGGATCATTTCCTCCGCGATTTTCTGCATGTGCCTCAAAAGATCACAATGCTCGCTTCGCGCGGCTTTGAGACTCGGGATTGACTCCCAGGGGAGGACCAGCCAGTGGTAGCGGGCTTTGGGGTACTTATCTTTTATCACTACGACTCTTTCGTCTTTAAAAACCTGCGTGTCAGGGTCTCGCATCGAGGCCTTCAGACCCAGACTCCAATGCGACCGCACAGATGTTCTGCTGGCTTCAGCTCCTTTACGGCTGGTTGAAGAAGAAACTGTTATTTCTTCTTTTCTAGCCATTTTATGACTGGGTGGTGCCTCTCGATGATGCTCTCCCTTCTCCACAGCAGGTTCATGTGGTCTTTTGATGGGCTGGCTGCCTCCTCCGGCAGCATCCTCTTTGAATTGCACGGTGTATGGGTACTGCCGATCGACAATGTGGAGCTGCTGGCCAGGTCTCATCTTCAACTCCTTGTCTTTACCCACCACCTCGGAGTCCACAGAGGTAGGGTTCGATCCCAGCTGTTTCACTCTGACATACCCTTTGTTGCAATCCGCTTTCAACTCGACTTGTCGTCTGGAGCACATTTTGTCTCTAATAGTGGTCTCCGGACCCCGGCCCAGGACCACTGCTTTGAGATGTGGAAGTCCAATGGGTTCATGATTTCCTTCCTCACTTACAAGCCAACAAATAGGCATTTTTTTTACCTGATGATACGTAATATCTACATTTGGTTGATATGTAAGTATTGTGCCTCCTATTTTCAGATCTCTATTGTCGCACGGCTGCCAAGATTCAAATGTTCCGGCTATTGCTAGCGGTGACTGCTCACAACCTCAGTGTTGACCCGGAAATTAAACTGATGCTGGTAAATGATGTATGAGTACTACTGTATCACCCCCAGATGCCACCAGATGGCAGTCAAGGAGTTAATGTGTTGATGTTTGACTCGCAAGGTATTCAGCGGAATTATCAGCTCTTATCGCCATACATCATCATGCATCATCTCACACTAGCCAATCGGAATGTCTTTTGCCTGTGACTGTTAGCTGATTTTCTCATTTACAGATTACATATTTCCCTTCAGTGTCAATGGCATTTAATGTTTTGATGTCGAATATATGTAATAAAAGGTGGAATGAATTCTGACGCCGTTTCTCCGTTCACTGTCAGTAGCAATTGGCAAATTTTGAGATGTGTGCTGGCCCAGAGCCAGGGACTCTGGTGGGTATTATCGCCCACATGACATCTTACGTTGTCATTTAGTGATCTAAACAAACATTAAAATCCATAGACTTGGATCGTCTATGTCAAAACTTTGCTGCCCTATGATGTAATCTTCAAAAAACATCACACCACATTGCACGTGGGAAGAAATGCTGCCTAGTTAAAATATGTTAAACTAAGTTAAAATATGGAAAGTGTGTGTGTGTGTGTGTGTGTGTGTGTGTGTGTGTGTGTGTGTGTGTGTGTGTGTGTGTGTGTGTGTGTGTGTGTGTTTCTGGATTAACAGTCTTCTTGTGATCTGGTGTTTAACAAAGAAGGGTTTAAAACATGAGATCTCTCAAGGTTTTGTTATCTGAACTAAAAATGAGGATTTACCAACATGCTCAAAGCTGGGCATAGAAGGTAGCACCCCTCAAAATTATTAGGAAGTGTAACATTTCTGTGTAAGCTATAATGTTACAGAAATGCTCTTGGTTATTAGCCATTCTCAAAAATGTTAATTAATCAAATACAATAAATAATAAATAGTAAACGGAAAGGACCTGTAGACCTGTAATTTAGGCATGGTTTGTTGAATCTGATGCCTGGTTAATCTACATTAATAAATCCACATGAATATATGAACTAATAAATGAACGAAATTGGTAAAACATCAGAACTCAAACTAAAACAAAGCCATTTCCAAACACTAAAGTAGCAAAGCCTTTTCTAAAAACTAATCTAAATTAGCAAAGCATTTTCCAAAAACTAAACTGACGTAGCAAGCCCAAATTAAATTTAAAACGACATCAGAAACAAAAAGTTAAAACTGACGATAATATAAGGTATTTTCGCCTGATCTGCAAGCTGGGGCTAGAGAAAATGTTCTTCACTAGAACTAATAAGTCTACTTGTGGGCCAGCATGTGGTAGATCCCTACCTGAAGGCCAACATGTGCACCTGGTAGATCTCTAGTTGATCTCTAATTGAAGGCCAGCATGTGCTCCTGGTAGATCTCTAGTAGATCTCCATTTGAAGGCCAACATGTGCTCCTGGTAGATCCCTAGTAGATCCCTCCCTGAGGGCCAGCATGTGCACCTGGTAGATCTCTAGTAGATCCCTCCCTGAGGGCCAGCATGTGCACCTGGTAGATCCCTAGTAGATCCCTCCCTGAGGGCCAGCATGTGCACCTGGTAGATCTCTAGTAGATCCCTCCCTGAGGGCCAGCATGTGCACCTGGTAGATCCCTAGTAGATCCCTCCCTGAGGGCCAGCATGTGCACCTGGTAGATCTCAGCAGGGAAGTCCCTCTGCCGCTCCTGCGCGACGACCCTCAGTCCGGCACGGCGGACCAGCCTGCGCAGCAGGCTGAGCTCGCGGCACACGCTGCTGTCCTCGCTGTCCCACACGGCGCCGTCACCGCGGTGCGCCACGTTGTCCTTCACCACCACCAGGCCGCCGGGCCTCAGCGCGGCGCTGCAGCGCGTCAGGAAGCCCACCAGGTGCTCGTCCGTCAGGTGGCCCACCACCCACTGGATCCAGATGAGGTCGTAGTGCGCACGCTGCGGCACGAAGTCCTGCAGGCCGCAGCAGAAGTACTCGCCGACGCGCTCGCCATCGCCACCGTCGCAGCACAGGTAGCGGGCGGCCTCGTCCAAGAAGGTCTGCGACGAGTCCACCATGTCGACGGCGTCGAACAGCGGCAGCAGTAGGCCCTTGGTGACGCGGCCGATGCCGGCGCCGCAGTCTAGCGCGCGGCCCGTGCCCACTTTGCCCCCCTCTCCGCCGACGCTGGCCGCCTCTCCCCTGGCGGTGAGGAACGGCCGCAGGAAGGCATGTGACGCCGCCAGATCCACGGAGTGGACGCTGCCATACTCACCCAGCATTCCGTCCACGGTGGGGCGCACGTTCCGCCAGTACGCCGTGGCGTCGGCGTAGAAGCTGGCCTCCTCCTCGGCCGAGTAGAAGCGGGTCTCCTCTGCGCTGGTGTAGAACCTGGAGTCGCCATCGGCGTCCTCGTCCTTGGAGTGGGAGCCCGTCTCGTCTTCCTCCTCTTCATCGTGGGAGTACGACTGCTGTGGCAGTTGAACCGTCGTTTCCCAATCACTCTCTTCGTCGGTGTGGAATCTCCAATCGCTCTCTTCGTCGGTGTCGAACAGCTTCTCTCCCTCTTTGGTGTACAACCTCGAGTCGCCCTCTTCCTCAGAATATAAACTCGCGTCATCTTTGGAGTAGATGCCCAAGTCGCCCTCTTTGGAGTATAGGTTCACATCTCCCTCTCTGTAGTACAACTTGCCCTCTTCCTCAGAGCATAGGCTCACATCACCGTCTCCGTCTTTGGTGTAGATGCTCATGTCACCCTCTTTGGAGTACAAGTTCTCATAAACCTCTCCCTCTTTGGAGTACAAGCTCCAATCATCCTCTCCCTCTTTGGAGTATAGGTTCACATCAGCCTCTCCCTCTTTGAAGCACAACTTGCCCTCTTTGGAGAAGTTCGAATCACAGAAGTTCAAATCAACTTCTCCCTTTTTGGAGTGCAACTCCCAATCCTCTGCCTCTTTGGAGTACAAGTTCATATCACTCTCTACCACTGTGCAGTACAGGTTCGAATCACCCTCTACCTCTGTGGAGTATAGGTTCGAATCACCCTCTACCTCTGTGGAGTACAGGTTCGAATCACCCTCTACCTCTGGGGAGTGCAAGTTCAAATCACTCTCTACCTCCGGGGAGTGCAAGTTCAAATCACTCTCTACCTCCGTGGAGTACAGGTTCGAATCACCCTCTACATCTTTGGAGTACAAGTTCAAATTACCCTCTACCTCCGTGGAGTACTGATTCGAATCATCCTCTATCTCTTTGGAGTACAAGTTCAAATCACCCTCTTCCTCTTTTGAGTAGGAGCAGAAGTTCAAATCATCCCCTTCCTCTTTTGAATATAAGTTCGAATCACCCTCTACCTCTTTGGAGCACAAGTTCGAATCATCCTTTGCTTTGGAGTATAACTTTGAATCACCCTCTCCCTCTTTGGAGTACAAGTTCCAATCATGCTCTTCCACTTTCGAGTACAAGTTTGAATCACTCTCTTTTTCTCTGAGTAAACTCCAATCACCCTCTACCTCTTGGGAGTACATGTTCACTTCAGCAACTCCCTCTTTGGGGCACAAGTTCAACTTATTATTTCCTTTGGAGTACAACTTCGAATCACCTCCCTCTCCCTCTCTGAGGGACAACTTTGAATCACCCTCTCGTTCTGTGGGGTGCAAGTTCCAATCGTCCACTTCCTCGTCGGTGTAGAATTGCTTCTCGCCCACCTCCTGGAGGGGGTGGAGTCGCGTCTCGTCCTCTTCCACGTTGCTCATGTTGTCACCTCTCGAACGTCCGGCGTCATTTAGAGAATGACGTGTAACAGAAGCAGTGTATGCGCTCCCGCCGTCTGGTTAATGATCCTCCGACCTTGTGAGCGCCTGAATATATGGCCCTATGTGGTCCTAGCAGCAATGTCTGGAATTGTAGAGTTGTGCAAATCAATATTGCCAATACTTTTGTTTAGGTATACTGGCAATATCGCAATATATGACGTGTTATCAATTAGTTGCGGGTAGTACCCATTGTTGTGGTTTGGAGGAGGTGAGATTCATGTACTTATTGGCTAGTTTGTGACACAAAAAATGTTGTAAGATTTTGGAATAAATACATAATTCCAGATTTTTGCCTTTTATGGTTATTTTTTTCTTTTTCAATGGCAGATAGTGAAATCTTCTTGATATGGCTAATATATTACATACTGTGATGTTATTTATCACTTTCAAGGGCCTAATATCAACATCAACCCTCCCGGTCACTGCTTGCTACAGTGTCTCATATCTGGCTAGCCTTCCTCTCACATCTATAGTTGGTCCGAAATGCTCCTGCTTGCTCTCAACAGGCCAGGGAAATGGGAGTATTCATGCCTCCCGCTATTTGCTCCCTGTTCAGTACAGGACTCTGTTTTAATGTTTAAATGTTTGTCTGTAAGGCAGCAGCTAAACAAACAGAGATGATGTAAGACATCGTGGCCAATACAGTGTTAAATGCCTGTCGGTAGGTCACACCAGGCACATCCATTCGTTTTATTCTTAGTGTTCCAGAGGGGGGCGCTAGTACCTCCAATGCAAGGCTTTCTGAAATGACATCATAGGACTATGGTCTATGGATCTTTACTGTTTGTTTAGAGCCTAAATACAAATCCTGTAGTTATTCAGGTCTATAGTCTCTACATTCCCATTTAACATGAGGCTAGTGCCAGTGGAATGTACACCATAAGCAGAGAAGAAGCATTATCCGGCCAACCCGGAAGTGGTTGTCACTATCATACTTTATACCTTTCTGGGCACTTAAAACCATAGGATTGGGATGTAGGCCATACCTACCATGGGAGTTCTACGAGGTCCAGCTGTGGAAGCAAAAATAAGGTTGAAATTGCTGCCTTCTTGTGTTTGGCTAAAATCCTAATAATAGCTTTAAAGATACAATGGCATGGATTGTGTTAATGTTTGTTCATGGTAGTTATGATGTAGTTTATTGTAGGCCAATGGACTTTAATGTTTGTTTAGGGCAGTAAATGAAAACTGGCTGATATCAATACCTTCCCTGCTATGCGCCTCACTTCACACTAGTGTGATTTGTTAGTCAGATGTGTTTTGTACAATTATAATCTAACCTATATGACCACACCTGGGCGTTATGCAGCCTGGGGGCCAAATGTTGCCCTTTGGCTGACTCTGAGTGGCCCGGGTGGAAATTAGAAATTAGAAAATACAAACAGCTTTTGGAGACAACCTCACTTTTTCTTTGCATAATAATACTCTTACTAGAGTCAAATCAATGCCATTTACCCCATTGGCCTGAATATAAAGACTATGTTTTTTTCCCCAATGGAAATAATGGGGTCGTTATATTCAGGGGGCTATACTATTTGACATTAAATAATTTTTCCACAAATGAGTCTTGACTAACCTGGCCTAACCTGAAATGATTGGCCCGTTGGGAAAAATAATTGCCTACCCCTGCTATAGAACCTTATGCCATGTTTCAATGCATACTTAGACATTTGTATCTTGTATCTTTCCTTTTGTCGCCTGTCAACCAGCTGGTCTCCTGTGACAGTTTGTTGCCACTCAAGTGACCCCTGAACCAATCGCACTGTGTCTTTTCTGGTCCTCTGATTGGCTTATCAGGTCCGTGTGGGGGCGAGCGGCTGGGGCTTACCGGTAGTAGCTGATGACCTCCTGGTCCTCCGATTGGCCCAGGTCCTTGGCGTCCTGGGCCAGCTCTCGGATGCTCTTGCTGCGGACCTCCTTCTGCCGGTCCTTCCAGAAGAGCCACACCTCCTCCTCGTCCTCCTCCGACTCCACAGAGTTCTCCCCCAGGGACGCGCCCTCCACCTCGAACCGGGACAGCACCAGCCTGGTGGGGGCAATGCCCAACATTACCTTGACACATTGTGTCCTGTCTAGATTTCTAGTTTCTGAATAACATAATATTCAAAGATTTGCACCACGTTTTCACGATTTTTCAAAAAATAGCAGAGATACAAGCTCATAGCGCGCCACTCGGTGGCGCGCTATGAGCTTGTAGATCTGCTATTTTTCAATAGTTAAAACATAATGCTTAGAACACCAAAACGCGTTCAGTACACTAAGGGTTAACACAAAAACTGCTTGTGACAGAAAGTTCCGCCACATAAATACAGCCAGCAACTGGGTTCCTTATTATACAATAATTAATATTCAGAAATTGATCCAAAAAAGAGAGAGAAAGTATGATTTGAGAGGACTAAGTATATTTATTCAGCCACAAGTGAGGACTACGGCTAAGCAACACAACACTGCGTTTCAGTGAAAGGGACAATCCTCTGGAATAAGTGCAGAGATTAACGCTTTCCTTTGTCCATTTGAATATGTTCGGAATAAATAAAACATATTGACATCAAACAGGATTGCTAATTAATGTCAATTTGGGGGTCTTTGCCGCTTGCAGATGACAAGGTTAGCCTCTAGAAGTAGAGATTCTAGGTATAGCAGGTAGAAGAGACTCACTTGGTCTCTATGAGGATGTCTCCGTTGGCTGGGTCCAGCACAGCGTTACAGATCAGCTCCTGGGTCACAGGGATGGACTTGTTCATGGAGACACACAGGTCTGACAGGTAGTCCAGGAACCTACAGAACACGAACACAGAGTTCATTATGAGAGGTAACAGAAAACACACAGCCGCAGAGGAGTCCTGGGTCACTGACACGCACACGCACACACACACACACACATACACACACACACGCACGCGCACACGCACACAGGCACACACACACGCAGCAGGACAATCAGAGCACTTGTTTGAGGCAGAAAACCCCAGACCATGGCACTACAGAATGTTAAACATTCAGGGGTTTTCTGGGGAGGTGCAATTGAGCTCAGACAACCTATACATATTTTGTTTTATGTAAATTACAAAATGTTGTTTTATTGAGAGCACGTGGGAAAGACATTAAACCAAGCCAAGCCACCTGGCTGTGAGACGCACATAATTCTACCGTCAATTCAATCTGCCAGCGGAATTCAATTACCTGTACAATGTACTGTAGCACATGTATGTATATAGCACAAGCCCCCCTGGCCAAACAATGCACTCCTTTTTTACATGCGATTAGTGTGGCACAGCATCCTGCCAGACATTCATTCATCTTTAAATCACCAGACTTAAATAAATGCATTAAACGCACTCAGCAGACTCACATTAAACATTGTGAACATTGACACTAAACACCCCAGACTTACATTGAAACATACAGACGCCGCAGTGAGGGTCACGCACATGTACACATTCTGCGCCTCATTTGGAAATTAACACAGGTCATGTGTTACTAAAACGACACAATGTTAACATCCCACTTATGTTATGCTATATTAAAACTGCCTTAGAGTGAGGCGAATGTTGTGTTGCGTAGGAGACGCTTTGTAAACACAGCTTGGCATTTGTTCTATTTTTATTTATTTGTATTTCTTTTTTGCTAGCACTTTTTTACTCATTGCACTTTACATCATTGCTACCTCCTTCTTTGGCCTGTCTTGCTATGAACATGTCTCATATCCTGTTGTACTTTGCACTTTATGTTCAGGTCTCGTGCTACTGTCTGATGTTATATGTCTGTCTTGTACTGTATGTACTGCTCTGTATATACTGTTTTTTGGCCAATACTGCTGGTCTGTAAAACAAATTGCCCCACGGGGACACTAATAAAGACCTTGAACATGTTTTTGCTACAAAAAGTAGTCTGTGGTTGTAGGAAAAAAATGTGTCGGGAGTGGGATTTGAACTCGGAAAGCATGGGTTGAAAATCAAATGACTTGTCCAGCACACTAGCGGGGCGGATGACAGAATGAGTTTTCTGCCTGTATTAGAACATTTTAGAAGGGGCGTCCGCTGGCCTAGCAGCCCAGGCACATGCCACATATAAGCTTTGACCTGACAGTGTGTTGCGTGTTTGATTCCCGTTCATGGCGACCGTTGCTGCATGCCTCTCCCCTTGTCTCTTTCCCCTTTGACCTGTCTGTCTTCACTTGAATCTGTCAATAAAAGGCAAAGAGAGCCCCAAAATACAAAAATATATATAACGTGTATACCGCAGAATACCAAATAAAAATCCTTACTCAAACAACCGCCCACTACCAAATAACAGCCCATGTTCCAATAACCACTTCATCCAAATAACGGCCCTCGTCAAAATAAGCGCACATGAGCTGTTACTTGCAAACATATTAATATTATTATATATAGCGTATGACGTTTGCAGACCTCGCACACCATGCCCTCAGCACCTCGCATGTCACAATGTGACAGCAGTCCTCCACCCCCCAAAATACATGTTTAATTCTGCCATACACAGCCTATGTATAGCGATTGTTTTCATTCAGACTGCATATTCTGTCAAACGTTTAGGTCTACTGTCATTCCTGTATCTACGTATTGCGCTCACTGTGCATTGTATAAGCAAGCACTCACCATACTGAATCCAAGCGTTTGTCACCAGCGCATCGAAAATTTGAGATTACAAATGTCCCCTCCTCACTCGGTTTAAAAGCGATTGTTTAATTCCAACTTGTCAATACTCTGTGAAGTGTATATTTTCATTGGGTATAGGTATAGGTCATGTTTTTATATGACTTCATCAAACAATATGAAAATAGATAATGTCGTGCTGTTTTGGCACGCAGCTTCAACCTACACGTGCACTTGTACTTTTAATTATTAGGGGCTTTCCCAGCGGTTCATTTTACTGATTTGATTGAAAAACTGAGCACCATGTTTTCTATAAGGCAAACCTCATTTGAAAGAATATACAGGATTGAGGCTATATTTTGTGCTGTGCAACCAATTAACTAATTATAGTCAACCATGCAGTCTGAATCTGGGTCAGATCTATTAAGCAATGCTGTCTATAAACTCTCCTATTCTAATAATTTAACCAAAAAGTCAATAACTTGCCTGCGATTTATATATTTGTCATACCTTTTAATTTTGCACAAAAAACACGTTCAACGGAAACTGTAATGAAATAATGGCCCTGTGCAGTGTGCAAGACGGTGCAAAAATAAATAACAGCCTACTGCAAACAGCCCAGTACCTTATAAGCGCCCATATATACTATATTGGTCATGTGCCTGGTAGAGCAGACGGATGGGAACAATGAGTTCCTGGTTCAATACCCGTTTGCTCCCCAAAGCAAGACTCTGAACACCTAAGCCAGGCAATTAGTGGGGGGGGGGGGGGGGGGGGGTTAACCAGATGTAACTCTTTGAGACCCTCAAGAGTTAAAATATTCATCATGTGAATTAGCCCAACTTAGTCTACACAACTAGAGAATGTAGAAGATTAATGGTCATTTTGATCTGTATGTTCCAGGCGAGCATCTAGCACATTCCAGTGCATTTTGGAAGTGCCACTAGTGCATTTTGGATCTTGTCCAGGCCACTAGGTGGCGCAGGCCACCGGGAAAACTCCCTGTACTCCAGATGGCCAATCCGCCCCTGATACCTGGGGTACTGTTCTAATGGACCAGACCAGTACCTGGGTTCGCGGTTCTTGCGGACCAGGCTGACGAACGTGTCTATCTCGGCGGCCGTGATGTGCTTCTCCAGCAGCTTGCGGTTGTTGTGCAGCAGGGCGGTGATCGTGTCTTCAGCGAGGACGTCGTAGCCGATCTGCTTCTGCATGAAGCGGAACTGTTTGGCGATGTACTCCTGAGAAAAACACGCACGCACGCACACACACACACACACACACACACACAACATTAATCAATTAATAACTATGTAACAGATTTTTTGGCTTAAGATTTTTTTTAACATATTCTGTCAGACAATGTCTTCCAAAGCAATCGGCGGGTGGATCCTTGTGAAGGATGATGTTAAAGAAAAAAAGCCAAGGGTGTCAGAGGTTAGAGTGTCAGTCTGGAGTAAATGCGTTTTTTGTTTGGTTCTGTTTTCCACGAGTTAGTGAAAACCCTCTGAATCCCTGGCCAGAGCAGTCAATGTTTTCATTGAATTTAAGCGAATCGGACATAAATCTCTGTCCTCCCAACATGCATTTGTCAGTGGTGACATGTGATCTGCGCAAAGATGAGTTCCTAACTAAAAGCTATTGAATTAAGATGATCGGTATAATGTTTGGTGTTTGTAAGCAGCGGATATTGATGCATGTGACAGGGGTGTGCGACGCAAGGTTCATTGATGCTGTCCGTTGCGCCGTGACGTTTGGAGATAGCTCTGGAATGCCACAGTGAATTGCACAGGAAGTGGACAGACACGATTCTGAGAGTTATTTAGAGCGATGTACTTTTTACTAGTGTAGTGTAGCGCGTGGGAATGCTGGGCGATCATTGTAAATGGGGAGGGGGCGAGAGGAGAGAGAGAAAGAGAGAGACATTGTAGCAGTAATATGTTTTTAGCCGTGTGCGTATACATTTTGCGTCGGGGGATTTTTTCCCGATTGGACTTGGTTAATCGAGTTTGGCGTGACAACGATCCAAAAGGACATTCGATTATAAGGCGTCCATCTCCGGGCGTGCCAGATGTGATCTTTAACATTCCATTGCATTTAATGTGTACTTAAGATGACCTGAGGTTACCTGGTTCTTGCGGTAGTCCTGCTGGGAGTGGCGCAGCACGCGGTAGCACAGGCGGCAGATGTGGCGGAAGGGGGCGTGTCTCTGGTCCGCCAGCTCCTCCAATCGCAGCATGGGACCGTCCCCGCCGCTGTCCGTGAACGGAGCCTGCAGCAGCTTGAAGATCTGAGTGCGCATGCACGGACACGCACGCACGGACACACGCACGGACACACGCACGGACGGACACACACACACACACAAAGTCCTTTAGGTGCTGATTGCACTACAATACCCAGAAAACTCACATTACAACTTTAATTGATAAGTTATACATTTTTGTCAAATTTAGATTTAAAAAAAAGGGAAGAAAAGAAAGACAGAAGCATCCTAACTCCACTTTATTTTTTCCCCTTAAAGTAGACACCTTAAGCTGTCTTTGGGTATCATTCATTCAAATTCACAACAGATGGTTTTCTATAAATGATTTCATTAGTACTGAGCATAGCAGGAACAAGCCCACCAACCTACTCAGACTACTGTCAATCTGTCAGACTTCAATACTTCCAAATCCACACCTACCGCATGTTAGAATCCCACTTGCACCACTATTTTTGTGTCACCCGCAAACAACTTGTTTTTCTTTCTTTATTAAAAAAAAAAAAAAAAGTACAACAGGGGCCGGATCTAGGCATGGGCATGGGGGGGCAATGGCCCCCTAAATGCCCAGTCTGTCCCACCAAACACGATGGCATGCAAAACAACCCAAGATATTTCAAATTAAAGTGCTTATATTTAAAATAAAATTACCGGTATTTGAAACACTACTACTGCTAATAACTAATAATAACTGGGGCGCCACTAAACAAACAACATCATTGAAAACAGAAAACTCTCTGAGTCAGACCTTTAGCTTTATGCATGCTGCGTGTCTGTTGCAACTTCAACAACAACTGATGTTGTTATTGATGCTTTACATGCCTAATAAAAGTCCTGTAACCAAAAATGGTAGGGGTGCGGCTTCATCACCCGTGGCGCGAAGCCATGGGTGGCTTTTTCCATTTTCTCCTGCCCCCCCCCCAATTGGGAAATGTTACATCCGCCCCTGAAATACAACATTTTATGACTTCGTGTCAGTAGGGGGAGCTAACCTGTTTGAGAATGTTCTGTTCTCTCATCAGTTTCTGTCTCTCCCTGTTGGGTTTGTTGACCATGATCTCCAGGACGTCCTGTCCGTTGTTGGGGATGTCCACTACGAAGAAGACCAGGTCTTCTAGCAGCTTGGTCACCGCTCTGGAGAACACACGCACGCAAACACACCGCGTGTGCACGCATGCCACGCATCCACGTACGCATGCACAGACACAACACACGTTAAAAATACATGAAACACACAAAGCAGCACTGACTCTACAGCTTTCATTATTAATCCATTCATCGGTTTATAAATCAGCTATTTCAGCTATTTGCACTCAACAACACAAGTGAGTTGCAGTGTGAAGATGTAGTAAACGTCCATACGTCCTCATGAATGTTAAAGTTCCCATTAAATATTTAAATATAAGTTGTGAGGTATGCGAAAGGTTGAAACATACATGGGACTTCATGTGATTTTAATGCGGCAAAATATGCAAGAAGTTGCAAACACACAGGAAGTTCTCAGGATTGATGCACCCGTTTGTAGCAAATTTCATATTTAATATGAAACGGCCGACCCCCATTTGGCTGATTATATCGTAAATTGTGCATCACATGAACACATTTCTTTTAGAGGATATAATAAACTAAGCTCCCTCCACGCATTCTGACAGCTACAGTAGGTGTTGCTCTATCCTACTGTACCTCCACTGTTTTCTGACAGCTAGGTGGCGCTCTAACCTTGACTGTTATGTGGCGCTCTAACCCACCTCCTCCCGTTTTAACAGCTAGGTGGCGCTCTAACCCGCCTCCTCTCATTGTGACAGCGAGGTGGCGCTCTAACCCTGGCTGTTAGGTGGCGTTCTAACCCACCTCCTCTCGTTCTGGGTGATGGTTCCTTTCTCCAGCTTGCCGGCGATGGA
>CM076971.1:42452879-42595379 GCA_039105355.1 Benthosema pterotum
CATACAAACGAATAAGAAAATTAAAAATTAATTTAAATGAGAGGAGATGAAAAAAGAAAGAGACATGAACAATAAAATAAAACTGCTACATTTGATGCATAAATAAACAATGCCAAACAAAAATCATATATATTTTCAAGCACCCACACACCTCCACCTCCCACAATGCCTTGCTGCTGGTGGCCGAGGTGGCAGACTGGCGCCCGGTGGTTCGCAGGAAGACGTATTGCTTCTTGCGGTGGTCGTCACACGTCAGGAACTTCTCTTGTTCTGCGTGAAACAAGCGCACTACGTCACCCTGGCCACAAGGGGGAGGAGGGAGAATCAATTCAGTATTATGGTTACTATTATTATGGAAGATTACGAGAAAAATGCTGCTACATTGTATGCCTAGGACGTATGTGTTAAATTAAATTCCACACATCTTTCAACAGACAACAGTGAAAGACAAGCAAAAAATTGTAATAAACAATTTTTTGTGTTTGTGTGGTGATAAATTCAATTATCAGTTAGGCAACAGACAGACAGACAGACAGACAGACAGACAGACAGACAGACAGACCCCTTTAAGGATGACTTCCTGGTTGTCTCCCCATTTCATGAACAAGACAATCTTCCAGCTGGTGTTACAGTTGACCGAGTTCACCTGAAATACACACACAAGACACACATATTCATCCACAAACACACACCATATCATCATCATCATTGCGTACTTTTGTACAAAAAACGTGCTGCATTATGATGTGTAGAGATACGCATCAATAGAAGCCAATAAAAAACAGCCTGTGGGCGAGAACCTCCATTTCGTTGTTCACATCAACCACTGTTAAAAAACAGGAATATGCC
This sequence comes from Benthosema pterotum, assembly GCA_039105355.1. NCBI lineage: Eukaryota > Metazoa > Chordata > Actinopteri > Myctophiformes > Myctophidae > Benthosema > Benthosema pterotum. Next base: position 42,453,729 of record CM076971.1, read on the forward strand.
TGTAGAGTTGGTTTACCTCGTTACATCCAGGATTGTCTACCAGCTGGTGAGAACTGGCATGGAGGGGCTGTCCAGCGTTCACCGGGTTGAGGACCACCTTGTCTCCTATGACCACCTAATGCACGCACACACACACACACACACACACACACACACACACACACACACACACACACACACACACACACACACACACACACACACACACACACACACACACACACACACACACACACACACACACACACACACACACACACCAAACTTCGAACCCAGTGAAAACATAGGGTACGTCTCTGCTTCTGGTGAAATGATTGATATTGTCCTAATGAATATTAGACTCATTGTCTTGTGAACACTTACTCTATGGTGCCACTGGGAACTCTAGAGTTCCCAGTTTAAAAAGGCAAAAAGGTTAAGGGGTTTAGCGGTGATGAAAATCTATGACGTTAACTGTTAGCCTCAATAAAATAATCCAAGGGGGCAAGCAAAATAATAACAATAATAAATAAATAACAACACATACTCATACATCCAGTGTTGGGCAAATTACTTTGAAAAAGTAACTCAATTACAATTACAATTACAATTACAAATTACTTCTTGAAAAGGTAATTGAGTTAGTAATTCAATTACTCTATTATAAAAGTAACTACCGGTAATTACTAAGAAAAGTATTTTTTGCGTTACTAAATAAAGTAATATGTCAAAGAATTTGTTAGATAAATCATAGTAGTAAACTTAAGGTAATTTTATAAATCTTTTCAAGGAATGCCTTGAATTAAAAGGCCATAAGAAAATGGATATAACACACTGTTCATGTAAGAAAAAAAATCCAATAAAGACCTGATCTCCTCTTTCTTCACATTAAACAAAAACGCGTGAGGTGTGTATGTCACATTAAAGGCGGTGGCCTATAGAAATCTGCACCTTAGAATGATTGCAGGAATTGCGTGATCATTCTAAGGTGCAGATTTCTATAGGTCACCGCTTGTGATGTGACATACACACCATGCGTTTTTATTTACACGTGAAGAAAAAGAGGAGATCCAATCTAGAAATCTACCCAGCTGTAATTAATCTTCCTGATGACTGCGGTGGTTTTAGACTGAACGCAATAATAATATAGGCTACTATAATGCACAGGACTTGTAAAACAATTTGGAAGGGCCCACTTTTATGGATTATTATGACTCTGAGGGGAGGACGCAGTATAAGTATATCGCCGTGTCTCCGATTTTAGTAACGGAAGCTTAAGGCATGTTTGTAATTGCAACGGCGTTGTTATGCTGGATAAAGTAATTAATTAGATTACAAATTACCGAGAAAACGGAATTACGGAATTACGTTTATTTAAACGGGATTACTCTCATCTCTGCATACATCATATACATACATGATGATATAGTAGTCATAATCAATAGTCATCATCGATCATACGTAAGAACCTAATGGTGGAATATCTATATCTAATTTCCGGACTATAAGCCACTACTTTTTTCACATACTTTGGACGCTGCGGCTTATACAACAGTGCGGCTAATCCATGGATTTTTATAGGTAACGGCCATCAACAGTGCTCTAACATGAAGCTTATTGTCAGGTGCGGCTTATAGTCCGGTGCGGCTTATATAAGGAAAAATCAGTATTTTCCCACGAATTCAGCTGATGCGGCTTATATTCAGGTGCGGCTTATAGTCCGAAAAATACGGTACATATAATGCATATAATCTAATGAGTGTACATTGAAAACATACATCTCTGCATCTGGTGACTGATATTGTCCTTCTAATGAATGTTACGCGTCACTCACGCTGTCTCCGATAGACCGCAGCTTGTAGAATGGCTGTATGTAGAACCAGGAGCCTTCGTTTCCAGCCGTGTCCAGCATCACTCTCATGGCGTTCTTCTCCAGCAGAGCAGGCAGACGCTTGTTGACCGTCAGGTACTTGTTGCTCTTCAGATGGAGCAGCTGAAAAGGAAGCCAAATGGTGGAGATTTGCTATAGGTCTGTTATCAGCAGTGTTTCCCAAACACAGGGTCAGTAGACTGGTTACCGGTAGGCTTTCCATGCAGGAGACCCGGGTACAAATCCTGGTGGTAAATACCTAGTAGTAGTAATTAGAGATGTTTTGATACTGTATCGCAGTGGTTTTCATCCTTTTTGATATCAGGGACCACTATTTTTTATTCCGAATTTGAGAACCACCACGGACCACCATCTGAGTACATTTTAGCCCCACAGACTCCAAAACTAAAGATTTATTTTGCTTTTGTCCACAATTCCAGGCTGGATTTGGGAAACAAAACAGTCAAACATGCAGATCAAAATGACCATTAATCTTCCACATTCTCTAATTGTGTAGACTTGGGCTAATTCAGATGATTAATGTTTTAACTCTTTTAACTGAGAGCGTAAACATGAAACCAAATCCATTTGGTTTTAACTCTCTCAAAGAGTTACACCTGGTTAACAACTTTCCATCATTCAGCTGGCGACCACCTGCAACTCTCTCAAGGACTACTTGAGAGAGTTCCACCGGTAAACCACTGCTGTATCGGTATCGGCCCTTATTTGATATATCGGGTCAAATCGTTATCGGCGAATATGCTATCTAGGGATAAAGGGTTGACACTATACGAACCTGATATACTGTATAGACCTTTGCTGTGTGGCGTAAAGGGCGAATTCCTCCAGCGATTATCAACCACATTGCAAAGGGTTTGCAAACGCCAGGTCGCAAATTCACTAGCGACCAGGTCACGACCACTTGCTTCCTAGTCGCAACCAGGTATTTTGGTCGCATTTGAACTACTTCTAGACAAGGGGACGGCTCAACTGCGGCAATAGGTCATCCAGTCCATTGATTGACTAAGGGCGGCTTTCAAATTTTGCAGCGGTACTCAAGTCGTGATCAGAGCATGGCCACCAGGCAGAGGAAAAAATGCCACCCTATATTATTCAAATCAGCGTCATGGTGGCGCTATGACAGGGTTGTGGGGTTTTTTTACCTATAAAATGTAAGCATGCACACACACACACACACACACACACACACACACACACACACACACACACACACACACACACACACACACACACACACACACCTGGATGACGTTGCCATACTGGATGACCGTTCCCAGCAGCTTCTTGTTTTCAGAGTCGTTCTGTTTCTTCTCCAGGTCAGCTGCATGCTGGGAAATGAAGTCACAGGTGGAAAGGAGAGAGAGAGAGAGAGAGAGAGAGAGAGAGAGAGAGAGAGAGAGAGAGAGAGAGAGAGAGAGAGAGAGAGAGAGAGAGAGAGAGAGAGGCGACGGATCAAAGCAAGTTTAATAAAATGTCGGTCAGCTGCATGCTGGGAAATGAAGACGCAAGGGACAGAGAGGAGAGGGATCAAAGCAACAGGTAACATCTGATTATAATAAATAAATTAATAAATTAATTAATAAATTAATCACACTTGTTTGAAATGATTGATTGGCACCCAGATTTGCATGAAAAATGTATTAAATGTTGTTTGTTGTTTTATTTATTGACAAAATTGTCAATAAATAAATATTAACCTTACTTTTAGTAAGTCACTGCAGCTTAGTTTTCATACATTCTTCATCAGCGATAAAAGGGTAGTCTATGAACATTTTCCATCATAATATTACAGCCGACAGAACCAAACAGAGAGAGAGAGACAAGGGCAAGGGTGTCAAACTCAGATACAGAGTGGGCCAAAATGTAAAACTGAACCAAAAAAAGTGTTAAAAAATTTGTAGCCTCTCAGGAAAAATGGGTCTGAAACAAAACACATTAACATGGTGAAATAAATCTTGGTGATGTCATCAGATGTATTTCACCATGTTAATGATTTTTTCAGACCTCCATTTTTAGGAAATACAGAATTGGGGGAACACAACATCTCAGAGTTTGACACCCATGGACAAGGGGATGTGACAGTGCACTCACATGAAGCTTGTTGAGCAGCACAGTGTCTGTGGTGCTGTTTCCTCCTGGCTTGGCTGCTTTCCAGAACTGTTTCTGGGCAGAGTAGCGGTTCATAGGACACAGTCTGAACAGACAGTCTGAAACATAGAATGACAATCATAAACACGTGTGTGTGTGTGTGTGTGTGTGTGTGTGTGTGTGTGTGTGTGTGTGTGTGTGTGTGTGTGTGTGTGTGTGTGTGTGTGTGTGTGTGTGTGTGTGTGCGTGTATGTGCGCGTGTATGTACGCGTGCACGCGCGCGTGCGTGTGATGCCCCCCTAAATGCCCCCCCTAAATGCCCTGACTGCAAAACAGCCCAAATTTCAAATATATTTCGAATTAAAGTTCTTTTGTTTAAAATTATTTGAAACACTACTGCTACTAACTAACTACAGCTGTGTCACCACTAAACCAACAGCATTTCATCATTGAAAACAGAAAACTCTCTGAGTCAGACCTTTAGGTTTATGCATGCTGCGTGCCTGTTGCAACTTCAACAACAACTGATGTTTTACTTGCCCAATAAAAGTCCTGTAACTGAAAATGGTATGGGTTCTAGGGTTCTAGGGATCCCTGAGAATCAAAGATTTGAGTTAAAAATGTTTGCTTCTTAAATAATATATTCAAAGTGTCACATTTGTGTCACATTTTCACGATTTCTCAAAAATAGCAGAACTACAAGCTCATAGCGCGCCACTCGGTGGCACGCTATGTGCTATGAGCTTATGAAAATAAGAACTATTCACTTGCAAAAAAATGAAAATAAGAATAACTCGTTTTAACTCGACTTTGTCCAACTTTCAATTTCCTGTGCATGCATGAGAGGCTGCACTGCCCGTCGACTGCCGCATTAAACGTAGGGAGTGAAACCAAATGGATTACCATCTGTTTAACCAACTTTCCATTTAACTGGGGACCACCTGGAATCCTCTCAGGGACCACTGGTGCTCCCCAGACCACCTGTTGAAAACCCCTGGTATAGCCTATAAAGCAAGAGAATGGAGGCAATTGTTTCCATGATTCCATCACACAATGTTGTAGCCAGGTTACATGAACCCTAACCCTAATACTGCAGACGTTGACCATGAATCCTGACGATTAGTCTACCAAAGTATTAGGTGTATTAGGTATAAGCCATAGAGTATCTCCACAACAGGTGGGTCCAACTCAACAGCCAATATGTCAATTTGAAACTACGACTCCCTGCTTTCTTTTGACTTGCTTCGCACTATTCTCACGTTGCCAGACTGCTGCCTTTCACAATGTTCAAATGCCTCCGTCATACAGTCTGGATCAAAGGAAGCTCTGATCATGACTAAGCGATTTAGGGGAAGTGGAGCCTCCTCCCTGCTTCCGTTTTGTCTTTATGTAGGACAAATGTATCCTAATATGAATAGGAATCATCTAAGCATAGCAATATATACAGTAGCTTGTCGATACACAGAAATGGCAATAACAAAATCAAATGTATAAAATGTATAGATATTGTATGTATGCATTGTATGTATTTATATACTGTATACAACATTCAGGAGGCGTGTAGTTCCAATCCGTAGATTGTGGAGTAGTTGTCCGGCTATGAGAGATTACAAGGTCCTTGACATGAAAAGCTTTGATTTAACTGCTGCGTCTCATGTGATGATTTGACAGAGCAGCTTTCACTTATCATCAGTCTAGTGCCAGACGGGGTCACTCTCTATGAGGGAGGGAGGGGGGGGCGGGGGCAGAGAGAGAGAGAGAGAGACTAGCAGAACTAAGATTAGAACTTCTTTCAGATCACATCGCTGTATTCTGGAGAAGGGGAAGAAAAAAATGAAATCTCTCTCTCACTCCCCCAACCCTCCCTGGCTCCCTCCCTCTCTCTCTCTCCCTCTCTCTCTCTCGCCCCTAAGCAGCCACTGTAACTTGACCAAATAAGGCCAGAAGCGAGTGAAGGAGGGGAATAAGAAGGCAGAGAGAGAGAGCGTGCACTAGGGAAACAGTGAGAGAGAGGACAGTAGTGCACTGATTTAAGTGAAAACACCAACAGTACCCGAATACAAATGCTCTGTTACAAGTGAAAAGTGCTGCAGTGTCAATCTATGGAGATGTCGGTGTCTGTCTGCCTGTGTCTGAGCAGTGCTGCAAATTGACTGTAAAAGGTGGACTGTTTAATAAGTTATCAATTAGCAGGTGCGATCAGTGGCTGGAGGTTGCACAGGTGAGGTACTTTGGCTAATTAGGCCGACTGGCAGTGGGTCGTGGGTCCCACAGACTCGAGGCCGGGCTCTGCCTTGGTGTGTCAGTTTCAAGTCGGCGGGGCAAACGATTCTCGAGTTGCATGCATTACAACCGTGCGCGCACACACACACACAAGTGCAAAAATATTGGCATAACAATCGACTTGCCGAACCAAATTAAAAAGTACACAAATATGAACTATTCACTCGCTCTTTCTGCCCCAGGTGACAGTGGAAGTGACCATTTATTGAGGACTTCCAATACCTTTTTAACTCCTGGACCACCGAAGTCGCGGTCGTTGTTACTGGCCGTTGTTACCGCCGGTAACAACGAAATGTAGATTTCATTCTTTAATCCGACTATTAGTCCCAGTGCATCATCTGATAAAGATCCCGTTGCTGACTTTCATTTGGAACAGAATTGCTGCGACAACTTTTTTTTTGTCCCATTCGCACCTATTCAATCCAATGCATTCAAAAGCCTCTCCTGAGAATCTGCCCCTGAATGTCGTTTGCGCACGGGTAAATCCACTAGGGCTAGACGCCACTTCCTGATTTTTGACCTGGAACTTTTTGCTCAGATCTAAAAAAAATAATGAAAATGAAAAGAAAAACAAAACAGAAAGAAAGAAAAGACAAAAACCCTGAATGCATCTAAAGTAATCAACAAAATATATTGTATAACATAATGAAACATTGATCAAATTGTGAATGGGAGTGCCCACCCGAAAAGGTTGAGAATCAGTGAACTAGGTGATAATTGACCAATGAATTGTTTATTAATATTAATAACTGACTTTTACTGCATGGCCCCAGTGACCTCCACTAAATGACCAGAACTAGCCTACTTCATATTCACCAGAACCAGAGCAGAACTCCCACCACGGAACTCTGGACATCAATTAATACAGTAGCAACCATTATATTATTGACATGTATTTCAGACTTAACTTTAAAAAAATCAGAACTATCCCTTTAACAATGTGTTAAATACTAAAAATAATCACACTTGTGTGAAGTGAAGGGCACGCTTATTATCATATATCAGCCAATCAGATCATCAACACTGTGGTACAAAACACACAGCTGGTAAAGCTAGCGCTCCTAAAAATAATAATAATACACCACTGAACGAGGGTGGGTCCAGGGGCGGTTGGCTTCCATGTTTTGCATGCCATCATGTTTGGTGGGGCAGTCTGGGCATTTAGGGGGGGCATGCCCATGCCTAGATCCGCCCCTGGGTGGGTCTTTCTGTAGTTCTCTGCTCTCCCTCTCCCTCCCTCCCTCTCCCTCTCCCTCTCCCTCTCTCTCTCTCTCCCTCCCTCTCTCCCTCCCTCTCTGTCTCCCTCTCTCGCTCTCTCTCTCTCTCTCTCTCTCTCCAAACACACAGATAGTTTATGTTATTCTGACCCAGAAAAGAGAAAAGGGGAGTGGGCTTACAGAAGACAAACAAATGAAAAGGAAGTGAAACTGGAATGACAGAGAGAGACAGAGAGTGTGTGTGATGAGAGCGCTGAGAGAACGTAAACTAGCTGCAGGGTGAAAGAGGAGTCATCCATGGAGGAATGTCTAACACGCACACGCATGCACACACACACACACACACACACACACACACACACACACACACGAAACTCCTTTATTAATGACTTTCCGAAACCTTGCTTATAGACCTGCGCAGTGACGTCATCGCCCCTGTTCCAGAAGTAGATTCCCCATTAATTTTTCTCATGGACTTTTCGAAAATGATTCATATACATGTAAGGACGACAAAAAACGTCTTGGGTCGTGACAAATCATGATGACACCTACAATCTTTTGGGACAGTCAAACAATTTCTAAGATGAAAAATGAAACAAAAAGTGTTGTATCCACCCGAGTTGGTTTTGTCTGTGGCACAAATACAATCGCGTTTTTATTAACCATTTTCAAAAAGTCTATGAGGAAAAAGAATGGGGACTCCAGTTCTGGAACAGGGGGCTGTGACGTCACTGCGCAGGTCTACAGAGGGTATGCGTGTGACATCATCATGCTGAAGGAACGCCCACTGAGTGGCAAAACAACTAGCACTCCAGAGAAATACACTGTTGTGGCACCAGGTATACATTCACTCTAAACACTGTGGGGTAAGAAAAAGCTTTTAAAGGATAACTTTAATTATTTTTATTTATTTTTTTAAACCAATGATCATGATTTAGTTATTAGAGTAAGTAAAAGATGTGTGTGTTTTTTTTTTATTCTGATGTTGTAAAATTAAGGGTGTTTGGAGAATATTTAAGGGCGTGTTAGTGTTTAACTGGGTCCCCATGCCATCATCGAGTCATTAGAAGAAGACAACCCAGCAGACTGGAAGTAGTAACTGCGCAGTGGTTCTGATATCTCTGAATACATTATGTTAACATCGCAAGGCGTTGTCGAGGAAAATGCAAACCTGTACGTGCTCAGAAAACAATATACGCAAAATATTAAGCAAGACCACAACTCAGATTGGAATGTATCATTGATTTTACTCGAGTAGGAACCACACTTACATGACAACCTCACGTATCGTGTGTATGTGTGTGTGATTTCATACAGAGATCTGGAGTCAGTGAAACCACCACAGACGTGGTTTCTTGACAGAAAACACAGGTAACCTGGAGATGATTCAGGGCCGGATGTAACATTTCCCAATTGGGGGGCAGGTGAAAATGGTGTGGGGGTGGCATTATCGTCCGTGGCGTGAACGATGAAGCCACGCCCACACCATTTTTGGTTACAGGACTTACAGTAGGTATTAGGCAAGTAAGCATCAATAACAGCATCAGTTGTTCAAGTTGCAACAGACACGCAGCATGCATAAAGCTAAAGGTCTGACTCAGAGAGTTTTCTGTTTTCAATGACGAAATGCTGTTGGTTTACTGGTGACGCAAGTGTAGTTAGTTAGTAGCATAGTGTTTCACTATCATTTTAATTATCAGCACTTTAAATTGAAATATCTTTGAGATTTGGGTTGTTTTGCATGTCATCGTGTTTGGAGGGGCAGTGAGGGCATTTAGGGGGAGCATTGCCACCCCATGCCCATGCCTAGATCCGCCCCTGAGATGATTTATTCAATGCTTTGCCAGAGAGCAGGTGCAAACGGCTGTACAACACGTTCAACATTCAGAGACATGCGCCGCCCCTCTAGAAGAGAGATCTCTCTCTTAACAGACATGTCAAAGTAGCCTCACCAGAACAATGGCCCTATCAGGTCCATGTGACAGTACTTAACTTGCACTCACACGCACGCACGCACGCACGCACGCAGGCACACACACACACACACACACACACACGCACGCACGCACAGACAGGTGCACAGCCTGCATTGAAGGCCAGTCCTTTTGGTCAGAATGACAAACACAGACAGACATAGAGGCAGATAGATTGATTGTCCATTATATTCACCCATTCACAGTCACACACACATTTACACACACACACACAATATGATGATCCCTGGTTACAATTGTTTTGGGGGGAATTGCGTTATATGACACATTCGATATTGTATTGAGATCTATTGAGGTGTTTTTCCCAAGTTACTTTACTTTGCATTTTTTGTACTAGAATATTTTTAAATTTCAATTACAAGTTTTTAAGGGCGCAACCTTTTGCCTGCCTTGCCTACCTCCGCCGACCTTTTCTATATGAAAAGATCGGCGGAGAAAAGGTCGGCGGAGGGGTGAGTCACCCGATTTTTTCTAAATCGTGGTGGAAAGATAAAAGGTGGAAAAAGGTTGCGACCATTTGGAACCGGTTGCGGCAGATTTCCAATCAGCCAGGGGTTTAGGTTAGGTTCAGACATAGGTTTTCCTGAGATTAGGTTTAGGGCTAAAGTTAAGGTTATAGGTTTAGTAGCGACTGATGAAAAGGAGAAGCATAGGTCGCGACATGGGTCGCGGTCCCTGTTGCTCACATTTGGCATTAAATGAATGAATGAAAATCTATTCTAAACTTGGTGACTCAATTGTAATATTGTGGCATTAAAAAATCCCAATATATATACAGTGTATAACCCCACATTTTGTGGCCAAACCTAGTGCTTACTGTACATTAGGAGGGGATGTGCTCATACCTCAGTGGTGACAGCGTTCAGTATCTGGTCTGCCTGGCAACAGGCCCACTACAGCCTGCACTAAACAACAGGATTATCTCCCCCTCCAAGACCCCACTCCAACCGCCTCCCCTCCACACCCAAGCCTTTCTATTCAGGAAGGCCTTTCGCTGCAGATCAGGGGTTTTCAACCTTTTTGACTCCATTTATTCAGCCACGGACCACCATTTGATTACATGTTCACACCAAAGAACTAAAATTAAAGAATTCTTCTGGTTTTGTCCACAATTCCAGGCTGTATTTTGCCAACAAAACAGTGTAAACTTCTTAATTAAGTGGTGCTAATTCAGATGATGAATATTTTAACTCTTGAGAGTGTAAAAATGAAACCAAATGGACCCGCAAGGGTCCATTTGGTTTCATTTTTACATTCTCAGGAGTTACATCTGGTTAACCAACTTTCCATCATTTAGCCAGGGGACCACCTGGAACCTTCTCAGGGACCACTGGTGGTCCCCGGACCACCTGTTGAAAACCCCTGCTGTAGATGCAAAAGATCGCAGCGCATTTATTAGCAAGATTTACTCGGCCCTACTAGGGTGGGCTGGAAGAATGGCAGGGTGGGCAACTCCAAAGGTTTTCATATGAAGCAGTGGTTTTCAATATTTTTGACACCAGGGCCCACTATTTATTCGGCATTTGAGCCACGGACCACCATTTGAGGACATTTTAGCCCCACAGACCCCAAAACTAAAGATTTATTTTGCTTTTGTGCGCGATACCAGGCTGGATTTGGGAAACAAGACAGCCAAACATAGAGATCAAAATGACCATTAATCTTCTACATTATGTAGTTATGTAGACTTGGGCTAATTCAGATGATGAATATTTCAACTCTTGAGAGTGTAAAATGAAACCAAATGGACCCACAAGGGTCCAAAAGATTTCCCTGTTTACTTAAAAAGGGGTCTATGTTCCGTGCTCAGTGCTCACCAAAACATTTAGGAAATATTATTGCAACCGCAGGTTGCAGTTAAAGGAGCATTCAGCTGATTTGGCTGATTCGTCTATCAATGTTAAAAGATAATTCCACCCCAGAAAGGCTCCTTACCTTCTGCAAAAAGGTCCAGGATAAAAATATTAACTATTTTTAAACTAAAGAACATTATATGTGTTTTAAATGTTCAATTCTAGTTATAGAGGACAAGTATAATGTATTTATCCATATGAGGCTTATTAAACCTGGGATCCTTTTACAACATGTCTGGTGGTTGCCCCAGTGCCAACATGTCTGGTGGTTGCCCCAGTGCCAACATGTCTGGTGGTTGCCCCAGTGCTAGCCTCGACACCCAGGCTTTCATTTTCGTTCGCCTTGCGCGAAAACGGAAAGCCTGGACTAACGCACGTTGGAAAGTGGCCTTCAAGTGGGAGTGAACCTTCCGGGGTGGGCGTCGCTCTAAATAATGTGACGTAGAACAGCAGTGGACGGGCGTGGGAGGGGCCGGGGATGACGACACGTTAGTGAGATCAAATCAGAGCGCAGCACTTCCGCCGTGTGGATCCCATGACACCCCCGCCCCCCAAGGCCAAAATCATTGAGGGCTAGACCAGGCTACCCCAGTGCCAACATGTCTGGTGGTTGCCCCAGTCCCCTCATTGCGCCCCAGTCTAGTCTGCCTAATGGCAACAACGCCCCTAGTTAGTGAAATCCCGACTCCATTGCTGTGCTTTGATTAAAACTAATACTGCTGCGAATTTCCCCAAAGTGCGCTTCGCCTGGCAGGTCTGCAAATGCTCGAATTCGAATTCTGGCGTGCATCAAACAAATTATGATCCTCTGTGGATTCGCTTGGCTTCAAAGCACAGCAGAGCAGCGGATCACAGCAGGTGTGAATGCAATCGCATTAAACATAGGGGATGAACCAAAGAAGGTGCCGTCATTGTGGGATGAAGAGGCTGGTATTTGGCACACTAGGAGGAAGATGGACAGTATTGCGCTGCAACGCGTAAAAGACTGTCCCGTGGACAATTATGTGTTCCCTAGAAATGGAGGTCTGAAGAAAACCACTAACATGGTGAAACATCTTGATGACATCATCAAGATGTATTTTCACCATGTTAATGGACGCTTCTTTTTTCTGAGAGCGTACAAATGGAACCAAATGGGTTAGGGTTCATTCGGTTGCATTTGTACTCTTAGTAGAGCAGAATAGTGAAACGATACTTCACTTTGGTATAGAAGCATGAAAATTGGCACAGATACTCTCCAAGGTCTACTCTTTAGGAAAAAGGCGCGTGCCACTAAAAATTCCAAGATGGCGGCCCCAAAATCCAAAATGTCCGCCCAAAAATGTGGTTTTTCCTTCATAACTTGAAATGCATTGATTTTACACCCCATAAATGTATTGAACGTTAATACAAAGTTGGCCATTACGGACGGTTTGGCACCAAGAACGTGTCTGTATCACTTACGGCTCTTGAGATACAGCATATAGGTACTTTCACAGATTGAGGAGAGCAAGACATTTGTAACATTGATTCTTAAGTGAATCAAATGGTGATACAGGCATGAAAATTGGTACACACACTCTTCAAACCCCACTATTTCTAAAAGTACTGCGTGCCCTGCAAAATTCCAAGATGGCAGCCCCCAAAATCCAAGATGTCCGTCCAAAAATGTGGTTTTTCCTTCATAACTCGAAATACAAAGCTTTTAAGCCCCATAAATGTATTGAGCGTTAATATAAAGTTAGGCATTACGGACATTTTGATACCAAGTACATGTCTGTATGTACTACGGTTCTTGAGTTACAACATATACGTAGTGATGTGGCACCATAAGTGTAACATTTTGGCATGTTTCACTCTTTAACTCAAAGATCCCTTTATCACCATTTCTTCTATTTTCAGGAAATGGACCTACATGTATCTGCTATCATAAACCACTTCAAGTTTTTCAATTGATGAAACGGGTCGGGAGTTATTAAGCCAATTGTTAAGGGCTGTTTCAGTGCTAAAATTGCTGCGTACATTTGCGAATATAAGCCACCCAGAAATGTCTGTCTGTGCATCTGTCCTTCACAATAAGTGTATATGTGAAGCGGACGCACAAAGTGTAGCATGTGTCATAGTATAATGGTATAATGTGCTAAAAGGCGTAATAGTGTAATATTTGCAATAGTGTAATAGAGCTAATAGTGTAACATATGCAGTATATAGCGGTATACTGTAATAGGGTAATATGTGTAATAGTGTCGTAGTGTAACGTGTAATACTGTAATAGGGTAATATGTGTAATAGTGTAATAGGGTAATATGTGTAATAGGGTAATAGGGTAATATGTGTAATAGTGTCATAGTGTAACATGTGTAATAGGGTAATAGGGTAATATGTGTAATAGTGTCATAGTGTAACATGTGTAATAGGGTAATAAGTGTAATAGTGTGATATTTGTGCATTAGGATAATAGTGTAATAGGAAATATGTGTAATAGTGTCATAGTGTAATAGGGTAATATGTATAATAATATGTGTGCAATTGTGTAATAGTGCAATAGGGTAATATATGTAATAATGCAATATATGTGCATTAGGGTAATAGTGTAATATATGCAATAGTGTAATCGTCTAATAGGGTGAATGGTGTAATAGGTAATATATATAATATATGTGCATTAGGGTAAAAGTGTAATATATGCAATAGTGTAATAGGACTAATAGTGTAATAGCGTAATTTTTGTACATTAGGGTAATAGTGTAATAGTGTAACATATGCAATAGCGGTATAGTGTAATAGTATAATATGTGTATCATGTGTAATAGGGCAATTACACTATACCACTATTGCATATGTTACACTATTACACATATTACCCTATTATGCTATTACACATGTTACACTATGCCACTATTACACATATCAACCTATTACACTATTACACATATTACACTATTACACACATTACCCTATTATACTATTACACATGTTACACTATGCCACTATTACACATGTTACACTATGCCACTATTACACATATCAACTTATTACACTATTACACATGTTACACTATGCCACTATTACACATATAAACCTATTACACTATTAGACATGTTACACTATGACACTATTACATACATTACCCTATTATGCTATTACACATGTTACACTATGCCACTATTACACATGGCACCCTATTACACATATTACACTTTGACACTATTACACATATTTCCTATTACACTATTACCCTAATGCAAAAATATTACACTATTACACTTATTACCCTATTACACATGTTACATTATGACACTATTGAACATATTACCCTATTACACATGTTACACTATGACACTATTACACTTATTACCCTATTACACTATTACACATGTTACACTATGACACTATTACACATATTACCCTATTACACTATTACACATATTACACTATGACACATATTAACCTATTACACTATTACACATGTTACACTGTGACACTTATTACATACATTACCCTATTACAGTATACCGCTATATACTGCATATATTACACTATTAGCTCTATTACACTATTGCATATATTACACTATTACGCATTTTAGCACATTATACAATTATAGTATGACACATGGTGCACTTGGTGCGTCCACTTCACATATACACTTATTGTGAAGGACAGATGCACAGACAGACATTTCTGGGTGGCTTATATTCGCAGAATGTACGCAGCAAATTTAGCACTGAAACAGCCCTTCGCGATCGGCTTAATAACTCCCGACCTGTTTCATCAATTGAAAAACTTGAAGTGGTTTATGATAGCAGATACATGTAGGTCCATTTCCTGAAAATAGAAGATATGGTGATAAAGGGATCTTTGAGTTAAAGAGTGAAACGTGCCAAAATGTTACACTTATGGTGCCTCATCACTACGTACTATATGTTGTAACTCAAGAACTGTAGCACATAGAAACATGTACTTGGTATCAAAATGTCCGTAATGCCTAACTTTATATTAACGCTCAATACATTTATGGGGCTTAAAAGCTTTGTATTTCGAGTTATGAAGGAAAAAAACACATTTTTGGGCGGACATCTTGGATTTTGGGGGCTGCCATCTTGGAATTTTGCAGGGCACGCAGTACTTTTAGAAATAGTGGGGTTTGAAGAGTGTGTGTACCAATTTTCATGCCTGTATCACCATTTGATTCACTTAAGAATCAATGTTACAAATGTCTTGCTCTCCTCAATCTGTGAAAGTACCTATATGCTGTATCCCAAGAGCCGTAAGTGATACAGACACGTTCTTGGTGCCAAACCGTCCGTAATGGCCAACTTTGTATTAACGTTCAATACATTTATGGGGTGTAAAATCAATGCATTTCAAGTTATGAAGGAAAAACCACATTTTTGGGCGGACATTTTGGATTTTGGTGCCGCCATCTTGGAATTTTGAGTGGCACGTGCCTTTTTCCTAAAGAGTAGACCTTGGAGAGTATCTGTGCCAATTTTCACGCTTCTATACCAAAGTGAAGTATCGTATGAAAAAAATGAGTTAGTCTGCTGTACGATCTCTCAGAAAAAAATGTTGAAAAGGGATGGAATTCCCCTTTAAAGCAGCATTCAGTGATTTGGGTGATTTGGAAAACCCTCCTGTCTCCTCTGTAATAAGATGTGCACATGCACACACTCTACAGTGGGGGAGAGTGCAACAGGCCAACAGCACCCCTAACCCTAACATACAACAAGGCCCCACCCCCACTCCATCCTGATTGGAGAAAGGCTTTTTCTCCCAAAGTCCATACTGAAACTACAGTATAGGGTTTTTGGACCTCAGGGGCTTACTGAGGACAGGTATGAACTCCTAATATGGTCACCACGCTATAGCAGGGAGGATTATCCACGAAAAAGAAGGGGAAAAAAGAACAATATTTGAATGAATACCTTTAACAATTTCTGAACATTGCACACAAGCACAACACAATGTACAGGTTATAGCGAGAGAAAGGAGAATGAACATGAGTGGGTTCCAAGTAACGGACATTTGCCTAATGTTGCCTAAATAGCTTTCGCTCGCAGTACAGAAAAGCTCGAGCAGGAATTCTGACGGCATAGCTAGTAGTAGATTAGGCAGATTTTTGCTCTTTTTGACCTTTGGGGGGGTGCTGGGGGGTCATATCCGGTCATGACATGGGGTCACGGGGGTTAGGGTGAAGAGGTCACCTGTGCACACGTGCTATCAGAACATATGTTTAACTAGATAACAGTATGAGGTAAACAAAAACATTAGACAAAAACAGCGGAAATGGTTTGGGTCAAGAAGTCATCAAGAGTGTCTGCGCATAGCAAACCACCCCTGCAGGGTGGTGTATATAAGCCAGAGTCTGTTCAGTAGTTGTACACTCCTGCTACAGCTGAATGTCCTCATTGCTGCTTTGTATATCTACACTGTGTCATGGCGTCTACTACTACTACTACTACTACTAATGCTGCAGGTACGTCAGATTGCGGGGACATGCCTAGGACGGATTTTTTGACCCGGTAATGACATCTGTCATGCACCAAAAAAGAAGCGTGCTGTGCTTCGGGGTTCTATGCGTGATGGTGGTACAACACTGCACGAGACCTACGATGGCATGGATGGGTGTGTGTATGATTTTAAATATAAGAAGGGGTATGTTACCCTGAGTAATGGCTCTTTGGATTGTATAGGGATCGACCTAACCACAGAGCTCGTAATGCCCATTAGAGATTGGGCTATTTTCCGTAACTGGGTCTGTGTAGAGCTGAATAAAAAGAGAAGTACGATTTATCGGGGGAAGGATGATCTAGTATGGAATAACCCATTTGCATGTAGGCAATATATGATTGAAGGGGACAGAATAAATAAACCTCAAAATGGTTTCATTTATTTTCACCACCGTTTTTCGCCAGAGGTGGGGATTCTAAAAACCCGCAAGCCTGACGGTACCATAGAAATCTCTTTAGAGCATACAGACCCTGACATGTATGAAAATAGAATTCATTTTGTTATACAGTGGTGTGACTGGGACGCTGTGCAGGGAGTGTTTGCGTCAATTGATGGAATTATCAGTGGATGCAGATTCGGTACAGAGTACGATATCATCAAAAGAGAAGTTCTTTATGGTGATAGCACGCATAGCAACCTTGATTTTATGTGTGCCAGCATGCCTGAACCAGAGATCCAGAGACGCATCAAATTCTGATTGTCAATGATGGTAAATAATTTAAGATTATTTCATTTACATCAATGTGTGTAACGTGTTGTGTGTGTGTGTATATAATGTGTAATAATCATTGTTTTTTCTTTATACTCACCATCAAGGCAACCCTCCTGATATCTCGGTGGCCTCTACAGACAATGCAGTGGATTATACAGAGCATCACGATGAGTCACTTACCCACTGGGTGCATTCATTCGGCAAGGATTTAGGCAAACAAAATCTGACATTCCTGGATGCCACTGTGGACGTCACTGGGGAGGACGTTACAACACCATTATTCCATCAGGATATTAGAGACACTGAGAAGAAGAAGGAGGAGGGGGATCAAGTTTTCCTTCTACAAAACGATACCCGCCTGTTGCCTGCCGACATAGCCGTGCTGAAAGGAACACTATGTATATTTCTTCAGACAGTAATTGCAAAGGCCCAGGAGGAGGACTGTCATGGATGCCTAGTTGATCATCCAAGTCAATTAAGACATAGCTGTTTGTTTGAACCTTGTCTGTATTATTTTGAGATGTGATTTGATGTTCTTAGCGATAACCTGTTTAAACCCACACTGGCTACAGCATTATCCTATGCATTGAAAAATATCTGTCACAAACACGTATCAACGTCTAGAATTCTAGGTGCCGTTGATGCTATTTTGTATGAGTTGAAATCTGAACCATACATTCGTGAAAAACTAAAAGAAATAATAGAACTCCTTGTGTCCGATACTGTTGAGCCTGTTGTTGCACACAGCGTAAAGGTGTGGTTAGGAGATTGTTCTAATCCTGCTGTCTGTCATACATCATAATGGAAGTTTTGCTGCCAGATACTAAGGAGGATATATATACACGGCTTACAGCCCTCATGAATGCTGTAATTACTAATGAGACATCACACGGAGTCGTAGAGGATCGTCCTAAAGGTTATGATATGTTTATAAAACATCTACAATCTGTAAAAAACAAGAATGTGTTATATAAAAAATTGTTATCCAAGTATGTAGGAGTCGGCGGTTATACTGTTAATGAGAGAAACTTAATGGAGGTAGTGACTGTATTTTTTAATTATCAAAAAGAATGTTCAAAAGGGGTGGGGTGTGTTCTATGCATATGTTCGTATATTGTTGATATGTGTATATTCAGTCTTCAACATTGTTTACATGACTGGTCTAAGAGCGTTGTGAGATATGCTGTACTGAAATTACTTGATTCTGATCTGTCATCATGCATAAAATATATTACTATGCTAGATGATTGTGTATGCTTCTAATAATCAACTGATAATAAACTGTAAACATGTAACACTATTCACTTGTGTATGTGTGTGCATGATGGAGGATGTATTGCAGAAGGTGTATTACGACGCGGCTAATCCTGGAGGTCTAGGGGGAGTAGACCGATTGATCAGGGCCGCTAAAACAGAAAAAGAAAAGGCATCTCCTAAATTGTCTGATGTTAAAACATGGCTAGAAAAACAGGATGTCTATACACTCCATGCGCCTGCAGCAAAAAACTTTCAGAGAAATAGGGTTTTTGTAAAAGGTATAGATATTCAGTTCCAGGCAGATCTTGTAGATTTGGGGGAATATTCTAAGGACAATGACGGTAATAGATATATCTTAACCTGCATCGATGTGTTCTCCAAATATGCGTGGGTTAGAGCGATTCCGAACAAGACGGGGGCATGTGTCACAAAGGCCTTTAACGATATACTAAGCGAAGGACGCATTCCGCAAAAGTTGCAGACTGATGCAGGGGGCGAGTTCCACAATCATGCTTTCAGACGACTGATGGATGAATATGGCATTAAACACTTCTCGACAGGCAATGAGACGAAAGCTAATTATATCGAGAGATTCCATCGCAGTTATAAAGCCCATATGTGGAGGTATTTAACATCTGCCAATTCAAGACGATATATAGATGTTCTTCAAGATCTAACTGAAGCATACAATCACTCATACCATAGGTCTATTAAGATGGCTCCAGCTGATGTGTCTAAGGATAACGAGAAAGTCGTTTTCAGTTACATGTATAAACAGAAACAGATACCCACTTCCATAATGAAATACAGAGTAGGAGACACTGTACGTATTTCCAAATATAGAGGAGTCTTTCGTAAAGGGTACGAGCAAACATACACGGACGAATTCTTTAAAATAACAGAATGCATACCCAGGACCCCTCCGGTATACAGACTACAGGATATGGCCGGTGACGATATACAGGGGACATTTTATGATAAGGAATTACAGAAAGTTATAATAGATAAAAATAAAGTGTTTAAGGTAGAAACGATTTTAAAAAGGAAAAAAAGCAAGCGCGGTAACATGGTTCTAGTAAAATGGTTAAACTGGCCAGAAAAGTATAACTCATGGTTATTGGAAAGCGATGTTGTTGATACATCTTAATGTATGATGAGCCATATTCAAAATACTCATAATCACCGTATGCGTCATTGCGATCACATCGTCAGACATATTCGTAATGGACGGTCAGGGTTTTTACATCACATTGCCTAGTAATTCGTCAATAGACGTATATCCTTCCAACAAAATATGGAATTATAAAACAAAACTGGCTAAGCCTATATTTCTGAACGAGCCCTATGAAGTCGGATTAATAGAATTGCAATATCCACGAAACTGGAACAGTTTTTCCAAGGAGGATGGATGGGTGTCGTTTACAGATCATAAAGATGGTCGGTCTGTCAACTATAATCTACCCGCAGGCCATTATGACAGCATAACGAGAATTATTAAAGAATTAAATATTATTATAGCTGGAGAACCCATTACAAAGAGAATCACTATGATGTATAACGCTATAAAAAATAGGATATTTTTTATGGGGGCTGAAGGGATGACAATCATATTTAGAGGGCGATTAGCGCACATTCTAGGATTCAATCCTGATGAATCGTTTGATATTCTTCAAAACCATGGCCAGCAGTATGCCCCTCACCCTGCAGATATCTATGGGGGTTGTTATAACATATATGTATATACTGACATTGTGGATTACCAGCTTGTGGGGGATAGCTATGTCCCACTGCTCAGAAGTATAAATATCGCGGACGACACCAGAAGAATCCCAAACGTGTGCTACGATAAACCACACTACACACCCCTAGCTAAGACTGTTATAGACGACATAGAAATTTCACTAAAAACGGATCAAGACCTGCACGTGCCATTTACATACGGGAAGGTGAACGTTAAACTACACTTTAGACCTGTAAGACATAACTTGAGGATATAACGGCATTATGAGACGACATCCATACATCAGCGATCCTGATCGCTATACTAAATATTATCTTAATCAGGCCGGCACAGGATTACCAGGATTCTCAGGGAGTGCAACGCAGTACGGATCAGGGATTGGGGGTATTTTTCGGTCACTTTTCAGATATGCATTACCGCTTTTAAAGAGTGGGTTCAACATAGCAAAACCGCATATCAAGAATGCAGCAAAAAGTATCGCGGGGGATGTTGTTACACGCATGGTGGCACGAGCAACAGAGCCTAAGCAGGAGGGGTCTGGATTGACTGTGTATAGCAGGCGGGGCTTAAAAAGGCCTCCACAAACACGTCTCCATGGGAGGCCCCATAAACGTCAAAAGACAGTTAAAACCCCACACGGAGGAGGTAAAAAACCAAAAGCTAAACGGAAGACGCCCGTCAGACATATAAGAAAGCAGCATAACGACATTTTTTAGCATAACCCATAACATGGCTCTGCTTCACGATAAGTCTGACATATGCACTCTGTCAGAATTAGACCTATTTTCTGTAAAATTAACACAGACACAAATCGAGAGATCAACATACCATGAAGTATCAACGCTAAACTCCATCACAGATACCGGACCCTTAGAATTCTTTATAGCCGCCAGCAGCGATGAATACGTGGACCTGAATAATACATATATTCATATACAAGCCAAAATCACTAAGGCTGATGGCGCAAATCTCGACGCTGACACCCAAGTTGGTTTTTCAAATTACCCAGGCGCTACACTTTTTTCCCAGCTTGATATAACACTTTCGGACACCCTGGTCACGCATTCATCAAGCACTTATCCGTACAGGGCAATGCTGGAATGTTTGCTGAATTATTGGGAGGATGCATTGAAAACGCAATTTGCCTGCGGCCTTTTTTGTAAAGACACTGCAGGCCATATGGACTCGACGAATCCAGCGGATAATGACAATTCAGGATACAGCGAGAGGGCATCATACACCCGAGAAAGCAGAATTGTTGACATAATAGCACCCATACATGCTGATATGTTTTTTCAAGAGAAAATGCTTATCAACGGTGTGGACATTAAGATGAAGTTTATTCGTGCAAAAGATGAATTTTGCTTAATGGCCTCCGAAGCAGCCGCGGCCCACAAGGTTAAAATCATGGCTGCCAGTATATATGTAAAAAAAGTCGCAGTGGACCCCAGCGTACGGTTGGCGCACGCGAAAGCATTAGCACACAGCACGCTGAAATACCCTATCGATAGGACGTGTCTTAAGACTGTCTCTATACCTGGTGGAACCCGCGTGTGTACGCAGGAGAATTTATACCTGGGGCAAATACCTAAATTTGTAGCTATAGGTTTTGTTGACAACGAAGCGTTCTCCGGTAGCTACTACCGTAATCCGTTCAGATTTCAACATTATAATCTAGAATACATCGCCCTGCACGCAGATGGACACACATACCCCGGAAAACCATTGCAACCAGCCTATAACGGTGGTCAGTATGGCCGTGCTTATCACCAAATGCTCCTAGCCACAGGCAGGCATCTAAAGGACAGAGGGTTAGCTATCACAAGAAAGGATTTCGGGAGAGGATACACACTTTACTGCTTTAATCTGGATGCTGACGAAAACTGTGGTGGACATGTTTCACTAATCCGCTCAGGCAATGTACGATTGGAATCGAGATTTCGTGTACCCCTGGCGAGGACAGTTACAATGATATGTTACGCTGTATTTGATTCAGTTATCGAGATATCTAGTCGTAGACAGGTGCTATTAGACTATCACTGATAGTAATGCAATGAATACTGTGGAGTTAACAAGTATTCTTAAAAAGAAGGTTGACAGATATACACATTTTTTAGGGGTTTTAGCATGTGATCAGTTACCCCGCAAATATGTAACCAGAATACCTGCAGTGACAGTTGTTAATACACACGAGTCATCAATGCCTGGGGATCACTGGTTGGCTATTTATATATCCGACGACAGGCACGGATATTTTTTTGATTCGTTTGGAAACCCACCTAGCATATTTCCTGATTACATAAATTACTTTCTTAAGCAAAATTGTACTAGTTTATCCTATTCTACGAAGCAGGTCCAGGCAGATAATGCTACTACATGTGGACAGCATTGTGTGTTTTTTCTATGTAACATTCTGAAACATCGCTCATATCAGAGAGTAATTAACATGTATAAGTCTAACATGCAATGTAATGACCTCATGGTATGTAAGTTTGTTAGTAGAATTCACCCCAGCCTGTGTAAAGATCATGATTTCACATGTATTCAGAGTGTATGTAGTGCTAAAGATTGTATGTGATAGGCTTTTAGTTTTATTTTATCGCTTGTATGGATAATAGCATGTATGTTATATGTTTGAGAAATACATTGAATAAAGACAATAATGAGTAACTGATACCATCATAGTATGCTTTTTTATTAAGAAAAAAGTATAGTAAGAATAACATGTTTATAGAATGTAGGCATAATACAGGCAAATTAGATACATCATCATCAACATCATTATCATGGTAGCATATAGACATATACAGACCTAGTACAGAAATAAGATGATTAACAATGCAGAAAAGGAATAAAACATATAATAATAATAACACTCATATTGTATACATGCGTTTCATCGGTCACATATTACACAGAGTGTCTAGCAAACAGAAAAAACAATACAGAAAGGAATAAAATTACAAACATATAATAACAGTCTTACATTGTATACGTAACATGTCTAGCAAGACAGAAAGAAAGAAAAAACAAAACAATAGAAAAAAAAAATATAGAAAAACATATATATACATCAGTACTCAACCCATGAATCGTACATATTTTGCCTTTTTCTCTTCCGTTTACCAGACGAAAGTCTAACAGGTGTTGTGTATTCAACATCATCTTTACCGCGCCTAGGAGTGAATATCCCTGTTTTAAAATTTGTAATAACCTGCTTGACATGATTGTTAGGCACACATGATAAAGGCATATTCAAATCAGCCATAACTCTTAGAAAATCAGACCATCCCACAGGTCTTTTATCATCACTCACTCCTTGAGGCGATGTAACATTTTTAATCAAATCAAAAATATGCGATCCTCGAACAATATTTCCATTAACAACAAGCTCGCCATGAGGCGACAATGACACGCTGTCCTTTGATTTACTCAACAGATCCAAAATGTGCTGAGCGTTTCTCCTATTTCTTTGAGGCATGTGACTAGAAATATCCGCAAACTGAAATTTCTCTACTGCTGCGTCGCTAACAGCGGGACTGTCACGGGGGTCAGCGCCGTTTTCAGAAGAAGGCAGTGTTAATGTTAGAAGTCCTTGCTCGGCCCCTTTCTGCCTAACCATAGTCAGATATCTATGCAGTACAGCCGTATATTTTTTTGCTTTTTGACGTAAATCTACCTCATTAGTGTTTAGTATAGTGACTATCTGCTTATCTAATTCATTTTCAGCAACCTGTCTAATGGAGTCTTGCGATGATGACTGTTGCTTCAAATTATCCAGCTGTTGTTGCGGTACAAGGTACATTTTCTGTACTTGATCCATAGTAAATTATCTCCTTGAAAACAGGCTTGTTAAAAAAGGCACAGCTGCAGCGAGTAAGGGTATCAGAAATCCATTACCTTTCTGATTAATAAGTTTTTTTTTCTTACTAATGTTAATACGTTTATCAGCTATTAGACGTACATTAGCTTTTTTCTTCCGCAGCTGTGTGTACTGTTTAGCTGATAAAGGAATTGTTCCTTTCAATACATTTAATGCTATTTCACACAAGGCATTTGTTAAGTCTGTACTAGCGTTCTTTAGAATAAGTCTGCGAGCTGCAGGCGATGCTCTATATAGTCTAGCAATGAGAGCCACATTCCTGCGCATACGCTCTGTCATGACTACTATTCATATTATACAAAGGGCTTTGTAGGAACATACACTGTTGGGGTGTCAGACAACAGATCCGATCTGAGGCGTAAGCAGTCGGGAGTACGAGTTTTAAAGTCAATCAGTAAATATCCATATGGTACACTTGTAGCATCAATGAAAGACTGTAGAAAATATTTAGTATTCCCTGGAAACATTTGTCGGGCAAGCACCATAATCTGCCCCTTATCCCGAACATTCTTAAAAATTACAATGTATGATGAGTTTAGACTTATTGTTCTGCTAGACTTCCCCTGCATAAATAAATTCTGTACTAAGTAAATACAGCTAAGGTTTCTGTGATGTACATATTTGGTGAATGCTTTCTGCACCTCAATATTATGGCTAGCACTTTCCATCATGTCATCTATAATTAATAGATTATGTAAATTGGGTGGTAGTAATGTGTCATCACAGAGTGATTCAGGAATTCCTTGAACAAAGTTTATAGGTCTTATCTTCAATAAATGGTCATACAGAGGCTGCCAGCATGAATATACATATACAATGTTGTCCAATTTCACTGATATTATTTTTTCCGCATTTGCGATAATATCCTTTACAAAAAAAGATTTACCACTATTTGATGGTCCTGAAACAACCATGCTGAATGGATGCTCTAGCGTGCCTCTGAAATCTCCAACATCTTTACATGCCATACTAGAAGACATCTTCACAAGTATAGTACAATTACAGATACGTTTCAACAAATAATCTAATAATAATAGACTAAGGGACTGTAGCTATATTTACACTGAGAATATCAGTATCCGTATGGGAGTGTACTATAGTCAGGAAAAACACGTCTCTTATTGTAAACCACGCGTGCTTTTTTTACAACTGTTGCATTACTAAGCTGCAGGGTCCTTTTGTTCCTGCGAATGGTATGATTGTGTACGTAAACCTGCTGACTATCTTCATCGTCCTGATTGGATGCAAAGGCCTTTACAAGGCGCACCAGTGTATCGGCTGTTACACATTTGGCATTCTTAGGAGTTAATGTAAAGCCTTTCCATTTAACTACTGTCTTGTTGAAATGAGTCCTGTAAGCGTATGTCTTAGGACCCCCAGAAGCGAACATTGTAATGAAATCGCCGTCGTCAAGTTCATTGGTTAGTTCACCCAAATATGGACCAGTGGGTGGGTCATACCCTCCCTCATCAACCGTGTATATGACAGAGTCTGTATCCATATACAAAACAGAGTCACCTAACTGGTCTATGAGATCATACAGCATTAAACGTGCATGAGATGTTGTCATAGCTCCTATGAAAACATTTACATCACGCATTCTATGCATCTCTGATTTAACATACCTATACTGCACCATTGCTACAGTAGGAGACACAAAATGGAAAAGTTTCACTACATAGTCTGGCAAAAAAAACTGTGAAAATCGTTTTGGCGAAGAGACCAATTCTGTGATTGGCTTGTCGTTGTTCATGCAAAATCTTCCCCATAGAGAATTCAATAACAACTTGGCACAAAATCTAATACCTGTGTTAACAGCTATTTTGCCACGGTCTAACAAAATTCCTTCTTTTTTAAAATAATCAGATATGTACTTGTCCTGCTGTTCACGAGTTACAACGCCACTGGGCCAACCAGAAGCCTGCTGTTTTGTTGCTAAAAATGTACGGACATATTCTTTAAATAGATCAGTGGATGTCTCATTGAAATGCCATATTTCATCAATTTTTACAATAGCATATTTTTTCTCAATAGCTTTTTCAAGCTCCATTGTAGTCCATACACCTGTTAAACACCTCTCTTCATCATTATGCGTGCAGCTACTGTCCTGATTCAAACCTTCAGCACAAGTCTTACATAAAGGAAACATAAGCTTGCCGTTACATCTGTAAGGCAATACAGGGTGATAGAGTTTTCTAGGTGGCGCTACCGTGCACCTCACAAAACCAAAAAAAAAGTACTGACTTATAGGTTAAAGGGAGGGTTTAAAATGATTTCAGGGTGCCCAACAGGGTATTTTTTAGTCGCCTGCACAGTGGGATATAGTGAAGTAAAGTCAAGATATTTAATTTCCTGCGTCCCCTTGACTTCATGCAAAAGTTTAATAGCGCTCGTACGACCGCCGTATAATGCATCTCTAGGGTTTAATCTAATAGGTGCCCTGTATGTACTCATGAAGTCCATGACACCAGCATGGGTACGTTTCATGCGCTCCCAATCACATTCCCAAATACTGACAACCCTGAGGTTATGATCTCTCATTAGAGCCTTGTCTCTCTCTATGGTCTGATAATGTAATTTTTCATACGTGGTTTTAGCAAGTGTACTATATCCTGTATACCCACATTTGACACACCCATGCCAATTGCATCCATTAAAATTATATATTGTCCGATTAGCTGCACAGTGCCCATCAGCATAATAAATTCCAAACTGCATCTCACCCCCGTTAAGAGCATGCTGTATGTGTATGCCTTTTGAGCTTTGAAGCCATTCCAGCCATTCAATGGAAACATTCGAATAAGCCTTATTCTGCCGCAGATATGCCCCTTCATAAGTTAGTGCTACAGTGTTCTCTGGCAAAAATAATGTTTTAAAAACACCCATGCAGCTGGCAGCTAAAGTTGAAAATGTGAATGGATCAACATTGGTTGTTTTCATGAAGGCATCACGGTACAGAGTGCATGCTTTTTGTAGCACAATCACATCGTTACGGCAGTAATAAGCTAATTCCTTTTGTAAATCAAATACACCGTCTTTAACTGTGTTGTACCATTCGTTAAAATGGTATTGGTCACTCTCTGACATGTCAGCAAAACCATAAAAGTCTGGGGTAGGGTATGGGCCTATGTAATTTGCATTGGCTCGTGTATTGAACTTGTGAGGGAAAAATCCCTTTGTAGCATCGGTGAAGCCAAGAGCTGCTGGGGTACTGGCTAGACGAATTGGTAGAAAACTGTATGAATCCAACCACCTCTGCTTGTAATGCTTATCGTTCATGATAACTATACGGAGATCTTTCATGACTACAGCCGGAGTCTGCTTTTGCCTAGTTAACTCTTTCAAGATTATGTAGTTATCAAAGCCCGCTGCGTTGTGTGCGATAAAAGTACAATTTAAAAATCGGTCCTGCCTGAAATATTTAATGAATCGTTCAACACAATCCATGCCAGAAAACTCTACAATTTCACCTGTATAGCTGATACTGGCAACTACATAATTCGCCTCGTGAATGTCCTCGTGATATCTTGTTTCAAAGTCGTAATAAATATACCTATTAGGGGAATCAACTGCTTTAATAGGTTGAATATAGCATGCATGCGTAGAACCGATAGCGACAGGTTCATTACAATGAGCGCACACAGTCTCTGCACAGACATGTACAGTTGGTAACGGATTGCCATCTTTGTCTCTTTTTGTGCTCATAAACCTATAAACCAAACCACATTGTGTACAGCGTCGGATTTTATCACAAGGACTCTTTCCAAATATTTGTGCCACCTCTTTATGTCTGTCATAACATAAATCAGATTTGCACGTACAACTGCAAATCTCGCAATTTTTTGCAGTGACATTGGCCTGTCCGGACGCATGTATACTGCTGCTACAGTCTGTATAACAAACTCCGCAGACATATTTACATTGATGGTAGATGTGGTCATTATACCTAGCATAGCACATGGAACACACATAAGATGATCCGAAAAATGCTGCCCGGTTTTTAATTAAGCAATAGT
Organism: Benthosema pterotum; assembly: GCA_039105355.1. Taxonomy (NCBI): domain Eukaryota; kingdom Metazoa; phylum Chordata; class Actinopteri; order Myctophiformes; family Myctophidae; genus Benthosema; species Benthosema pterotum. Next base: position 42,482,136 of record CM076971.1, read on the forward strand.
GTCCGTCATAAAGATACAACCAAACTGCATCCTCTGTTGGTGCTTTGTTAGTTTCAAAATGGGACACGCTAGCACTCCCTTGGGGGTGAAAGAATACTACTATTTTAACACGGAGAGCGTGTTCAAAAGCAGCCAGATCACCTTCCCCTATAGGTCTGTTTTCACAGAAACCCAGACTTGTGTGTAGCTGCAGTGCCCATGCATTTAATTCAGTCATATTCATTCTAGGGTGCCGCGCCCGGAGCATGCAAAGAGAAAAGCATATACTGTTCTTATTTTCCGGGATATACAAGTTTTTGGCCTGCTGGGTCAATATTTCGCTGTAAAGAGTTCTATTTAACAACTTACGGCGTTTAACACCCCCACCCCCAACACCTGCTGCTGCTGCTGTCCCTGTACGTTTTCCTCTGCTCCCACCCATCCGCTGATGTGCTATACTGACAGTTAAATATAGGTTATCATCAGTTGTGATTGAATTATTACTCTGTACAATCTTAGACACTTCGTTCGTGAAGCTTGCTGCATCATAAACTTCATTTGGTCCTAGCATTACTGATACATCGCCTGCTAATGACGGTGCTGACAATACGACACTAGCGATGCTACCGTCCTTGGCGTAAGCCATGGCTTTTGACATGGCATTAGAAAAAATGTCATTAACTGCCTGTGGGATTTTTTCAATATCATCTACAGGTACATCTCTTAGATTAATATGCTGTTTAACTTCCACACTATTAAAATACGGTACGTCTCTTACATAGAGACCGGGGGGTACAGCATTATCCGGTCCTGCTCCAACTTGTATGTGTTGTGCGTCATTATTAATAATGATGTCATGCATAGGGGCCTCTTGAGAGGATACAATGCTGTCATCATTATTAATACTGAGGTCTGCATCGATATTCAAAGGAGGTGTATAAATGTCATTATTAGTGTCGTTGTATAATATTTCAGCTACATTCACTCCTAGGTCTGGTAGAGTGTCAGATGGGATAGACATACTGGCCTGTCTCTCTGCAGTGGCTAAATCATCCCGATATTTCTTCAAAGATAATTTAGCCACCTTTTGGTCTACGATAATACCACCTAACAGAGTTTGGAGCGATTGGATCAATGAAGGATCTTTTCTACCACCACTTGCCATGTTTAGTAAAAACTACAAAAAAATAGCAAAAAGAAAATGTCTCTCTCTCTCTCACACACACGCACTCTCTCACACACGCACTCTCTCTCACACACGCACTCTCTCTCACACACGCACTCTCTCTCTCTCTCTCTCTCTCTCTCTCTCTCTCTCTCTCACTCTCTCTTTTTAAGCTCTTTCTCTCTCACACACACACTCTCTCTCTCTCTCTCTCTCTCTCTCTCTCTCTCTCTCTCTCTCTCTCTCTCTCTCACTCTCTCTTTTTAAGCTCTTTCTCTCTCACACACACACTCTCTCTCACTCTCTCTCTCTCACTCTCACACACACACACACACACATGCATACACCATACATGCAAGTACACTATACAGTGTATTATTGTCTTCTGCTGAGAAGATTCTGAATGTTCAAAACGTTTCCGTTTAGAAGCATTAATGCTTCAGCCATTGCCATCACCGTGGTAGTCAGTGTGGCATTGTCCCAAACTTCTGAGAAGTTGGGACTGTAGGGGTCTGTAGGGGGTGGCGGGGGTGACTGGGGGGGTTCACGTGTAGCTATTTGATGTACTACAGGGGGGGTGGTATGCCTCTGATTTGCCTCATCACTTTGTACTACAATAGAACGCTGATCAGCCCTGATAGATTCAGCTATTAAGTCATTGACATATGTATCAGTGAGAACGGGTACATTTTCATTAGAACCATTGCTGGTGTTCTGACTCACATTCTGCACGGCGTCCCTTTCGAATCCCCATATTTCCGTCAGATCGTCAAAGCTGAACTCGTCAGAGAAATCGACCGTGGGGTGGGTCTGGATCGCTGACTGCGTAACTGCGGAGTCATCCGCGGGGTGGGTCTGGATCGCTGACTGCGTCGTAGCTATGGAGTCGTCCGTGGGATAGATCTGAATCGCTGCCTGCGTAGCTGCTGGGTGTCCTCCTGCATCTGTGAAAAATAGAAACATAATTATATTTATGTTTAATGTAGTCACTGAATACATCCACACACACACACACACACACACACACACACACACACACACACACACACACACACACACACACACACACACACACACACACACACACACACACAAAACACACACACACACACACACACACACACACGCAAACAACTGTAAATATTCTTATATAATACACGCACCACTTACCACAATTTCGACGAAGATTTTGACTGAGATTTGACTGAGATGTACTGCTCTGTAAAACGTCTCTATGGTTGGCTGTAAGGAAAAAGAAAAAAGTATTTATTAGTAATTGAGATAGCAGATTTACATCAGCTCTTTGTTGTTAATACCCACACATTGATGTGGGTACAGAACACCGTATGAGAGCATGCATTATGTAGCTTAATAGTATGTAAATAAAAACTGATCAGAACCCCGTATGAGAGCATGCATTATGTAACTTAATAGTATGTAAATAAAAACTGAAAATAATGTATACAATACCAATACTACAATGTAGTGGCACTACATAGAGCTAGGGGGGTTACTAATGGGCACAGCTGAAGACCCTCACAGCAATACAAATGACCTCATGGGGTCTCACACACACACACACACACACACAAACACACACACACACACACACACACACACACACACACACACACACACAGACACACACACACATACAGTGAGGAAAGTAATTATTTGATCCCCTGATGATTTTGTAAGTTTTCATGATTAGAAAGAAATGAGCACTCTGTCACTTTTATGGTACTTTTATTTAAACAAATAGAGACAGAATATGAACAAAAATGTCCATAAGAAAATAATATTTAAAGGTTATAAATTAATTTGCGTTAGAGCTCGTGAAATAAGTATTTGATCCCTAAGCACAACCTGACTTAGTACTTGGTGGAAAAACCCTTGTTGGCAAGCACGGAAGTCAGACGTTTCTTGTAGTTGGTCACCAAGTTTGTGCACATCTCAGGCGGGATTTTGGCCCACTCCTGTTTAGATATCCTCCCCAAAACCTTAAGGTTTCGAGACTGTTGCTTGCCAACTCAAAGCTCAATCTCCCTCCATAGATTTTCTTCAGGATTAAGGTCTGGAGACTGGCTAGGCCACTCCATGAGCTTAATGTGCTTCTTCAAGACCCATCTTTAGTGCTCTGGCTGAGGGAAGGAGGTTCTTGTCCAAGATGTTGCAGTGCATGTCTCCATTCATCGGCCACACAATGCAGTGAAGTTGCTCTGTACCCTTAGCAGAGGAACAGCCCCAAAGCATAATGTTTCCACCTCCATGCCTGACGATGGGGATGGTGTTGTTAATGATTTGAAGTGAGCTGGGACCACAGTCACCAAAAAAAACATTGGTAACATAGTACACCATAACGGATTGAAATCCTGCAGTGCCCAGTCATGTCCCTCTGCTCAAGAAGGTGCATAGAGGCCCGTCTAAAGTTCACCAATGAACACCTAAATGATTCAGACCAGGCTGCGGGGAAGGTGATGTGGTCAGAAGAGACCAAAATTCAACTCTTTGGCATCCATTTGACTTGTCGTGTTTGGAGGGAGTGAAATGCTGAATACAAACCCAACAACACCATCCCCACCGTCAAGCATGGAGTTGGAGACATTATGCTTTGGGGCTGTTTCTCTGCTAAGGGTACAGGGCAACTTCACCGCATTGTGTGGCCGATGGATGTGGCCATGTACTGCAGGATCTTGGACAAGAACCTCCTTCCCTCAGCCAGAGCACTGAAGATGGGTCGTGGCTGGGTGGTCCAGCACGACAACGACCCAAAACATACGGCCAAGGCAACAAAGGAGTGGCTCACGAAGAAGCACATTAAGCTCATGGAGTGGCCTAGCCAGTCTCCAGACCTTAATCCTATAGAAAATCTATGGAGGGAGCTTGAGCTTCGAGTTGGCAAGCAACAGCCTCGAAACCTTCAGGATTTGGAGAGTAGATCTCACCAGGAGTGGGCCAAAATTCCTCCTGAGATGTGCGCAAACTTGGTGACCAACTACAAGAAACTTCTGACTTCCGTGCTTGCCAACAAGGGTTTTTCCACCAAGTACTAAGTTAGGTTGTGCTTAGGGATCAAATACTTATTTCACGAGCTCTAACGCAAATTAATTTATAACCTTTAAATATTATTTTCTTATGGACATTTTTGTTCATATTCTGTCTCTATTTGTTTAAATAAAAGTACCATAAAAATGACAGAGTGCTCATTTCTTTCTAATCATGAAAACTTACAAAATCATCAGGGGATCAAATAATTATTTTCCTCACTGTACATACACACACACACATACACACACTCACTTACCAGATATTTCAGTCTGTCTCCTCGCATGAAAATATGGATGGTTGCCGCGTGTCTGTGCATTGACCGCTGACCCCCTCGGGCCACGAGGATGTTGATGCCGATGACCGCTGATAGTCTGCACAGGTATCACATTGGTGATTTTCGATGTAGACGCACGCCCTCTCGCCAGAGAGATGTTGTTTCCGTCGATGGTTTGTGGCATCCACGCTCTGTCATTTCTATCTGGCAAAAGAAAAGAAAGAAAAACAGAATTAACACTATACCTATACATGTGATAAAAGAAAATATTGCATACAACACCACACACACACACACACACACACACACACACACACACACACACACACACACACACACACACACACACACACACACACACACACAATACTTGATAATTATTACAATAGTACTTACAGCTGGATGTGTCCATAATAAAGCTGTTGTGGTTTCTGTGTCGAGTCCCTCGTAGCTTCTGGCCTTACAAAGATGGTGGCAGCCAGCCGTAGCAGTGTCATATATATAGGTGGGTCCTTCAGGGGTGTAACCACCCCCCATGATTGCCCCTGTCAGCTGGTTTACAGATTTATCACAGCTGAGTTTATTTAAACCAAATAGACTGATTCATGTGAAGTTGTTGCGTATACTTCCAGATTTTACAACCCCACTGTCCCTCCGTGGGGGTAGTGGATTTAGATAACAGCGCAAAAAACAGATCCACCAACAAAAACACAATGCCAGGATGATGTTTACGTACACAGTAGGGAACATAGTGGGCATCCTGATTCCAGGAAGCAAGACATGGCAAACACACACACACACACACAGTTGGTGAGATGCATGGAACCCTGCTGTGTGGTGCACTCTCGACTTCTTGACCCAAACCAATCCGCTGTTTTGTAGCTCCATTGCTAACCAATACTTGCAACTTAAATGACATAGATTCCCTAATGCATTGTAGTGTGCATGCATTTAGTCATTATAATATTCTACATTCTACATTACTGTATTAGTTTCATTATTACTTTCTGTCAATCTGACTCATTACAAAATGTTCTTGTGGAATTATCTTGGCAATCTGTTACCACCAATGGTGACATTCACCAAATCTACCACTCACACATCTGCTATCTACTATTGCTTTAACTGATGAATTATACATCCTAATGGAACTGATATATGTATGCATGTATTTCTGCACGTGTACAATTGGAATCAAAGGCACTCTTACAAGTCTGTAGTGTAAGATTGTAGTTTACAAAATGATGCCAAATGATTCTTGTGTAACTGTAACTCAGAGACTACCATAAATAATGCTTTTACACACACACACACATACACACACACACACACACACACACACACACACACACACACAGTACAAAACACAGCAGCGGAACCCCCTGCTGTGTTGGGTAAACGTATGGAGACACACTAAAAGCTACTGCGGCTATCTCCTCTCAATGAGCAATGAGCATGTGTCTGTTTGTTTTAGAAAGTTGAGTGACAAGGCACTGAGATGCCAGACTCCTACACACAAGATCTATATATCACACTTGAACACTGAGAAGTCTATTTTGGTGCTCATGATAAAGCATTTTAGGCTAGTCAAAAATTCATCTTTGTGGAAAATGCTATAGAGGCTGCTACCCATAACATATTTTAATGAGTAGAGGTTTGAAGTGTCTCCTAATCTAATGATTCAAAGAATTTACTCAATACAAACAATATTGTTGTTTCCAATTCATTAACATAGGCAAGTCTACCTTAGAGTAGGTGACATAAAAACAAGGTATACACTATAGATTTACTATGACGTATGTAGGAAACATGCATTTATTGTTGAGGGGAATTGTAGCTCTATTGCTAACCAATACCTGCAGCTGAAATGGCATGGACCCTAATGCATTGTACTGTGCCTGCATTTAGCCATTATATTATTCTACATTCTACATTACTGCATTACTTTCAATATTACATTCTGTCAATCTATCAATTGGGTTATATTTTCAAAGAACACTGTCAATAGCATATGTATGTCACAACAAATGCATTGTTACAGTTTCCCCTGCTGACAGCCCCACAAGTGCACGCACACACACATACACACACACACACACACACACACACACACACACACACACACACACACACACACACACACACACACACACACACACACACACACGCACACACACACACACACACACACACACAGTTGGTGAGATGCATGGAACCCTGCTGTGTGGTGCACTCTCGACTTCTTGACCCAAACCATTTCCGCTGTTTTTGTCTAATGTTTTTGTTTACCTCATACTGTTATCTAGTTAAACATATGTTCTGATAGCACGTGTGCACAGGTGACCTCTTCACCCTAACCCCCCGTGACCCCATGTCATGACCGGATATGACCCCCCCAGCACCCCCCCAAAGGTCAAAAAGAGCAAAAATCTGCCTAATCTACTACTATAGCTGTGCTGATCTGGAGTCAGATAAAAGTAGTATATGTTGTTGTAGACAGCAGGCTACTTCTATGAACTTAACAGGTTTATTTATCTGCTATACGGGTTAAAGTAATCTAGTTTCGGGACCTAGATTGTAGTTTCTAGCATTAGATTCTAGTTTTTCTGAAAAAGCGATATTTCTGTGTCAGTGATGCTGAAAATATTTCATGCCAAGGACCCCTAGAGTTGTCTGTGTTTGGTAGGCTGCGGAGGACCCCCCATCTGAAAATATCCCATGGAGGGACCTCCCAGAAACGAAGATTGGAGTTACTAACGTTTGCTCTGGCAGAAAATAATATTCAAAGATTTGCACCATGTTTTAAGGATTTTCCAAAAATAGCAGACCTACAAGCTCATAACGCGCCACTCGGTGGCGCGATATGAGCTTGTAGATCTGCTATTTTTCAATAGTTAAAGCTAGTTAATGCTTGAAACACCCGAATGCGTTCAGTACAGAATGGATTAATCTTTTAGTTGCGTAGCTAGTTGGACCCGCAAGGGTCCATTTGGTTTCATTTTTACGCCCTCAAAGAGTTACATCTGGTTAATCAACTTTTCATCTGGTTAACCAACTTAGGGGCTCCAGGGAAAATTTTGTATTATATATTATTCTCTGGTATTGGTATCTGCATCAGCTAACACAGAAATTGTGGTATATTGGGATCGGACCCGATCGGAACATCCCTAATATTCACCACCACCACCATAGAACACATTGCTGCTGACACAGTGTGGCGTGAATGCAAACACAGCAACTTACGAAACGCGACGTACTGTAATTCATACTACTTCAGATGACATCAGTGGTTTCAGTATGACGAACACTGCGGGGAGTTTATAGAATCCTTTTATAGTCACAGAGAAAACTTTACAGCGCTGAAATGTTTAATGTACGCTAATGTAAACCACTGGCATGGCTTCTCTCTCTCTCTCTCTCTCTCTCTCTCTCTGACTCTCTCTATGTCTCTCTCTCACACACACATAATGCAAAATGGGGTTCTGTTTAATGTTTTGCGCGCGCGCCCACCTACACGCACACGGCTGTACAGTCATGGTATCATGTGCAAAAGGAGAGGGTGACCGCTGTGCCCTCAAGGTGTGCTGTAGATAGGATCCTCTTTAGGAGTAGATGATTGTGGTGTCAGATCAAAGCCTCCCTGAGTTATAAATATCAATACAATCTGCTATTCTGTCTGCAGTCCACAGAGTGTTTGTCTGTGTGTACAGTATGCGTGCGCGTGGGGGTCCTTGACATATCGTCTTTTCAAAAGGGGGGGTCCTTCATGGTATCAATTTATCAGTCAGTATCAGTTTTTGAGGTCCTTGACATGAAAAGGTTTGGGAAGCAGTGCCACAGAACGAACATGAACACATAAACACATAAACACATACACACACACACGCACGCACGCACGCACGCACGCACGCACGCACTTGATCGTTCCTACACCCATGGTGACACCGCAGCGCGCGCACACACATTTCTGGAGATGATTCCATGTGTACTGTGTGGCCTGAGACCATCCCACCCAGTGGGAACTCATTTCAGAGAGTCCAACCCCGCCGACCCCCCCACCCACCCCACAGGAAGCAGCCCTGCCCCCAAACGTCCAGTGTGGTCTGCACAATGTTGTAGAATGAAACCAATTCGTTTCACTCACTCGACCCTTGCAGTAGTAAGCCACTCCCCAAACTGCTACGGTCCAATCACTGCTAAGCATCACATGTGATAGACAAAGCTCTCCGCCAGTAGTTTTCCTATATGATGAAACATTGTTTTAAAACAAATAAAATAAAGTCTTGGAAGGTCTGTTTCCAAAAATGAACCAGTATTTAATGTGTATTTACGTCGAAAAGAAATGAGCCTGGTTGGACACTGCGAGAGAGGGTGGGGCTTACGGAAAGGTCTATGATGGATATACATGTTGCATTACTCAATTTACAGTACACTGGAATTCTACACAATTATAGAACGTCAAATAATGTTTTTTCAAACAAACATTGCCTGCTATCTCTCCAAATGGTAACAACATCAATACAGCATGGAATTGTGGATACCATCTTATCCATCAACAATAATGTGTTTGTTTTGGGTTGAAGGCTTGAATTTAGATCTTTTCGGCCTGTTTGTTTTGACATTGAATATTGTTAATATTATTCATGTCCTGTCTATGATCAATTGCATCGAGGGGCTAAATGTAAACAAGAGGACTTTTATTTAATTTCTTTGGTGCTATCCCTTTTGGACTGTTGCCGTCTTCTACATTTATGTCTGATAAAGCGCTCAGTTTATTATGTAAACTTGAAAGTTTTCATTTTCAAGGTAAAATATGGAGATCAGATAAGACGTTTCTGTACAAGCCCTCCTTCCTGGCCTCTGTGTGTGTGTGTGTGTGCGCATGCACGCGCAAGCGTGCGTGCGTGTGTGTGTGTGTGCGTGTGCGTATGTCAAAAGTGCAAGCCAGTGTTATTAGCAAGGTGTTTCAGCTTTTCGTGCTCGGACATTCAGACAAACGTACACATGGACTCATATATACAGTGGTATAATATACAGTATGAGAGGCAAAATACAGGATCTACTGGATGTAAAAAAAAATGAGAAAAAATCAACAGTTTCCCTTTAACAGTATTTACTATTTAGTATTATTTTAAGTGTCGCAAAAAAGAATACGCAGAAACGTTGCGACACACACGCACCCATGCACACACCCTGTGTGTACCCACAGACAAAAACATTCTGAGGGAATGGTGAGGACTGTCCAGATGTTTAACCAGGACACACACACACGATCATGAGCACTACACTTCCTGTGTAGGAGACTCGGTTCTAATAATAGCATCATCGCCACACAGATAAGCAGCTGGATTGCCAGGGCCAAGAAAGCAAGCCAAAAAAAAAATCAACTATAGTAACCTACACAAAAACTTTGGAAATGCACACACCGGCTAATCTGTCACATTGGGACAAATTGTGAGCCTGTAGATCAGTGGTCTCAAACTGCCGGCCCGCGGGCCATTTCCGGCCCCCGAGATGATATTTTGTGGCCCCCACCTTAATATGAACGTTTAATATTAATGTGGCCTGCGACGGCCGCGAGTTCCCCCGTCAAATGCAACCAAAAGCATTTGCGGGAGAACAGTCTGTTACTATTGACTGCTCATTACTGAGATCCTGTTTAAAGCCCGCCTACTGGCTTTGCCATTTACACAGAATAGCAAAGAGGAACCGGATATCCCCCCGTGCAGTTTAGTTCATTCTGATTTGTCGCTGAACTGTCAATCTCACGAAATGCAATGACGCCATTGGCTGCAGTACGGGCAAGATCCTGTCATGGCGTCTCTCTATCCACCGCTCCTTGTTTACAAACACATGTAGGGAAAAGAAAACTTTGCCTTTTTACCAAGGACTGCGTTCGGTTTGATAAATAATGACAGCGGAGCCGTTTTCTATAGCCCGATACGGGCGGATGCATGGCTTATAAAGCAGCACGCTGAGCTAAGGTAAGTAGTCTAAAACGAGCTGTTGTGTCCCCCTTGCCCGTAGTGAACGGTGTTGTCGTTGCTCCAGGGCAGGCTTACATCTGCGCTGGATAGAATCATAGTTATCTAGTAGAATAGTTGCGACATTGTGGGGTCAGAAACCGAAAGTGCTGAATTATTTCCAAAGCCCCATTGCGCGACCACTGCAGACAGCATTGCCAGCAAAGATGAAACGTCGCGCAACTGGGATATAGTTTTCAAAGAGGCTAGCGCAAATAAATAAAAGCCTATTTAGGCACGTGTAAAACATGACAACTATTGGGAAACCAATGCTGCTAGTTGGGCCTAAGTGGCGATTCTGATGGTCTACTCTAGTGTCATGTTTGCAAGACTAGTTTCTCAGTGACACTGACAAACTATATTTTTCATTTTATTTATTTTATGACGCTGCTTTGTAGTGGCTGTATAAGTTCAAAATAGCTGTAGTTGGCTTTGTTAGGAGGAATATAAATTGATAGCTAAAGTAAACATTTTGTTACTGCTTCCTTATTGGTTGTAATTCATGCCATCACAATCAAATCAGAGCCACTTTGTTGATGGGTTGGATGGTCCAGTTATTGTGTCCAGTAAATAGTTCATTTAATATTGTTCAATTATAGTTATTATCATCATAATCCTATTATGTGCTACTGAATGAAACAGATAGCACAGTGGTATCAAAAGGAAGGAAGGAATAGAAATAGAAAGGAATAGAAATATTATTATAGAGATGTTATTTTTGTTTTTTGTGCGACACAACATCACATATGCACTAGGGATGTGAATCTCAGCACTGAGGGCGATTCGATACGCATCTCGATGCACTGCCAGCGATTCGATACTTTAGCGATTATTTGGAATTACCTGGCGATACGATGCGATGCGATTCACCCCAACACGATACGATACACCCCCTTATACCGATACTTAACCGATACTTTAACAATACCATTGAATTTTATTCTGAACAATGCGACATGATGCGATCTGGTGGCAATTTAACATAATAAAAAGGATTTATATTCAAGGTTTATTAATTTTCCAAAAAAATGCCAAAATGCAATACATTTAAATTCAAAACAATGTATTGTTTTACTGTAGGTTAGTAGGCCTACTGTATCTCTAACTTCCCAACTTAAAAAAAAAAAAAACAGCAAATAAAGGGCCTGCTGTGCTCTGCTCTCTGCTGGTTATTGTGTTATTGTTGGATTAGCGTATACTAATCATGTACTGTATGTATGTACATACAAATAGAAAATAAACCAATATAAAACATGCATTTACAGATCACTGCAGACAGAGTACTGTCAAACAAGTCTATGTGTATCTTAATCAACACATAGATAATACTATACTGTATATATGGGGGTCCCTGGTTCTCACTCACTCTCAGCTAAGCCTAAGGGGTCCTTGGCTTAACCTGAAAGACCCTATTATTACAATTATAAAAATATAATCAATCATTATGCAATTATTGGTGTAAAATGAAACCAAAAGTACCCTTGTGGGTCCATTTGGTTTCATGTTTACACTCTCAAGAGTAATTCACATGTGAATTAGCCTAAAGTCTACACAACTAGAAAATGTAAAAGATTAATGGTCATTTTGATCTGTATGTTGGACTGTTTCTGAAATCCAGTCTGGTATTGTGGAGGCTAAAATATCATCAAATGGTGGTCCGAGGCTCAAATGCTGAATAAATAGTGGTTCCTGAAATGAAAAAGGTTGAAAACCACTCTTCTACAAGATCACAACACGTTGCATCCACACCACGCTGAGACTGAGTCACTGAGAGCTTGTGGATGTGCACTTTTACTGTCGCTGACTCGGTGTGCAACACCATCGTGTTGCAGAATATACAGTAAATGAGGCTCCAAGGAAAAGCAGCACAGTGGAAAGTTGTAAAATGAAGGGGGTTGAAATTGAAAACCACTTTTAAAAACGTGTGCAGAAGATTTATTTAACAACACACAATGATCGCGCAGATTGCGTAGATTTGCAACTGCGTTCGAGATTCAGACGAGAAGAACACTGTGTGGATCATTACCTGTCGGTGCTACAGTGAACAACGGACTGAGCGACACAGCTCAACCACGGACACAACAGAGATTTTATGAAGCTAAATATGGTGCTTCGTTCACTAGTTCTCTTGTTTAATCCGTGGGGTTTATAGTCGCGGGTATTAGTCTCCACGTCGGTAGCACGTATTGATCCCAGACTACTACAGCTGACTGGCTGCTGCCCCGCTGTTGCAGTGTGTATGAGGGGGGGGGGGGGGGGGGGACTATAGACAGAGCTGCGACATTGACGGCCTCGTCACGTTGTCCCTATTCAATAGATGTCTATGTAGAAAAGTCTCGATTGGACTGTACAGGAAGTAAGCAGAGTTGTCGTAACTGTCGGTGCCGAATGGCAGAGCCTTTTTCCTTCCCAATAATGGTGCGTTCAACACAGATTAGAAAACATAGAATAGGGCGAAATAAATCGTGAAAACCCCGCTCAACATCGATTTTTACCGATTCAAGCAAATGCATCGCGACGCATCTAGATTTCATCCGTCAATTGCATCGATACAGAGTGACGGAAGCGATGCACTCGCATCGCGCACGTGGGTACCGATGTATCGATTTATATCGATTAATCTCCACACCCCTAATATGCACACACTCTTTATCCCACATTGGTGAGTGTGAATCTACTTAAATTTAAGTGAAATTAAGGCGAAAATGGCGAAAAAATAGGCTTGAAATGGCAAAAAAAAAAAACGTGTCCATGTGACACGCTGTGGCTGCGGCCCGGCCTCAACCAGGCTCTGCTTCTAGTGGCCCCAAGGCAAATTGAGTTTGAGACCCCTGCTGTAGATTGTCTGTTAATCCCTCAGAGAACATCAAAGAGGACCTGTCTGTGCTGCTGTGCCCATGAGCATTGTTGGCAGATTGTGAGAGAAATCAGCAACTAGTAATGAAAACTCACAAACGCTTGTACACACTGCAGGATATTTCCTTCAATTATGCTGTTGGAGAGCATTTTGGTGCTCGCCAACAAAATTCTCAAACTGACGCAAGATCAGAGTTTGATCGAAGAGTTATTGCTCATAGTGTGTGAAAGGAGCTGCCTGAATGAATATTCTTGGTAACTGTTTCTGAATATCTAGCAGTTTTGATATCTGGCTCTGTCGCCGACTGGCGTCCCAAGAATGCATGTATTATAGCCAGTGAGAGCATAGGAACTGCCACAAGGCAGTGTGTTGGTGCATGTGTGTTACCTCTGAACTTCTTGGGAGGATTGTTGAGGTCTCCTGCGTCAGGCTGGACAACACAGCGGTCATCCACCAGGCTGCGGAGGGCAACAAGAACACACTATGTTACATTTCAACACAAGGAAAGATCTGGCAAATGCTGTTTTTGTATTGGCAATATCTGTAGAGGGTGCAGTGAAGTAACTAAAACATTTTTTTTTTCTCTTTCTGACGAAAGATCTTAGATCTTTATCACAGAACCGCCTTTGTATCCATGAGTAGCAACTTATTTCTTTCTTATTTTTGCAGAAGTCGAGAGGCTGTGCCACAGTGTTTCATGCGAGGGGCAGGAAATGTCCCATAGCCTTAAGGGAAAGTAAGGCTTATAGACCAGAGCTAAATATAGATCTACCATTTTTCTTCAGTCTGGATTCCCATAACTTGTGAGTGCCGATACGATAAGGTAGAGATGATAAACGGGTTGGCAGGCAGGTTTTTGAGTAAAATCACCTTGAACAACGAGGAAGTGAGTTGATCAAATATAATCATTTTTTTCAAGACCTGCATTGGTTTGTGACTTTGAATACATTGTTGAGAGCAACATCTGGCTGTAAATGACATTGTGTATTTGTTTCTGTGGCTGACAGGTTGGCATCATTTCCAAGCAGTGTAGCAGGTGCTCTGAGGTTTGGATTAGTCTGTTGGTTGTTAAATCAATAAATGAGAGCACTGAATTAGCAGCTCTTATCATCATACCAGAGTAGTCTAGTAAGAGTGCGGCGATACTCCGGTTAACTCCCATTCTAACAGCGGAGCGTGCACATGCTCATTCTATCTCAATGGGAAGGTTACAATCATGGTCCTTATGTTTGGAACCATAGGCACCCGCTTTGCCCCAAGATCAAAGCGTGTCACCACACTCCCTCTAACACACCCTACATCATACATCACTGCTTACTGGCCAATCAGGAAGCCTGTTGCCTGTGAATGGTTAGCATTTTTCTGTCAATGTCACTTTTTTTACATGAATCCGGCAGTCGTAGTGGACGAGGGGGTTATTTGGTATGTAGTCTTTTGTTATTGGCCTAGTATAGTCTATATACTGTACACGTATTCACTAATCCACTTGCTGACCGGCTGTGGGCATTGGGCAAAATTAGAAACTGAAACAAAAGGAAAGTATGCACATCTCTAGAAAAACGTACAAGTGCCAAACTAAATAAATGTACAAAGAAGGAAAACTTTTCGCACACCGTTTCAGAGCTCCCAGGCAGTTTATTACAGTTTCAGTTCAGGTTCGACCCATGTGGGTCTATGTCAGGTTTTACCTGCGTCAAAACGTTGTCAACCTGAACCTGTAATAAACTGCCTGAGAGCTCTCAAACATTGGGCAAAATTAACCTCTTATGGCAGGGAAAACTGTCAAAACTAGGTGTTTTTCATGATTCTGAATTCATTCCAAGCACGGTTTTGCACAAAAACACTCGTTGGGATTAAAAAAAAAAACAACAACAACAACAACCATAAACATGGTTGTTTCTATTTGTTAGCCCCTCCTATGCCCAGCTATGTTCGTCTGTGTGCACCCCTTAGCAAAGAACATCCAGGACAGTTGGTGTGGCACAGAGTTCCTTTTGCAAATGGATCTTAAAATGTCTGTTCAAACACACAAATAGATTTACAACGCAGCCAGGGAGCCGTGCCCGATGCCACCAATGCCCCTTCATTCATGCCAGCTAGTGGGTTCTCAAATGTTTTCATGTCCACACTGAGCTATATTTGGACCATCTGAAAAAGAAATGTTGTGCCTTACAACATAATTTAGTGCTTAAAACAAACATTAAAAGTCCCTAAAGACTTGGCTGGCCACCTTTTTAAATTCCATGTTCTTGGCTGGCCTGTGACATAATCTTCAAAGGCCATGCACTGGCAGGACTAGCGCTCTTCACAGTGAAGCGTGAAGTGATGCCCTGAGAGCTTTGTGGGGTATGCAGTTTTATACACAGATGGACAAATAGGCAGACAGACAGAAAGGCGGACAGACAGGCAGGCAGTCTGGACAGTTCAGCTGAGTTGGCGGTTAAGAGTGCAAACCTTTGGCTCGAGCCAAGAGTTCTCAAGACGTGTGTGTGTGTGTGTGTGTGTGTGTGTGTGTGTGTGTGTGTGTGTGTGTGTGTGTGTGTGTGTGTGTGTGTGTGTGTGTGTCACTACGTAATTGTGGATCAGTACGAAGTCAAAGTATGTCGGTGTGGTCCCTTAGACCCTTTGGATCGCCTCCTTGTGTTCGTTGCGTTGCTCGGCCAGTCATGGATTAGCATAACTATGAGTGTTTTTATGTAAACACATGTTTAAAAGTCGTATGTGATTGACATCACTAATTTAAGTTTATAGTAATTATTAACTATTAGATGTTGGATCAATAACTTGATCGACGGGTGGAGAGCAGTGTGACGCCAAGCAGAACAGTCAAGCACTGTGTATAGCCATGCATAGGCCATGCATAGGATTGCATAGGATTGCAAAGCACAAGTTATCAGCGCGACCGAGTGGCACCCCCCCCCCCCCCCCCCCCCCCCCCCACACACACACACACGTAATGTGATAATGTTAAAATCCCATACCCCAGGGTGCTGATGAAGCCATTGGTGGAGCCCTCAGCATACAGCGAGCAGATGTCTCCGATGTGGAGGAAACTGGACATCTTGTCGGACATGGTGGACACTATGGGACAGGAAATGACATCATCAAAACACAAAGTCTCATTAAAAATGAATATTTAAAGGTTGTGTGACATTCATTTTCATTGTTTTTTTGTTTGTTTTGTTTTTTAGGTTTTATGACCTCATTTGCACACCAATAAACTGAACCTTCAGTGGGTTTTCTGTGGTCTGGAGCCAGGGGTGGATCTAGGCATTTTCTCCTGCCCCCCCAATTGGCAAATGTTACATCTGCCCCTTTCGTTAGTATGTATGGGGCTTGGAAGCCTTTTGATCTGCAACGAAAACAGGTAAAACGTTGACATATGCTGGCTAATTGCATTGTCATACTGGTATATGGGATTTGCTTAGCCTGGCCCCGCCCGCGCCAGCTACGTCATCACAACGAATTGTGCTTCCATCTGGGTCTAGTGTCGCACCCGTTGACTCTCATTACAAAGAACTCACTCGCCGAGTTGTTGATTTTCAAAGTTGGAGACCAATCAAATGGCTGTGTTTGAGTAAGCCCACCTTCTCCTGATTGTGCTCCTGACTGGTGCGCTGATGGCTAGTGATTGCTTAGAGGAACCTGTCTGTCAAACAGACAACCTACGTCACGGTAAAGAGATTCCAATCAGAGAGTCCCAGACTCGTGGAGAGTTTGGCAGGAGCCAGGCAAGGATTTGCTCACTCTGGAATCACAAACAGCACCACCTGTTTGAGCCAGAAAACTTCAGATTCTAATGTTAAAAGTTCAGGTCATTTTGGGAGGAACTGACCACAAAAAAACCTATTAATAATTAAAAAAACGAGAGTGAGAGAGAGATGGGTGATTTGCTGTGCACATTAATCTGCAGCAACACAGTTAGAATACTATATTATGGAGGAGCGACTACACCAACAGGATTTGCATAATAGTCCGGGCTGCAGGAAAATTCTCTTTATCTGATGTTACTGTTGCCTGTGGGTCTGTGTGTGTGTGTGTGTGTGTGTGTGTGTGTGTGTGTGTGTGTGTGTGTGTGTGTGTGTGTGTGTGTGTGTGTGTGTGTGTGTGTGTGTGTGTGTGTGTGTGTGTGTGTGTTGCTCCTTCCCTAATCATTAACTGTATAGTACACACACACACACACACACACACACACACACACACACACACACACACACACACACACACACACACACACACACACACACACACACACACACACACAGGTCTACAGTAGGTCATCCAGCTCACTGGTTGTCAACCTGTGAGCTGGTGACCCAGATGACAGTGAAGTGACCGACTAAGTTAAGTGAAAGGCTTTTTATATCTTAATCTGAAACGAAACTTAACTTTCATCAAACAATCACTAAACTTGGTTAGATTTTAGGTTTTAAGAGTTTCTCATCACATTGGTTTAGCGTTCTAGTGTTTAAAACCCCACGATTTATGGACAGTACAGGGCACTGTACACAGCCACAGAATGCCTGTTCAAACCCAATTATATTGTGAACTTATACAGTAGATAGGCTCCACTACTTCTTTAATATATATTAAAGAAGTAGTGGACCCTATCTACTGTATAAGTTCACAATATAATTGTTTTTTTTTTGTTTGCTTTTTTTGTGTCATCCTCAATAACCAACCATGGGTATGACATCCTCCTATCTTCACAGTACACAACGAGTGCCAGGCGTAAGTTTGCTTTGTAGGTCAGTGCAACATCTACAAAGCAACTAAAGGTATGGCACTGCTATATCTGCTATATAATATAAATTTAAATCTTATATCTCTGTTCCATAATTCAGGTGTCTGAAGACAGACATACACACAGACGCATACCGACATGGGAAGAGTGTGTTCTTCCACGTTTTGGGAGCCAGAAGGGAGTGGAGGTCATTGATGTGATCAAGGCAAACTGTTACTCATTCTCTGCTAGACGTCAGTGGACAACATTTTTAGTAGTCACAGATTGGCCCTAGAACACCCTAGGATGACAGAGAGACTGCGAACTCCACCAGCAACTGATCACAACGCGGTCACAACTACTTTACAGGTTTTATAGGTGTTTGAGGTCGTGACTAGTGAGCAACTACAGCTACAGTACAGCGACTACTTGCTTATGATCGTGTCACTAGTTTATATGTTGAGGGAGACCTTAAGCCTACAACATAACCACATCTCTAAACATAAGTGGTCAAATTTCCCCCGCTCCCTTCCTGCCCTGCCATGGTCGCAACCTGGTCGATAGTGGACGCGACCTGGTGGTGATGTGGTCTACAGTCGCTGGTGGATTTCACCCTTCCTGGGACCCGTAGAATGACCCCTTAATGTTTTAATGCATCCAGCAGTCCTTGGCAACAATTCACGCAGGCCCAGTGCTCGCGCGGCTGGGTGCAGCTAAAAGTTAATATATGTAAGGAAAGTTAATGCTGTACATGAAACAGTGGCTCTCGACAGCCTTTAGAGTGGACGGTGTAGGGCTGCAACTAACGATTATTTTTACAATTGATTCATCAGCCGATTATAACAATTGATCAGATTGATCAGATTGCAACACTTCTTTAACTATCACCTTAAAATATACAGTATATTTTAGAAATGTTCTAAAATATACATACATTTGATTAGAAAAATAGCTAGACATGTGTCGGTCTAAAAGGAACAGTACAGTACTGTTATAAACTTAAATAGGTAATTGAAAAATAAATATTCAAGGACTGAATATTCAAAGAGTCATCCAATATACTGTAGAGCTACATAATCATTGTTATTGTTCATATTGTACATAATTATTGCTGTGTATCATATTTAGAGTTAGAGGTGGTTTCCTCCTTTAGTTTAGTTACACATGATGCTGGAAAAACTATGGTTAAGTGGGAAACGTCCATGACTCCATTAGTTGCCAATCCAAGTAATCGATTACTAAATTGGTTGACAACCAATTAAATTATCGATTTGATTACAATTCATCGATCAATGTGAGGGATACATCCTGCTGTTTCATTAAGATCCATAAAACACTATCACACACCTAACACCAATCACACAGACATGTGCAACATTTACCTACTAGTCACCAAAATGTTTACTGAAATAAACTAGCCCACATACATTCGGAAAACTAACTTTGGGGATTACTTTCTCTACCTTAATAATACCAATTGGTATTGCATCTTTTATTTGCTGCTTAAGTTAAGGCTTGAAGTGATCTGACATTTCTGGAATGGGTAACGCTGCTAAACGAACGCGTTGCACCTCCAAAACTTGGATATGTGGTCCTAAGCAGCATAAACAAGCTCAAGAAAGTGACAGGATCCATGCTTATGTTTCCTGGCACACACCTGTGACTGAGTGGCAAACACCTGTGACTGAGTGGCAAACACCTGTGACTGAGTGGCACACACCTGTGACTGAGTGGCACACACCTGTGACTGAATGGTACACACCACTGTCACAGCCCTCCCAGCACATTCAAGTTCAAAACAAGAGTGAATGTGAAGATTCACTCTTGTGAAGATTTAATTTTGGCATTTGTTTTGAGGGTGCATCCCACACATTTAGCAGTGTTGCTCATTCCAGGAATGTCTGATCTCTACAGCACTTACCTTACCACCTTATTGTATGGTAAGGTAAGTAATCAACAATTATCCATAAAATGATATAAGATACCATATCAATTGATATTACCGCTATTAAAGGTAATACAGGCAATGTGTGTACAAAATCTGTCTATAATAGCCATAAATCCAACTCCACCTCACCTCCACTCTATTGGCTCTTTATGATACTGCTGGAGACTGCTGCGCTGAGATTGGCTACAACACCACCTCACCCCACACAACCCCTAGTAGCACTGCCTTGTCTTGAGCCCGACAAAAAGGATGTTTACGACAAAAAAGTTCTCAACCTTCTGCAGGGCAAAGCAGGTTATTCATGCAGGGAAATGGTTGCAGCTTCAAAAATATAGCTATATTGATTTTTGGCTAAAAAGTTGCCTATAATACATTTATGGTAGAGGAAATAAGTTCCAAAGTTAGGTTTACGGTCTTACAGTATGTGGGTGGGTTTTCAAACTTTCTGTTTTTAATTCAGATTTTCATTACTTTACCTTTACCTACCCCTGCAAAAATGTTGCAGGTTACCCCGCTGGGCCTGATCTAAAGATCAAACAATCAATCCATCAGGTTCTCAGTGTTAGCTGTTCAGAGTGAATTGGAAGAGCAGTTCCAAGCCCTCCACAAAAGGAGATTGCAGGACATTTAATTAATTCTGAAGTGTGGTGCAACTCAACACACGCACGCACACACACACACAGACACACAAACAACAGGGAGGAGGGGCTAGTATAGTTGCACCACTTGGTCACTTGGTTGACACAGGTGGGATTTTACTAAAACTACAACTATATGGTGTCAGACATAAGAGATAACTGGTGATAAGAGCCTGAGTGCTCACGCAATCACTTCTCTGTTTTTACTAACCACCGTTTCAGTGGTCACCGTATCACCTTGCCTAGACCTGTACGTGGCCACCGGCCACTGGCCTACTTGAGGTTGAGAATGACACAACTTTTATTCCACGATATTGCAAACCCATTTTTCACCCTGTACCAATTATCTAATGTGACACCCCCACCAACCTGGGGGAGGGGCTCTGCGGACTGACCTCATGCCTTCTTCCATGCGCGAGAAGTCTAAGCTGCTTCGTTTCACATACATTGGGTGAATTTCCCCGGCCAGACGTGGCACGTGAAACCAACACATTGTTACAACCAGTTCCTTTTCCCTTCCTTCAGGCGCCCCACCTGGCCAGGGGGAGGCAGTCTAGTGACCAGGATTACTGCATGTTTTTGTGAGGGTACCTACCCTAGGGGACGCAGAGAGAACATGCAAACTCCACACAGAAAGGCCCTTTCGCCAATCTTGGGTATGAGCATTGATGACACACAGGAGGAGATATAGCACCCATTTAAGTAAGCAGTAACAACAGCTTCGCCCACTAGTAAATGGGAGATGAGCCATCACTATCACTTTCACTACCCCCTGGCAATAAAGTCATCAATTGGCAGGTGTGGCGTTGCCCTGGCAATCAATTGGCTCAGGCAGGGGCTGGAGATTTCACAGGTGGCCAGAACCTTTTATGGTGTTTCTGGACAATGGTGTGTCCCACAGAGCAATCCCAGCGGAGGTGTGGAACGTGTGTGGTGAATTTGAGTTGCATACTACAACTGTACATGCCTGTCATTGGTACCACAACAATACAGCTTCTGCACAAAATCTTATCAAATTCTTCTTATAGTTTTGACCCTGAGAAGCTAAACATCATCAAAGGGTGCTCTGTCGCTCAAATGCTGAATATGTGGGTCCATCATGTGAACAGGGTTGAAAGCTACAGGTCTAAAGTAATGACAACTATCTTTATATAGCACTTTGTTACCAATGTTAGCTTATGTGTAGGCTATGTGTACCAGTGGTCACACACAGTCATTCATAATTTGGTGCCTTTACCATACAAGGAAGCGGCTATCAGATTCTCAACCACTGCATGCTTCTAAAAGGTATGGTGCTTGGACCCCCAGGGGTCCTTGTCCTTGGAGGAATGAGGGTATAGGGGGTCCCAAGATGGAAAAATGACAGGAAGCTCTAGGCAAGTTCTACATTTTGGGGGAGCTATTGGAAAATAAAGGACCTAGTTATCTAGCCCTGGTCCATAGCACAACTGATTAGAAGTTATCTAAATTATCTAATTATCTAAATTAAGGTTTTCTTAAGGATGTTGACACACATTCTTGACATTATCTTGTCTAAATGAATAAAAAGGGCTAGTCAATTCAGGGTTCCTTGACATTAAAGTATTTTCCCACCGTGTTCAAACCATGCACTGGCTTAAAGTGAAGTACTTTAACATTTAAACAATATGTTTTCCTGATATTTGCATTTTAATAAAGAATCTATCTCGAGGCCATGATTTACAATTGAATTTGTGCGATATCACTCATCTGCAGCTATCTCTCTTGAGTAAAATAAAATGAAATTATAAATACAAATAAAAATTGCAGGACAGTTATTTAATATAAAATCAAACTTTACCTCTGCTGCATGGACGGTCAAGGCAGACGGACTGGACTCTTCTGGATCAAACAACCATAAAGTGTAGTGTCCTCTTCAGCAGCAGCAGCACCGCAGTACGGTGGCATATACATCCATCACTATAGATCCGATTCCATCAGGGTCTAACAAACTCGGGGTTGTTTATTATATATCTAATATATAATTTAATGTTCCGGAGTGATCGAGAAGAGGCGGAGAAGAGACGCTCCTAAAGTAACCGTACTGTGTGGAGTGTGCCTGGGGGCGGGCCTGATGTGTTGCGCTGCCTGGCTGGCTGGCTGCCAAGGAGAAGGCACTGTTGGTTTCTGGGAAATGCAGTTCTCCACAGCGGACCCACTCAGCACCGAGGAGCGCGGGGTTTTTCGTTCCGGACTACAATACCCAATTAGATGTTTTTGTTTGGAAACGAAGGATTCTAGGCTTGAGAAACCTCTCAAAAAAGTGAAATTGTCAGGGGTGGTGGGGAATGAAATTGTTTTACTTAGGTCCTTATCAATACGGCAATGTAGAAAGAATGAAAATGTGCTTATGGTAGCTTACAAAGCTAGAAAGTCTAGGCTACTCTAATTATGCAGAACGTCCCGTTTCAACTTTCCAAAATGTATAAATAAAAGTCTTTTGAAAATAGCAGATCTAAAATGTAGCCAATTTCAACTGGAAAGTAGGCCTACCCTGTCGAGTGGGTCGAGGGAACAAACCATGACCAACCCCGATAGCGGTTGGTCTTAAAGGGGAACTCCACCCATGTTCAACATTTTAATATGTCATTAATATACCTTACAGATGTTGTGTGGACATGATAAAAAAAGATCCCCCAATTCTATATTTCCAAAAAAATGATGGTCTGAAAAAAATCATTTTTCTTTTTTTTCTAAATACTGATATAAAAATACATAGATATGAAAGGAAATAGTGTTGCAATATGATTTATGATTAGTGTAAGATTTAAGATATTTTTCTTTAAGACCGCTTTTACCTGAGAGGGTAGGCTACAAATGGAAATTTGGTTCACATTTGAATCCTCTCAGGATTTTTTTGAAAATGGGTGGAATTCCCCTTTAATTCGCTGTTTTCACTCCCATGCCACCAACATGTGGAACGCCCCACCAACATTGTTTGATGAAATGTACAAGATAGCCGCTGTCGTAAACAAGTGTATTCTTAACTAGTGTGTCCATTCAACAGTTGAATGGACACACTAGTTATTTTCAACAGTATAAAATATGATTGCATTTAGCTGGCCTGGGCTCCTAGCTGTGGGTCCTGGTAAACGAAATGTATGCTTTGCTACCACCTAGTGTTGACAATGTGAGGTTACAATATGGTTTCCAATTACGTGAATGAATGAATGAATGAATGATTTTTTGAGAGATGAGAGTTACAGGTCCGTGTACTTTTCGGCCATTCAGGATTCTGTTTTATACTTGTTAAATTTAAAATCAGAATACACTCCAAAACGGCCCGTTTCGGTATTCTGTTTTGAAAACAAAATGTAGAGTTGTGAATTGTAAGAGCAACATACGACCCGTTTCCAGGTTCTAATTGTTGTGGTTCGAATCAGAATGACAAAATTTAAAAACGCTGCTGCTCTGGCGAGGTGGCGAGCAAAACCTGAAATCTGTTTTGTGTCCGCTGCTGCCCCCCCCCCCTCCCTCCTCCGTGCTGAGGGCGGAGGCGTGGCACGGAGCTCTTGATTGACAGCCCGGTTACTGCTGCAGTTACTACAAGGAGACACACGCGGCGCTGTTGGTACTGGCAGATGATATTATGAATTATTGAATTAGAGTAGACAATATTATTATACATTTATCCTGCCGTAATTTCAAATAAATTACCCCACTTTTTGGTTGCATATTTACACAGGGCTGTTATTACATTCATGTCAACTCTTAAGTAATTAAAAAAAATTAATAGAGACAGACAGACGAACAGACAAGACAGACAGACAATGAATACTAAACTTTTTAATTAATTAACATCCTAAAGTAAGTCTACTTTGTATTCAACATATAGGGTAAGTGTCCCACCATCATCATGTGTGTCATTGTTATGCAACCCGCTATGTTTATAGTGTATTCGTTATTCAATCAAGTGTTTATGAGGTGCGCCAATTGGGCCGCCAAGGTGCCAACCGAACTAGGCATTGAAGTAAATGAATAGGAGTAATGCCTCACCGGGGCTCATCATCAGATTGTTTTCAACATTCTAGCCAACTTTGTGGAAGATGGTAGGGTATAGATAGTGTCTATAAAAAGTGAGTGTGTGTGTGTGTGTGTGTGTGTGTGTGTGTGTGTGTGTGTGTGTGTGTGTGTGTGTGTGTGTGTGTGTGTGTGTGTGTGTGTGTGTGTGTGTGTGTGTGTGTGTGTGTGTGTATACCTAGTGAATGAATACAGGAACCTACATTTGAATTAAATATTAAATACATCATCATTGAATTTGAATGAGTTTGGACGTGCACATCCGCAACAACCAGGGGACCCACTTGATGCTGTTTTGCAATTGTCCTCGCCAATTGCATCTCCTCGGACTACTGTAGGCCTACTGTCTGTCACTGTGGTCCATCCGTGACACCATGATCACGCCCTCGCTGCAGTGTGCGCTGTATAGGCTACCAGTAGGTAGAAATAATAGCTCTGTGGCTGGTTATGATTATGACCCGTTAAGATTCAATCAAAATGCCGCTAACGCCAATGTATTTGTAATGACAGCAGCAGTCATAAATATAATCTAAATGATAAAGGATAAATGTATACAGACTACATTACTTCAATGATTAGTTTGGCACCTTGTTTGGCACCATGTCGGCCCAAAACACTTAATTGAACAAATAAACAGGCCTACCTGTAACATAACGCGTTGCATAATAATGATTAATGACACAGATGACGAGGTCCCGGGTAGGCCTCTTTAAAATGTCTATCTGTCTGTATTACTTTATTAATTAAGAGTTGACACAGAGGAGGATGCATCAATCATCAATGTCTAATCAGAATGTAATAACAGCACTGTATTAATATGCATTAAATGCAGACTAATTTATTCAATTTATTAACGGCAGTGCTAAATGGTATAAATAAAATCTAAATATAAAGGATAAATGTATAATAACTACTCTAATTCAATAATTCATAATATCATCTGCCAGTACCAACAGCGCCGCGTGTGTCTCCTTGTAGTAACTGCAGCAGTAACCGGGCTGTCAATCAAGAGCTCCGTGCCACGCCTCCGCCCTCAGCACGGAGGAGGGAGGGGGGGGGGGCAGCAGCGGACACAAAACAGATTTCAGGTTTTGCTCGCCACCTCGCCAGAGCAGCAGCGTTTTTAAATTTTGTCATTCTGATTCGAACCACAACAATTAGAACCTGGAAACGGGTCGTATGTTGCTCTTACAATTCACAACTCTACATTTTGTTTTCAAAACAGAATACCGAAACGGGCCGTTTTGGAGTGTATTCTGATTTTAAATTTAACAAGTATAAAACAGAATCCTGAATGGCCGAAAAGTACACGGACCGTTACAGTACAAGTCAAGTACACACTGCTACAAAACTGATAACAGCTTGGAGAATTACAGTACAATTAAAGTACGACTACATCAAATCTGACAGAGTTGATTGGACACACTAGTTAAGCATACACTTGTTTACAATAGTGGCCAACTTGTTCATTTCATTAAGGCATTCAAATACATACAAAACAACTACTTCAGTGAAGTCAGAAGCAGCAAATCATGGAGGTAAACTCATAGTGGAGTAAAAAGGGAAAAGAGAAATGTACAAAGAGGGGGTGGGTGGAGGGATTATAATATAATATAATCCCTCACACTAGTGTTGTAGTCGAGACCACTTAAATCGAGACCAAGACAAGACCAAGACAACCACGGACTTGATCGAGACAAGATCGAGACGAGACTAGCACCTAGAGAGTCAAGAACAAGACGAGACCAAGACAACCACGGACTTGATCGAGACGAGATCGAGACGAGACTAGCACCTAGAGGGTCGAGATCAAGACAAGACCAAGACCTAGCGGGGCCGAGAACAAGACAAGACCAAGACCTAGAGGGGCCGAGAACAAGACAAGACCAAGACGGGTCAAGACCGAGGCCAAGACCTAGTCTTGTCATGCCCATTTTAACATATAATAACGTTCTTAATAATTTTCAATCTTCTATCATAGTAACACTGAGTTTGATTGTTTTTCCCCGTCCAACATTACATTTTTAAACAAAACTACTACTAATACTATAGGGCTGGGGCGATATGGTTGATAACAAGAATATAAAAAATCCCTAATCAGACACATCCCAGTGTCTGTCTTCTTTCTTTTCAATATTTACAGAAGAAAAAAGTATATTGCTATTTGTGCCTGCAGCTGTCTTTATGAATGGGTCCTCGCTCCGCACAATGAATAGAACCTTTCCATTGCATTGTCTTGTCTCGAGAGGTCTTGTTGGTGATCAAGAGTCAAGACCCGAGACAATGGCTCCGAGGTCAAGACAAGACCAAGACAAAATTATACGAGAACAAGACGAGACCACAAGACAAATGAAGTGGAGAGCCGCAAGGTCGAGACAAGGCCAAGACAAAACAAAGCGAGACAAAAACAAGACCGAGACAATGAAAATTTGTCTTGAGACTGGTCTCGAGACGAGACAATGTCTCGAGAACTACAACACTACCCTCCACCCACCCCCCTCCTCTCCTCCTCAAAATTGTATATATTATATACAATTTTGTGACGTACGTGACGTGTGTGTGTGTGTGTGTGTTTCAGGTTTAAATTAATCATCACAGTGAAAACAGATGTAAGAGCAAAAAAAGAAAATTAAGTGTAAGCAAATCAATCAATTATTACAGAATAAACTAAACAAAAATAAACATTTGGGTTTACATACATTCTCCAGTTCATGGGCTACCATATCTTAAATCTTACACTAATCATAAATCATATTGCAACACTATTTCCTTTCATATCTATGTATTTTTATATCAGTATTTACTACAAATATTTTCACAATTATAGTAGATACAGATCAATGTTTATTACTAGTTAAAGAAATCACACCCATATGAAGTGAGGGTAGTTCTAATCAAAGTACGTCATCCTCAGGATGAAGGAGGAGGATGGTGGTGCATGGTGTTCAGTGGTGTGCAGTCGGTTGTAAGTAAGATACCTTTATAACTAATGTCATAAGTATTAGTTTGCTCCGCAGGAGTAGGCCATGGCCTACTTGTGCGCAAGGCGCAAGTTTGCACTCTCACTCTGCCCATGCACAGTCAGATCAAAAGTAATAAATAACCCTTATGTTAACCTATGTTGACCACTCATCATCATTATGATGACGGTGATGTCCTGTGGAAGCCACTTTGTCCTTCTCATGTGAAATGTGTTTCACTGTGGGAGGATACACAGTGACCATGTCAGATTACATGACATATCCAGAAGGAGACTATTATTTATTACATTATGTAACCTGGATAACTACTAACTCACCCACTGGAAATACAGTGAGTAGCCTAACTGCAATGGAGTTATGTAAAGAATTACTTTACAAGTTGCAAAAAAGTACTCCCTTACGTAAGGGCGTGACTTGTGTTGATCCCAACACTGTACATTACAGAGAAGTGTTTCTCTCAAAAATCAGTCAGTAGTGGTATAGGTCTTCTCTCTCGTGTGAATTCTCTGGTGACGTTTGAGATTGGTGTTTGTGCTGAACCCTTTACCACACAGGTGACAGTGGTGAAGCGTCCCTCCTGTGTGAGTTCTCTTGTGAGCTTTCAGGTTACTGCTCTGGCTGAACCATTTCCCACAATGCTCACAATAGTAGGGCTTCAGCCCCGTGTGAATCCTCTGGTGTATTTTGAGTCGATCCAATCCGCTAAACCTTGTCCCGCACTGATCGCAGTGGTGCGGCTTCTCTCCCGTGTGAATTCTCTGGTGATATTTGAGACGACTGCCGTGGCTGAAGCGTGTACCACAGTGGTGACAGCGGTAGGGCTTCTCTCCTGTATGAATTCTCTGGTGAGATTTGAGATTACCACTGGTAGTGAATTTTGTCCCGCACTGGTGACAGTGGTAGGGCTTCTCTTCCGTGTGAATTCGCTGGTGTACTTTCAGATGACTCCGGTAGCTGAACCGTTTTCCACACTGGTCACAGTCGTGGGGCTTCTTTCCTGTGTGAATTTTCTGGTGATGTTTTAGATGCATGTTGCTGCAGACATGTTTCGTCAGTGGTAGTTGTGCAGGAAGGACATCTTAGATGGAGGAGTGGAACAAAGCATACAAAATCATAGAATGTTATAAGTAACATGCAAGTTGCGTTGTATTGCTAAGTTGTGTTCTAAAATTTAAAAGCTTCGCTGTACTTCTTTTTTGACCCTTGAACTAGTGCTAGTCATTGGCAAACAAACGTGTTGTAGACACAGGGTTCAAGTGCTGAAGGGAGAGCAGGTGGAGGGTTCCCAGAGCATAAGCTTCCTGTGCAACACTGTCATTGGTGGAAGAAGTACTCCACAATGTAGAAATACTCTGTTAGCCTACAAGTAAAAGTATGATGTTCAAAATGTACCTAAAAAAAACACCTCAAATGTTTAATAGATGTTTTCCAACCAGAAGCTCACCAGAAGATCAAATAAATATTACTTGAGAAAACACATAATGTGAAAATAGCAAGTCTCATGTTTTAAAAAATAATAAGTAGTAAAGTAATGTTTTGGGCATTTAAGCTTTTGCACCGATACCTTGCAACACATTTTAAACTGTAAGATGACTGTGACCGCAGATAGAATATATGTTATATCTGGAAACGGTACTAGAACGCTACGTAGCTTGATAGACGAGTCGGGGCACGGAGCTACTCGGTTGGCTGGCTTACTTTATTATCACACCGGCATACAACAACACAGTACTTCCGGGTACCCAGCATGCATTGCTCACAGAACTATGGTAACCATTACAGGCCAAAAATATAACATCTCCTCCCCCCTTAGAACAAACCCACCCCCACCAAAGTCCAAGTCCAAGGGAAACACGCCAACCTAACTCAAATCTTCAAAGGCACCAAAACAAAACAACTAAATAAAGTATTGTCCAAAAAACAGAACTAACGTGTTACACAGCCTCTTTACTCACTTATTGTGTTTAAAGAGATGGAATGAGGGTAGACTACCTCATTCCATGACCAACCCAGGGGATTATTCTGCCCCAACTATTTGGGTTGATCGTAACACTCAAAAGTTTACAAGTCCATGCGATCTGGAGGACGACGCTCTCTTACCGGGTAGCGGCGTTCAACAGCATGTTCAGTCTTACTGTATTGTGGAGAGGACCCCGGAACAGCCACAGGTGTTGCGACATCCACCGCAGTCCCTCGCGGTGGAGTGACAGGAACGAAGGTCTCACCGCTGAGTTCTGGGACAACTCGGGGTGATGGCGGTAGATGATGGGGTGCGCTGAACTCTGATGGCGGCCGTTGATGGGGTACGCTGAACTCTGGTTCATCCAGGACGTCCACCGAAGGTTGATCAGTAGACGAGGACGCTGACTGCAGAAGTTGGTCGACGTGTCTTCTCCACATCAAACCAGCAGCAGTCCGGACAGTGTAAGAGACGGGTCCAGACTGTTTGATGATGATCGCAGGAACCCACTTGGGTCCGGAACTGTAATTCCTTGCCAACACTGCTTCATCTGGTGCAAAGGTTCTGTCTTTAGCCCTTTGCAGTCGGTGTTGTATCTGTTTCTTTTGTTGGTTCTCAACAGCCTCCTTCACTGTCGCCGGCCTCAGGAGGTCAAAGTCGGTTCGTAGATCTCTTTTGAACATCAGGGTTGCGGGTGAAACTTTTGTAGTGGCGTGAGGTGTGCTGCGGTAGCTCAACAGGAACTTATGCAACCTCTGATGAAGTGTTCCTTGACCTTGAGATGTCTTTAACGCCTTCTTTGTGCTTTGCACGAATCTCTCAGCCAAGCCGTTAGTGGCCGGATGAAACGGGGCAGATCGTATGTGTTGGACCCCGTTTGCTTGCAGGAATGTGCCCATTTCTTGTGACACCAGTTGTGGTCCGTTATCGGAAACCAACTGAAGGGGCGGCCCGAAGCGGCTGAACATCTCTCCAAGTTTCTCGATAGTTTTTGCAGTAGTAGTCGACTTCATTATAGCCACTTCCGGCCACTTGCTGTGTGCGTCCACACACACCAGGAGCATACGCCCCTCCACTGGTCCTGCAAAATCAATGTGTACACGCTGCCATGGTTCTTCGGGAAATTCCCAGGGATGTAGGGGAGCCGGTTGTGGGACGTTCCGAACTTCTTGACATGCAGAACAGGTTTTAGCGGTTGTTTCAATTTCTCTGTCGACTCCTGGCCACCAGAAGTAGCTTCTGGCGATTTCTTTCATTCGAACAATTCCACTGTGGCCTGCATGCAGCTGTCGCAGAATGAGCTTGCGTAGCGATGGTGGAATAACCACCCTCCTTCCCCACAGCAGACAACCCGATTGCAATGACAATTCCGCTTTCCTGGAAAGATACGGCTGAATGGCGGGGTCGTCTCCTCCCGACCTACCCCTCATCACCACGTCCAACACCACCGACAGGACGGGGTCCGTGCGTGTGGCTCTCCTCACTTGAGCAGCCGAAACCGGTGCATCATCCACCTGACTGAAGTAAAATATTTCTGCCGCACGTGGCTCCGGTCTGGTGACAGGGAGCGGCAACCTGGACAGGGCATCCGCGTTACAGTGCAGGTCTGCTTTACGGTACTTGATGTCGTACGAGTGCGCCGACAACAGTAGCGCCCACCGCTGCATGCGACTCGCCGCGAGCGATGGTATTCCAGTGTGTGAACCAAGGATAGTCGTGAGGGGTCGGTGGTCAGTCAGCAGCGTAAACCGTCTTCCATACAGGTACTGACGGAACTTACGGACGCCGTAGATGATGCTCAATGCTTCTCGCTCTATCTGAGCATAATTAGTCTCTGCCTTGTTCAAGGTTCGCGATGCAAATGCTATAGGTCTCTCTTTTCCATCCGGCATCACGTGTGAGATGACGGCCCCTACTCCATATGGAGATGCATCACAAGCCAGCTGAATGGGGAGTGAGGGATCGAAATGGATCAGTGCCTCTGACCTGACCAGTGTCTCTTTCGCTGTCTGAAAAGCATTCTGACAGGCTTCACTCCATTTCCATGTTTTGCCTTGACACAGCAGGTCGTGTAGCGGCTTGAGCATGGATGACAAGTTCGGTATGAAGCGGCCATAATAATTCAGCAAGCCCAGGAATGAACGTAATTGACTCACATTTTCAGGAGGCGGGGCATCCATTATGGCTCGAATCTTGGATGGGGCAGTGTGTAAGCCTTTAGCGTCAATCACGTGCCCCAGATATTCAACAGATAGTTGAAAGAACTCACACTTGTCCTTGCGGACCCGTAGGCCGTACTCCTGCAGCCTTTGTAGCGTGGCGTCTAGATTACGGAGATGCTCTTCATCCGTAGTTCCCGTACACAAAATGTCATCAAGGTAGCATTGTACTCCAGGAAGGCCGTGTAGGATCTGATCCATGGCACGTTGGAAATGTGCAGGGGCTGATGTGATTCCAAAAGGGAGCCGGCAGTATCGGAAAAGTCCCTTTTGCGTGTTTATAGTGAGCAGCTCCTTAGAGTCTTCGTGGACATGCATCTGCAGGTAGGCTTGGTTAAGGTCTATTTTGCTAAACTTTTGCCCATTACTCAGCCCAGCAAACAAATCGTCGATGTGTGGAAGAGGGTATTGTTCTGCCGACAGTACAGGATTTACCGTCACTTTAAAATCCCCACAGATGCGTATTTCTCCTGTTTTCTTCGGTACAGGGACTATGGGGGTGGCCCATTCACTGGTAGTAACTGGTTCCAAGACACCATTCTTAACTAAGGCATCTAATTCATCCTCCACTTTCGATCGGATGGCGTACGGCACTGTTCGCGCTTTCATGAATTTGGGTGTTGCACCTGGCTTGATGTTCAACTTGACAGTGATGTCTTTCATACTGCCCAGTTCAGTCTGGAAAACTTCCTCATGTTTTTTCAAAATAGATGCTAGCTGTGTGGCTGTTTGTGACACCAGTCGTACCGTGTGCCAATTCAGCTTCATTTTCTCCAGCCACACACGTCCTAGGATGGCCGGATAATCACCCTGGACAATGTATATGGGAAGTTTCTTCACTTGATTGTTACTTTGGACCATGACATCTGTCATTCCTGCCATGGGTACCGGTTCCCCTAGATAGGTTTTGAACTTAGCGTCAGCGGGCCGCAGGGGAAGATGTTTCAAGATTTGTTTGTAAACCTCACTTGAGATAATGGATGCTTTTGAACCTGTATCAATTTGCATACTCACTGGATGCCCCTCCAGCAAGGGCTCGACCCAATAGCCCTCGGTGTCTTCATCCGTTTTCATTATTTTCAGGGTGTGCACACTCATCTCCTGTTCTCCGTCTGAAGAATCGCTTGACATTGGCTCTTTCTGTCTTACGGTGCGTACTGATGTTTTCTTTCTATATTTCCCAGCGTCCTGTCTGCTGCCAGACTTTGTAGTTTTCTCTGTGCTTCTTTTGCTTTGGCAGGCACGTTCTATGTGACCCCGCTTCCCGCAGCTGCGGCAGTCCATATCCTTACACCAGCATGTCGTGGCCAGGTGTCCAGTTCGGCCACAGCGATAACATGGCCCCTGTCCACCTTGCTTCTCTGTTTGGACAGTATGTACTCTGCCTGTAGAGTTCAGCTGCTGAGCCTCCTTTGAGGCCATTTCCATGGAGACACTAATGTTAATGGCTTTCTCCAACGTCAAGTCACTCTCGGTCAACAGCTTCTTCTGTGCTGCTTCATTTCTTAGACCTAACACCAGTCTGTCCCTCAGTGTATCATTTAGTACTTGACCAAACTCACAATGTTCAGCCAATTTCCTCAACGCAGCAACAAACACGGTCACAGATTCACCTTCCTCTTGATTGCGCCGGTGAAATCTAAACCTCTCTGCAATTAGCAATGGCTTGGGGAATAGTGTTGTGCCAGAACATCCACAATCTCTTTATAAGTCTTAGTCCCTGGTTTGATGGGTTGCAGCAGGTCCCGCAGCAAATTGAATGTCTTTGGACCCATTACTGACAGAAATGTGGGCACCACTTTATCATCAGGAATGTCATTGGCCGATACAAAGTAGTCAAAACGCTCCGAATATGCACTCCATTGCTCCACATGCTCATCAAATGGGCCAATATTACCAATAACTCCCGCCATCTTCCTTGTAGGCTCTTGATTATCAGCGTTATCTTCCTCAGATGACATTCAGATGACAATCCTCCCCCCTTGCAAGCCGACGTCCCGCCGCCTTTTTTTTTTTTTTTTTTTTTTTTTTTACCAGACACGGCTGCGACGCGCGCTCCTAAACTGTGTTAGCCACCCACAGCTAATCAGTCTAAAGTCACACAAAACTGAACGTGACTACACCCTATACACACACAGTAGACACACACTGCGCGCGGGGGCTCAAACAACCTCGTCGCCAATTTGTTATATCTGGAAACGGTACTAGAACGCTACGTAGCTTGATAGACGAGTCGGGGCACGGAGCTACTCGGTTGGCTGGCTTACTTTATTATCACACCGGCATACAACAACACAGTACTTCCGGGTACCCAGCATGCATTGCTCACAGAACTATGGTAACCATTACAGGCCAAAAATATAACAATATATATGATTGCCATTCTGTCTTAAGGCTAAATAAAGCATTCCTGTTAGAATAGGATTGACATGTTGTTGTTTTGACTGTCGATTGACTGTGTGTTTGTGTGTGCGTGCGTGTGTGCTGCCCAGATGTCACAAAGTTCCCAATCCTGTATCCTGTATCCCTCATCACATCATCACATCATCACATCACATCACATCACATCACATCACAGCTACTCAATTGGAGGAACTACGAGTGGCAGTTTTCTGATCATCACTAAATATCTACATGCTCACATGCCACCAAACTTCACATGATAGTTGCTTACTACTACTGCAATGTTCTTAGCCACTCATTGCGCTCCTAATGTATCCACATCGGCTAATATTAAAGAAATTAAAACATACACGTTTGGTCCGCCCTGGCTATCGTGACGTCAAATCTATACGGTTCAGACCCTGACAGAACCCTGGCGCAACTTTCCTGTATGCCTCTGCTAAATCAACCACAGAGTTGCGACATCAAACACAGAGCTACGACATCCCCGTTCACTTCCATGGAAAGATCTGATGGCGCCTTCTCTACATAGACTTTTATGGAGCATGGGGAAGGCATATCTGTGACCTCAGGCAACAGGCCAGCTTTAATGATCTTAAACCGCTTTACTTTAAATCGTTAATTTGTAGTGGGCCTCATAGTATCTGTGTTACAGTAGCACGGCCGCTGTAAATCACTCTTTAGATTAAATCGTTTTCATAGGACTATAGTTGGCCGCTGTTTTCTGCCCCCTCAATGTCGCAACTGCGCTCTACTACTGTCTCTGGCCGTAACACCGACTCCTCCCCTCTCCTCTCCTCTCTCATTGTCGCCTGTTCTGTTCTGCTGTTATGATCGCTTGCAAGTTGACCACTCGCTTGCCACTACTTCTCCGAGTTGGATAAGAAAGCAACCGTCACTTTCAATCGTCCAGGACGTGAGATTTATTTTCTTATGATGGCTACGAAATAGTCCTGCTCCCGTGCATCGCGCGGCGATGTGCCACGGATTTATTGCCGAGCGGTGGAAGTTTGTTTTTGGTGTAAGCGTGTGGTTTGGAAAACGGCGTGTTTGCATGTATCCATGCAGCAATTTGCATGGAAGCTTTGCTGTGTGCTTGCATGGCAGTATAAAAACTACATGCATACCCATTTAAGCACGAGGGTCTCCCAGCAGTGGACGGTGGGCCCCGCACTGACGTGTCATCGTTTGCCCATAAGTTGATATATTGATTAGCTCGACAATACTAATATGACGTTTGTTGTGGACGAATGAACAGAGGAGGGCAGACCAGTACAACTTAATAGCAGCCAAAACAGGGCTTTTCAACGTCCGGTGGTCGGGGGACCACCAGTGCCCCGTGAGAGGATTCCTGGTGGTCCGCAGGATAAATGATGGAAAGTTGTTTAACCAGATGTAACTCTTTGAGAGCGTAAACATGAAACCAAATAGACCCGCGGGTCCATTTGGTTTCATGTTTACACTCAAAACAGTTACAGTATTTATCATGAGAATTAGCCCAAGTTTACACAACTACACAATGTAGAATATCAATGGTCATTTGGATATGTATGTTTGACTGAATTCTTTCTCAAAACCAGTCTGGAATTGTGGACAAAAGCAAATTAAATTTTTAGTTTTGCAGTCTGTGGGGCTAAAATGGCATCAAATGGTGGTCCATAGCTCCAATTCTGAATAAATAGTGGGCCCTGGTATGAAAAAGGTTGAAAACCACTGACCTAAAGGAATTAAATAGTTGTGGAGGGCCAGGCTTGAAGGCTGAACTACATTCTGCACGACATTAATTAAAGATGGAATGCCATGATTTTTCTACCCTAAAACATGATCATCAGGTATTAATGTTATAAGGTTGTTACAGTGAGGGTGTAAGGGTTCACTTGGTTTCAAAGTATCATTTCATTGGGGACCCCCTGGAAGCTTGCAGATTGCGGGTACTAATGGGTCCATGTGTTCCATTTGTATACTGCAGACTCAGACCCATAAGGGTTCATTTGATTCCAAACTTGGAATTTATATTTTGCACACAACAATAGTCCTACAGCCTGTCAGTTGAACAGCCTCAGTGTTTCCGCTGCGGTAATGATTCCGGTGCGACGTCTTCCAGAGAGAGAGAGAGAGATTGAGACACTAGAAACTACTGGAAAATTGTGTTTACATAGGCCTATACTGTGTCCTGCTATGGCAACTGTTGAGAAAAAAACTCCAGGGCAGCTCAAACCCAGGCAAACCAAACAAAATCTATACTAAACCAGCCGGGCCAGCCTCAACCCATAGTCATCATGCAGAATAAATGACATTCACAAGCTTGCTGGGTACTTTACTTGCAGTTGTGTTGACTTATTAGTAGTAGCCTACTATTGGTTGTATTGTACAGGATTGTATCTATGCATTCTAATGGTTTTATTTGGTAGAATAACATTAGGACAAAATGGAGCAGTATGGTAGAAGTGTTTGTGTTGTAGAGCCTCAGTGTGGCTGTTCCAGTCATGTGCAACAGTGCAATGCATCCTCTTTCAAGTGTTGAGAGAAAAAAGTCCACAGACCAGTGCAAAGAAAATCTGGCCTGAACCATCCAGCCCAGCCAAAAGTCATACCATATTCAACACAGAAATCAAATTACATTTAGAGGACTCACTTAGATTACTTCCAGGCATGCTGATGTGGTAATTATTTTAGTAGTAGCCTATTTGGTAATATTGGATTTTTTCTTGGATTTGGTCAGAGGGGCATTAGGCTACAAGTGTTTGTGTTAGAGCAGGGGTGGGCAATTATTTTTCCCAAGGGGCCAAATGAGATACATAAAATATTGTGGAGGGCCAAGACTAAAGGATGAACTAAAGTCTACGTAATATTAATTTAATTTCAAGATGGAAGTAAGAATAAGACTAACCCTTTTGACACCAGGGCCTACTATTTATTCAGTATTTGAGTCACAGACCAACATTTGATGACATTTTAGCCCCACAGATCCGAAACTTTCTTCAAGATTTATTTTGTTTTTGTCCACAATTCCAGGCTGGATTGGGGAAACAAAACAGGATGAAAAATTACCATTCTATTACATTCTCTGATTGAATGTAGACTTTGGGCTAATTCAGATGATATTTTAACTCTTGAGAGTGTAAAAATGAAACCAAATGGACCCGCAAGGGTCCATTTGGTTTCATTTATACGCTCTCAAAGAGTTACATCTGGTAAACCAACTTTCCATATTTAACTTGGAACTCTCCCAAGGACCACTGGTGGTCCCCGGGCCGGTTAGAGTCAGCCAAAGGGCCGCATTTGGCCCCCGGGCAGCATAATGCCCAGGTATGTGTTAGAGAGACTCTGAATGGCTGCAACGGTCATGCGCAACTGCGACACTAGAAACTACTGGAGAAACATGTTTGCATGCATGTTGATATTTGGCCATGCCTGATGCTGATATTTGCCAGTATTTGGTCATGTTCAGCCCACTGGGCGCATACATTCCACACCCGGCTCCGAGTTGGGAACCGAGCCGGGAAGCAAAAAGCATTCTCGCTCACCAGTAAAACGCACAGATTAATCTTGGACACCCCAAGTACAACAACCCCCTTCCTACACACATTATCTACTACCGGTATATAGGAGCCCATCGCCCCCTGGCAACTGTGGACAACTGTTGTGTTCTCCCATAAGCTGTAAATATTGATTACAACTTGTTACAACTTCACAATTTGTTTCATGGACCACCAAGAGGACAAAGCTGTGTAGGGCCTACTTGCTGAACTGTTTATGCCATGCCCCCTCTGTCTTCCTATGCCCCATGCCATCACTTTTGTTTCCTACATGCTACAGCCTCACAATTTGTTACATAGACGTAGTAGACCAAAATAAATCTATATATGAATGCCATTTGTGAGTGGCGTGGTGCTAGAGTTGGAGCGGGCCGCAGGCCCGCTCCAATTCTAGACCCCTCATATAGCCAATAGGCCTACTCCAGTGTTACTTGAGTGTAAAGTCTATTTGCCACTGTGTACAGAGATATGATGTAAAAACATGAACACACCTATTCTGTGTAACTTAATCACAGGCTGCTTCAGCACGGCTTCTTTTGACACGATCAAAAAGCTCTTGGACGACATCTCACTTTAAAAAACAAAATCCAAATAGCTCATCTGCACTTTGACACGCTGATGTTTGAGACCCGGTGCCGCCTTGAGTTCAGTAGGACATTAGTAAATGATGTGATGGATAGTTGTGTATTCCTATACTAAAGGCTCTCCCAGAGCATTCACACACACACACACACACACACACACACACACACACACACACACACACACACACACACACACACACACACACACACACACACACACAGCGTGTGAAGAAACAAGTTAAATAGCATGTGCTCCATGTTCTGTATTTGATAACATGTGACACACACAGGCACAAACGTACACATGCGCACACAGTATAGGTCTAGTGTAGTGTAGTCATGACTATACTACAAACACACTCACACACACACACACACACAAACACACACACACACACACACACACACACACAATCACTTCTTGATCACTAACCACTACAATGATGGGTAGCCCCTACTCCCCAATAAACAAAATGCTTATGTATTTTTAACCACACACTTCATGAAATGATAAAGAAAAAGTTTTCTGAATAACTTGTTTCTACAATGAAAGGTGGTTAAATACTGTAGAGTTCCATGTACAGGTAATGTAGTTGTGTGATCTTTTGCAGTGCTTTTCTGCCATATGTTGTCGACATGTATCCTTATTAGTTTCACAGGATTATTAGATATTAGAGACAATATCATTTTTAATTACTTCATAAAACCTGAAATGCATTACATTATTTAATCCATAACTCACACATTCAATTAACTGGATCTAGCTGGATCTAATATACACACACATTCCACACCCTTCACAGTTTCAAGCCTTTATTACACAATTTCATGACAGATTTTAAATAAACCACACTGTGATGTCATACAACCTTTAGTTCATGTGATCAGATGACAATATGCGGTAGCTCACTCAGCACAGTGTGGTGCATTGTTGCATCTTAAAAATTCAGTGTGCAATAATCAATCGGTATAGAGTCAAACAAAAGAAAACAGTACAACAGTAGATGGTTGTATTAGAAGGATTCAAAGCAAAGGGCATTTTGCTAGTAGGCATGCAAACAACAGATTATACACATGTTCACAATGTGAATGTGTCAAGAGTCAACATACAAAGAATATAAATATTGATGTGCTTAAAAGAAGTTCATTGGATCAAAATTGAGCAGGTTGTTAGCCTCAGACCAAGCGGCGTGTTGGGCTCCATCCATCTCTGACGCTACTTGGTTGCCCGTGGCCAGCGCGTGATTTGTTCCGCCGATAGTAGCATTGCATTCAGTGCACTGCCGGCTCTCCATTGCACCTCCGCACTCCGTTATGACATAGACATGGCCGTTGGGGCATTTGTACCAATGCCCCGGCGCCATCTTCATGGCCGTCACGATCATCTTCCTCTCGTCTTCACTGATTCCTATGCCCGGAATCCTCAGGCCCTTCAACAACTGTTTGACATGTGCTTCGTCTTGCTCGGTGAATTGGCCCGGCTTTTCCAAAAGGCTCCTGATGACTTCGATTGCATCGTCAACGGTGGAGCTTTCTCCTCTTCTCATGTAGCAACGTGCTTCTAGCTCAGCTAAGAGCGTCAACCTCTGCAGCTCGTTCTGCAGATCAGATACCTGCTGGTCTGAAAATCTCTGCCTGACATCGAGGAGCCACTTCAGCCATGTTTTAACTTTTGGCTCAAAAATGACGCCTTGTTCTCTGGACATCTGTTGATTTTGGACCTTCTTAAGCTTTCCGACTCTCTCGAGGAAGGCCATCTTGTTTTCCAGAACCCACAGATCCATTTCTGTGAAATGGCGAGCACTCAGTTCTTCTTCAATCTTTGAGCATTCTCTTGGCAGATACTGTTGAAGCTCCTGCGTCTCTCTCCATCGCTTCTCCAGGGCCGCCTTCTTCTGTGCAGTATCTGTTGGACAGCCGCTGATCTTCTCCTTCACTTTCTCGATCTCAGCCAGACTGCGGTTGATGTGAGTTCCATAGCGAAGGTTCCTCCGGATTGGAGTTCTACACTTAGGGCACTCTTTGAGCTTTATGGCCACCTCCTCTCCGTCATCCATCCCCATGTACGTGTCCATGGCCGATGATTCGAGGATATGTCCACAATCTTCTAGTTGAACGAACAGAGCATCTGGATCGTCCTCTGAGCCGAAGAAAATCTCGGTGACCTCATCACGGTGACAGATACGACATCTGTTTGGACATTTCTCTCCACAGAGGCCTATGCAGGGGTGGCCACAGTCGAGTACCTTGTCACAGGGCTGGTTGCAAGGTAGACGATCACATGGCTCATAACAAAGCTTAGTACATCTGTTGTGAGGGCACTGCCAAGCACAGGGCTCAATGCAAGGTGCACACGGCTGGCCACATTTGTTCTTACACTTGCTGTGGACGCAGCGGTTTTCACAAGGTCTTCTGCAAGGAGGGCAATCTCGACGGCATGGCTCCCGGCACTTGTGGGAGCAGATCAGAAGACGCTCACACTGGTGCGCACAATCGCGGTGGTAGCGCCCCTGGAGGCAACCGTGGCAAGTACCTTTGCAAGTGTGGTCACATTTTAACTGCTGGTTACATGGGGCGCTGCAGTTAGGCTCGTCTTGTGATGTTTGGTAATAGCAACTGTCTAACTTGCTGTGCCCACATTTAAGCGTCAAGGGGACTTTCATTGTGCAGATACTGGTGCATGGTGCGCCGCAAACGGAAGTGCATGGGTGCAGACACTGGAGCATCTTCTGGCAGGGCTCCTGACAGACAAACGTCTGTGGGTCTTGGTGGCAAGGCATCATCTGCTTGTGCTCACACTTGGGTACGGTCTTCTCAACTTTCACCGGGCACTTCTTGGGGCACGGCTTTTCGCATTTATACGGGCACTTGTGCATAAGGTCACACAGAACCTTCTCACACTTCTTAAGACACTTGTACTTCTTGTGTTCAGGGTCATAAGGGTGGCAGACGCTTGCACAGACGTGGCCACAATCCAAACGGAAGTCGCAGGGCTCTTTGCAGCCTCCCTCCGGGACTTGGTCGAAATCTGCCGCACAGGAGGCGGTGACCTTGCGTTCTGGGTGGTTCTGACAGCAGAGTGTGAGAGCCGTCCCCATCTGGCCCTTCCCGCGCAGAGTGTGGAAGATGTCACTCCAGAGCTTGACTTTGGCCAGCATTGTGCTGTTGCCAATGCAGTAGAGGCCTTTCTTGGCACGTGACAGGGCAACGCAAACACGGTTGGGGATGTTCAGGAAGCCGACCTTACCCTGCGCATTGCTACGGACCAGAGACAGCAGGACAATGTCATTCTCTTCCCCTTGGTATTTATCAACCACATGCACTTTGACCCCGGAGAAGGCCTTGGAGGGCATGAGTGTGCGCAAGCACTGGAACTGGCCGGTGTAGGTGGTGAGGATGGTTATTTGCTCCGGTTTGTAGCCCTGGTGGAGAAGGTACTGGCACAAGGCAACAACAAACTTGGCTTCGTGCTTGTTCTGGTGGCTCTTCCCATCTCTGATCTCTTCTTCTGAGTGTTTGTGCTCCACAAAGAATAGATTGGCAGTAACGCCCTGCAAGACAATAATAATTAAAATGAACTTGTGTTGTCTTATATTTGTGGTATGGTATTATATGACATTCAGAACAGAGGAGGTACAAAGATGGAATAATAGAGGTTACTCATTTTTCAATACATTGCCGACGTTCCATCTGACATTTATCAAGAGCCAGGAAAGAAAAACTTTTGACTTATTGGATTATGCAATTCCACACTTCATCCACAAATCTTAATGTATTTAAATGCTGCAGAGCTTTTTTTGAAGTGCTGCAAAGCACTTCCCTTAGACGGTTTACAAGCTGCCGTGTGTCCGTGCCTGCCTGCCTGGATGCCTGTCTGGCTGGCTGCGTGCGTGGAGTCAGGCGGCATGTTGCCACGTCCAGAGAAACAAGCACAATGGGACGTTCAGGCGGCATGTTGCCACGTCCAGAGAAACAAGCACAATGGGACGTTCCCATTCAGACTCCATGCAGGCAGGGACAGACACAGGCACAGGCACAGGCACAGACACAGGCACGGCGCAGCACTTCATTTCACACGGGTGTGATTTTTTACATCAGTTTGGGGGCTCGTAAACAACTATGCATTGCTGGGAAAATGAATGCAAAGCAAACCTTGATGTTCTCGTAGTCCAAAACGGAGGGGTGGTTCTGTAGCTCATCGTAGATGTGTGGCGTCAAGAGACAGGCGATGTCTGGCCTCATACGATGCTGCAGAGCAGGAGGGTACAACACACATACAGCAGGGATGACTCCAAAAGTAAACACATCTAGAGTACACTTTGAATCTGCATATTTAACTAACAGATTGTTTTGGTTAATTCATTAATTAATAATAGTAAGGAATAGATTTGCTGATTGATGAAAAGAAGCACGAACCTGGTAGTTGAGTCTGACATAGGGAAAGTTCATCTTGATCAGTCTCTCAAACATGGACACCTCCAGGTTGAAGTTCTTGGCCAGGTCATATACTGTAGCACTGGGCCGTAGCTGAAAATACACACAGTAGAATAATAGAGCTGTGCCTCACAACATTTTTATATGCATTTGAGGAAATTAATATAATATTCTTAAAAAAGAAATTGGTAAAGTAGAAAATGCCTCAAAATCATACAGCACTCAAACGTAAAGTACAGACAGTACTCAATAGTAAATGTACAATGGTTGCTTTTCATCACTGCTGCTGTTTGTTGGGCAGGTTTCTAACATTCTGGTGTTCTCCTATAAGGATCAGATATGTCTCTAACCTGCTGGTGTTCTCCTATAAGGATCAGATATGTCTCTAACCTGCTGGTGGTCTCCTATAAGGATCAGATATCTAGTCTAGTCTAGCTACTATAATAGGAGAGCGTCTCGCCCGTTTATCCGTTCGCCTTTGTGACGCTTCTCCTAACAAACTACAATGTTTGCACACATCTCACTATGCACAACACCTCCAGCACCTATGTCTACACAGCATAGGCTATATTACATCCATGTAACTGTCATATTTTTTGTACAGTCATCGTTTTTATGAAAATCAATCAAATATTAACAACAACGACCCAACTACTGTGACGTCAAAATCGTCACCGTTTTGGCCCACACATCCACTAACATGGGCCAGAAACAACAACAACGACCCAACTACTGTGACGTCACCGCACCAGCCACGCCCACATAACATGAGCGAGCCAGTCGATGCGACAAGAGACAATGTGCTAAGATACAATGCTAATACCCCGACATGACTCTCTGGAACTAACAACATGCCATGCAGAAAACGGTCGTCACTTTCTATTTATTGGACCCCCGAAGCCAGCCGTCTCAAGCGCCGTGCTCATAGCGCCGGACAATCCAGCATTAACGCTGCGCTTATCGCTCCTT
The DNA here is from genome assembly GCA_039105355.1 of Benthosema pterotum. NCBI lineage: Eukaryota > Metazoa > Chordata > Actinopteri > Myctophiformes > Myctophidae > Benthosema > Benthosema pterotum. The sequence goes on from CM076971.1 coordinate 42,525,918, forward strand.
TGGCTCCTATTCACGTTGCATTAATGAACAGCACTCGGGCGCTCAGTTTCTGGCCCCCCAATGTCGCTACTCTGATTCGACATGCCCCTTGCCCAGAGTCTTACAATACACACAGACCTGCGTACACACAGAGTTGCGCTAACTCCATACCATGTAGGCTACACCCCCAACACTGCTTCACCGCGGTCATTTCTAAACACTACGGTCACTCTTACGATCGTTTCGGGTCTACTCAACGCATCGCCCCAGCTACTTTGGTAACTTCCCCACTTTCAATACACTTATTCCATTCGAACACACATCCACACACAGCCTGAGAATAAACTCCGTAGGCCCGCTGTTGGCGGTCCCAGTTCTGACGATGTGTAAACATTAAAGGGCAATTCCACCCATTTTCACTTTTTTATGAGAGTGTACAAATGCAACCACATTTCGTTGCGATTGATTGACGCTACTTGGATCCCCGTTCTGACGACGTGTAAACATTAAAGAGGAATTCCACCCATTTTCTTTTTTCATGACAGTGTACAAATGCTAACAAATTTTGCTGCCATTGATTGGGGCTCCACTGGTGGGGACAATATATGAATCAAACGGCATAATAATAATAGGAATACTACTACTACTATTACCACTAATCATAATAGGCTATAATCTCCCAACCAGCTGTGATACTTTGGAACAACATGGACCCTTACGGTGCTGTAACTGTGCACAAAAAGGAATCTACTTGGATCCGTTGTAGCCAATCTGCAATTTCACTAACACGTCTCCAGGGCCATAGGGTCCATTTGCTTCCATTTGTTAGTTCTAGGGCCCATTTCGGTCCCATCACAAATTCAGGTATCCCCTGAAACTCCCTCAACTACAGCACAGATGGTATACGATGCCAACATAGATGTGTGTGACTGTGTACATCAACTTATATACATTTGTATGTTTGGCCTGCACAGACACTCTGCCCTCTGCCTTATATTGGTGTTTCCAATATTCACATGAGTAGGCTACACTGCTGTGCAAACTGTTGCTACTATGTATCATTCTTTGTTATGGTTTATTATGCACACACCTTTTACTATAGATATTACCACTGTCCTCCTCCACATTCCATTTTTCCCCATTACTGCTACATTACCAACCTCCCTGTTCATGTTCATAATCACTTGGACAATTTCATGTTATCCACTACTACTACAATTCCTCTTATGTCCTAAGATTAACTGGCCAATGACAAAATGCAGTGCTGCAAAGTGTACAAAAAATCTACTACTCACGATTTTCTAAATTGAACTGAGCGCACGTTACCTGTCGCCTGTTGCCACAGCGGCGCGGACTCTAGGCGTGTATGTACAGTATTTCATCCAGTGCCGGCCCTATTCAAAATTATTCCATAGACAGGATATTTCATCTGGCCACTGATGTGGGCACCCCTGACTGTTTTTAAAGGGACTTTATGCCACTCTACTCAGGCTCATGTGAACACCCCATACAGTTTTTAAGTTACTCTATTAATTATTTAGACATTTGATGTTCATTTTAGCTGCCCCACCCCCTTTCTATAGAAACCCATTATCTATCTAGTATATACAAATGATAAAGTAGCCTGTCGTCATCCTACGGCAGCAATGTAGAGCCCAGGATCACATTAGATAATTAGCACTGGGTGGAATGGGTTACAAAATCATGTGGATAAAAAGAAAAAGAAAAGGAATATATACAAAACACCAGTGCACCACTCATGATGTGGTCCGTTGTCAGTAAGCGTATACTATATGGAGTTTGGACACATGAGTCACACTGCGCATGCACCAAGGGATAGGCTACTATCATGGGTACAATAAGCATTGATGGAACATATATTTATAGCATTACTTTTTGACCACATGGACCATGTGTACATTTCCTATTAGATCCCATATGTTGATCCTATGGCAGAAAAATAAAATTACTCCTATAGGTTGTTTCTGTAGTTACCGTGGTCAATTTAGTCTACTGTCTTAATATGCTACTGGCTGTGTATTGTTCTATGTAGGCTATTCTTTTAGTTAGCACTGCACTATTACAATTGCTCTTATGTTCAAAAATGAAGTTGCCTATGATGAAAGATGCAGTGTGCACAGCGTACTAAAATACTTGAGTTAATATTTTCCAAATTGGAGTGAGCGCAAGTCACCTGTCGCAATGGCGCGGACTCTAGGCGTGAGGCCCGCGCAGCGGGCCTCATGTCTAGTGTCTCTAACCTGCTGGTGGTCTCCTATAAGGATCAGATATGTCTCTAACCTGCTGGTGGTCTCCTATAAGGATCAGATATGTCTCTAACCTGCTGGTGTTCTCCTATAAGGATCAGATATGTCTCTAACCTGCTGGTGGTCTCCTATAAGGATCAGATGCTGACAGGCGCGGCTCAGGGTGGTGATGGTGTGAGCCTCCAGCACCTCAGCAGCCTCCTCTACGATCACCAGTCTGGGCTGGACTTCCTGCAGGGCCTTCCGGAACTTGGCTGCTCCCGTCGTCGTCATGCCGATGACCTGATGGTGGTACAGCAGATTGTTTGCTTGTTTTAATGTCTGTGTTTGCAGTATTTCATTAGCATGTACTGCTCCGTCCAAATAAACAAATCGAGGGAAGTGTTTACGTTGCCGCTATTGTTACTAGAGTCAATTTAGAAGTATCTAAATATTCTGAAACCAGTCCCAAACTGCACTGCAGGTTACAACTAACCTGTGGCAGGTTAAAGCCAACCTATGGCAGGTTAAAACTAACCTTTGGCTTCCTGTGACGTTAGGTTTGTGGTAAAAGACTTCAATGTTTTGTATCTTACAGCATTATGTATGAGTACAATACAGAGAATGTTTGCATTCGCCATCTCTGTTGAAGAAGAGTCTATTTATGTCTGAGATAACTAATCTTAATTATCTTTCATGGTGGTTTAAACCCTGTGGAAATGTTGTATTAAGTTTTAAAATCCATTGTTTTTCTACAAACTTTCTCTCCCCTTCTGTCCACGTTTGGTTGCATTCCTTGGTAGTACTTGTAGGCTACGTTTTGCGGTAAAAGTGCTCAAACTTTCTTTTTTCCTGCCTTGATTTGCTGACTCCGCCATGCTTTTCTCTGTCTATTCTTTTCTTCCCGTAATTCTTGATGGGAACTATGCACAAAAACGCATTTCACCTGCTTATTTCCTTGTAAAACTGTGATGTGACAATAACATTGATTCTGATCACTGTACCGTGGCCTTCTTGAGGATACAGAGGCTCTCGTGGCGTCGTACGTCGGCCAGTCTGTCGACGGCATTTTGATAGGCCTGCTCAGACTGCAGGGCTTTGGTGCGCATCTCTGTGCGGTAGCGTGCAATCCACAACCTGCAGACAAGAAATAAAATGTCTATTATAGTCTGTGTGGTGACAAGTGGCTCTGACAACTGCTGGCAAGCCAATCAAAACATAGCTAAGCCCCTTCCCATACCACTATGGTCCACTATGGTTGAAGGTCTGGTTTAGGAAAATGAAGCAGTATTCGTCCAAGTGGAAGAGGGGGCGGGGCTGAGCTAAAGTTGAATTGGAGGCAGTAGAGAAGGGGAGTCCTACCGGTAGAGTCTCCATCTGTCTGGAAGACCAAGAGCCCAAACATCCCAAACCGTTTCCTCCTCTTCCTCATTCATGGCTGAGCTCTTGCCGAGCTCTTTCTTCATTTTCTTCTTCATCCTTTTTACCTGGTGCTGTTGAATCTGGGCGAACACAAGGGAGGAGAATTGTTTGGTTTTGAACATCGATCGACACACTGTATCTCTGCATTTGAACAGTGTGTTTTCGAAGGGGGCGAGCCTCTGTGGGCCTTTTTACGTTGTATTTATTTTAATTATTTCGAAATTACATAATCAACATGAAGCCTTGGTTTACCTGGAAGCCGTCTTCACTCTGCTCCAGCTGTATCTCGGTGTCCTCAAACATGGTGGCCACCATCATGCCTTCCATCTCTCTGAGGGTCTCCTCCATGACCCTGGCCTTCTCTTTGTCTCTGTCGCTTCTGTGATCTTCCGCGTCGTCCACGTACCGCTCAGCCTGGATCAGGTCTGCCTCCTCTGCAATGTCAATCATTTCATCCTCCTCCTCCCCCATGTCCAAATCTGCAGGAATCCAAACGAATCAGAATAATTTTGGATTTATTCAATGCACTTAATTCCAATTGTGCGTCAGTATTTGGGCCAGTACAAATATCAGTGCAAAGGCTGTAGCAATAATAAGAGGCTCACAGGATCTCACATGCAAGGGAATAGTGAACTATAAAATTAAGGAATTGTGAAGGCAAATACACCCCCCAGTCAAACAAGTTATTAACGACTCACATTGTAGACCTACTTCCTGTCTGCCACATGGATGCAGACATGCTACCACACAGTTCACATACACACAGATCAGCTTTGAAAGCTCACCTGCTGGTATTATCTCCTCTGTCGTCCCCTGCTGGAAGACAGTGGAACCGCCAATCCCCAACCACTCCATTATCAAACAGGGTTTCTTTTTCTTCTGGCCGAAGATCTCAAACTCATCCTGGATCTAAACAGAGATCCATAAAAAAAATCACAAACTCATTGTTCAAAGCAGAGTTCAATTTAAAAAAGAATAGCTCAAGCTCATCCTGGGCCATTACACAAACAGTGCATCTAGATTGCCTACATTGAACAGATATATGTAAATGAACATTCAATTGAGTTTCACATGAATGTGTGTTTTGTATTGTGGTGATCATCCAAGTCTTGGCATTGCATTTTTTGCATTTTAAATGAAATGTCCCACACGACAGAAATGTTATAAATCAGGCCAATACACAGGCTTTTCCTCTGTGTGTGCATGTGTGTTTGTTTTGTGACTCACAAGCATGGCCTGGCGGCGGTGCAGGCTCTGCCAGTGCTCCTGAGAGATGAACCTCTCCAGGTAGTCCTCTTTGATCACTCCTTTCAGAGTGCACTCCAGCTTCACCGCCTGAGTCTGGATGGCCATCTCCTCCTCACGCAGCTCACTGTAGATCTGTATTGTTTATTTGAAAATTTACTTAAAGTATCAATTACCCAGGAAAAAGTACTTGCTATTTAGAATGTCTCATTTACTTTAGTTGAATGTGAATCCCCATAGCACTTGCAAAAGCTTGCAAAGGCTATTCTCCCTTGTTTGTTCGAACAAACAAAACCTAACACATCATTCACAACAACAAGCTACACAGGCATACAACGGTTCACTAAAAAATGATACAAAAAATATCAGAAAATCACCATCAAAAGGCTCTCTGGACTTATGTCTATGTATAAAAATCTCAAATACTAACACATTGTGAGCTTGTAGATTGCAATTCAAATGTCTGAAATGTTGTTAATGTAGTTTTGTATTAATAATGCAAATGTAAAAAGTAAAGTTGTCAAATAATTGTATTGAGTACAATACTTGCCTCTGAGATGTAATGGACTAGAAGTAAAAGTGCAGAAATATTCCAGTAAAATAATAGTAGTAAATAGTCTGTTACATTACATCATAAAAGATGTCCTACAAGACCTTGCCATGGAAATGCGATTGACAAGATCACAACATGTGAGCTCAATTAATGCGAAAATAAGTGGCTAGCAAATCATCATCCCTGAGACCTTGTGTCAGACGTAGAGTATATGTTAAACAATGTTATGTTAAACAATCATCTGTGTCAGTACGGTACGTCCTTCTATGCCAAAACTCACCTCATTGTAGGCAGAGCACAGGTGGCGCGGCATGTTGCGTCTGGACTTCAAACCCTGGGTGAGCTCCCGAAGGTTGAAGCGCTTCAGGACCTCACTGCTGCTGCGGCCTCCTACCCTGACAATGCCGTCTGGCAGAAACTTATGGATACCTGTGTTGAGGAGTATTGAGAGTATGCGATGCATGTGACAAAACAACTTGCTCTCCATAGAGCAAGTCAACACTGTGAATACATGATTTTAAAGGACAACTGTAGTTTTGAAAAAGGCTGACGCACACATCGAAGGTTTGTTTACAGGCTGTGTATAGGATAAAGTGGATGTTACAGTATACCTACATAAAAGGGGATCTCAGAACGACCGCGAATAGGACCCTGCACACTCTCAGAAGCTTGCAAAAATAATGCTCTTAATTAACAGTTGTTAGAACAAGTCATCAGGACAGACAAACATTGTCCCTCTATCCTGACGAATGTCCCAAAAACCAAAACGTCAAAATCTATAGTAAAAACAAAACGCAAATCAAATCCAAATACGTACAAACGTACAAAAACAATGACATTCCATAGTGGCACTGCATCAAGGTTGCCAAACTTGTATAACTGCACAGTATAATCACATTAACCCTAACATCTATATTCCTGGCATGACATTAATTAATAATAATTGACTTACCCTCAAGGAACTGATCCAGGGCGTGGTTAGTGTAACACACCACCAGCATGGGGGCGTTACCGAGCAGCTCACTACTCCAAAGGTTCTCATTGGTCAACAGAGCTTGAGCAATCTTCAGGCCAGTATAGGTTTTCCCTGGACACACAGGAAGGGAATAATCCCATGTTAAAATTGCATTGTGGTGTCTACCCTCAATCTGAGTCATCATGACATCAGTCGAAAGTAAATCAGCCAGCTCCGTACATGGTCACAAAACAGGCATGCCCATATGGGAATATTTGGGCCGGACCAAATAAAGAGAAACAAAACACAAAAGGGGAAAAATGCGGTGAAATGTGATGTGTGAGATTGTACACTGCACAGCTGACACATATTTCATGTGGTCATGTAGATTGAATAAGGAAGTGTTGCTCTGTGTGCACACATTCACATTTGTTTTATGGTGCAATAAAACCAATACCACGTAATGCCACCCTTACCAGTGCCAGGCGGTCCCTGTATGATGGCCAGCTCCTTGGTGAGGGCCAGCTGGAGGGCTCTCATTTGAGACTCATCCAGCCCAAGCTCCTCCATGCTGGGCCAGGCCCCAGGATTCAGAGAGTGGAACGGCTGAATCGTGCTCTTGTACACAGGATCAGCAATGTGTGACAGATTGTATGAATCGTTCTGGTTTAGATAGGCTGGGGGCTGCACATCAGGGTTGCAGTCCACTATGTACCTATAAGAGATGTAAAGTACATGTAAGACTTATATACCGTAAAGATCATTTTAAACCATGTTGGTTCAGTAACAATTTCATATCCAAAATGTTTATTCAGTTTTAGACAAACTTGTTCTCCTTTTGAGATGCAAAGTTATGAACTGCCATAATCACTGTTATTTCCTCATTGAGGGTTATCTATAGCTGTTGGGCGGCACAGGGAGGTGCAGACAAAGTACATGAACCTACGAACCCATCCATGTGTGTCAGAGTGCCAAAGTGATCATGTGATTATATAAAATAATGGAGACCATGACTCGCTCACTCACTCACTGGCACTCTCTCTCTCTCTCTCTCTCTCTCTCTCTATCACTCTGCAGCCTATGGAAATTATACACACTGCTATACAATGCATACACACACACACACACACACACCTCTGGAAGGGCATGTGGGCCTCCTCTTGCTCCTGCAAGCCTTCTAGCACATAGCGGTAGGCCTCAAAGTAGGCAGTGGTCTCTACCATCAGGAACGTCTGGTCTGTCTGTGGGATCAGGTCATTTGTGTTACTCTATTGTAACTTACTTTTTACTATACTCTACAGTGCAAGCCTCGCCCAGCACGGCGCTGGGATGCGTATCGTATCGCTGTTAAATGTACACCCCGACACTGGCTCTCACCTGTATTGTCACCAGCTTGTCTCTGCTCTCTTCAGAGAAGATAACCTGGACACGGCCATTCTGCAGCTCTTCGGGGTCACGCTGTGTCACCGTGGCGAACAGGAAGGTTGTGAAGTTATCACAGGAAAGACAGACCAGGGACCCGTAGAGAAGCCTCTTCGAGTTCTGCCAGCGTACAAACTGTTGAGAGAAGGAATGAGTGATATAATACGTTTATTTATATAGCACTTTTTTTTAAAACAAGTTTACAAAGTGCTTCACATACAGTAAATCAGTAAAACAAACAACAATACAAACCAGAGAAAAAAAACAGCAGATATCAGCATAAAAGTCAGACATAAGGAGACTAGGTGGTGGTAAAAGCCTTAGTGTAATAATGGGTTTTTAGAAGCCTTTTAAAAGCGGGTAAGGAGGGGGTCAGTCTCATTTCCAATGGGAGTTGGTTCCAGAGCAAAGGAGCCCTAGCGGCAAAGGCCCTGTCACCCTCTGGCACCAGCCGGGTGCTGGGGGTGGCAAGTAGGAGTCTTTCAGCAGATCTGAGATTACGAGAGCGGATGTGAGGGGACAGGAGGTCAGAGATATATGGTGGGGCCAATCCATTCAGAGCTTTAAAAAACAAACATGATGATTTTAAAATCTATTCTAAAGGTCACTGGTAACCAGTGTAGTCTAGAGAGGCAAGGACGGGGGTGATGTGGTCAAATCTCTTGGTCTTAGTAAGGACCCGGGCTGCTGTATTCTGAATCAGCTGAAGGCGGTTGATAGATATCTTTTGCACGACACGACATTAGCCAACAACGTATGAATACGGCTTAAAAGAGAAATCAACACCAAAGCGCATTGGCCATCCATCTACCTTGATAGTCATAGATGCCCCCTGTTCTAAATTTCACCCTGAGATCCCCCTCCCTTCCCACAGTTGGCATTGGTGCAGGTTGTCTTTATTCTATTGAAGATATTTTAGTAGCTCCATCTTTTTCACACATTATCTCGTCACACCACACACTACAAGATAATTGATTATTTTATCCAGCACATGCTACATTATTTAAAAAAAAACTTGGGCGGCGGCAACTCATTTACAAGAGTCTCGACTTGAGTGATTAGAGGAGAGCGGCAGAAGAGAGGGCAGGAGAGGAGGATCAACCACCTCTGTGATTACATGTAAAGGCTGCCCGAGAGTGACGTACAGCAGGGGTCAGCAACCTGTTGGACATTAAGTGCCATGTTTTCATTTCCCTCATAGTCAGTGTGCCATATCACCATTAGGTTGAATTCTGAGAATGCATACTACTACTACTACTACTACTACTACTACTACTACTACTACTACTACTACTACAACTACTATACTAAAACTACTACTACTACTACTACTACTACTACTACTACTAATAATAATAATAATAATAATAATAATAATAATAATAATAATAATAATAATAATAATAATAATAATCTCTTTTTCTCTTCTGGACTGTTTTCTTTCACATCAGAAAATGATTAAAAATTACACCTATCTCCCCAGTCAGAGTTCAGTTTGAAATTTGAATGAATTTATCTTGTATGCAAGATGTTCATGAATTAGAGAACCTAATTAATGTTTATATAAAAGGAAACATCCTCTATTTCATATGTATGCCAGTGTGCCAGTGATCACCCTTCACTGTGCCAATGTTGGCACAGCCATTTAACAAGGGCAATATAATATATTGCCCTTGATTTTTGTCATTATATGATGTCACAGGGATCATGGTATATGGACGGACCAAGTGTTTTAGTGTGGATTTCTCTCAAGAGGTTAATCAGACTAATCAATTTAAGGGAGAGAAAACATCTGCAAAAATCCATCCGGGTATAACTGACCTGAAGAGGCTGCGGGTCAAACTGAACAACAAAGGCGATGCCGTCCAGCGTGCATTTGGGCACCACCAGGCGGGTGTCGTGGTACACCCTGATGTCATCGAAGCGTGCGTTCCTCAGTGGCGCGTTGCCCGTCCTCCCCCCCATGTCCCTCTGGCTCTGGAGCAGCTGTTGGATGCCCTCGCGAAGCGGCCGCACAAAGTCCTCCCTCAGCAGCCGGAAGTGTGTGTCGAGGTAGATGTGGGTGCTGGCGTAGTGACGAGAGGTGAGGTTGGGTCTGAGGAAAGGCCTCTGTTCCTCCTGGAACTCCTCTGGCGTGGGGTAGATGGACAGGGTCCTGAAGTTCTCCTGCTCCTCCACACCTAGAATAGGAGGCAGCAAAGGTACGGAAACAGCATACTGTAGATTTCCTTTACACTGGTTGGACATCACAATGTTTATGCAGCTTGTTGATAGCCGTGATTATGACACACACACACACACTCGTGCACATGCACATCACCTACCAGGGTTTTCTCCAGTAGCATGCAGAAGGCCATAGTTGTCTTTGTCCGAGCGGAGGGTCCCCTCCCTGGATTTCTCCTGGAGGTGGTTGACCAGGCCCTGGAGTTCCTGCAACTTCTCGTCCGTCTCAGGGTTGATGTCCACTCCCGATGCCCTGAGGTTGTTGATGGAGTTTGGGAGCAGCATGACCAGCATGGACACTGACTGGACCGAACTGGCAGGGAAGGTTTTGAGCACCTGGAACATAGTGGATGTGGAAATACTGGTATCGAAACTACGGAGGATATCAAGCTTAAAAGGAGGAGCAATAATTCATCACAGAAAATAACATTTTGGCATGTCAAATTTTGCACAGGGTGCTTTAAATGGAGATTAAAGGTAGGGGAAGTGATTTGAAATTCATGGTGTAGTACCAGCCTGGTGCACTAGGGGCCCCCAAAAGTAGCTACACTATGTGAACCTGCTGCTCTCTCCTGATTGGAGGAGAATTGTGGTGACCTGAGGAACTTTTATTAGCTCCTCTGCTAACGTGGGGGAGGGGGAAACTCCATATGTGGTTTCCACACCTTATAATAGAGCATTTTAACAGAAAAAAATATTTTTTGGGTGATATCTGACAAAAGTGAAATCACTTCCCCTACCTTTAAGTCATTTAACAAAACTTAAAGAGGTTTTAAAGGGCAACATATATGTAATAGACTCTTGGTGGAGCCCCTTTAACAAAAGACATAATTACCTCAGATACAACAGCCAGGATGTTGTCCAGATGCATCGGGTACTGATCCCTGCGTTCGGGGTTGGACTCTGAAACCATGCTCGCCACGTAGTGCGGCAGGATGGTGCGTAGGAAGCTGGACTTCTTCACCATCTCGGCCAGGTGTTGCCGCGTGGCCCTGTCCGTCTGTGCCTGGAAGGCCCTGCACAGGACGAAGCAGAGGAGCTGGACCAGGTCCTGCCTCATCTCCCTCTCGTCCAGCATGGCTTGCAGGGCGGGGTTCGAGGACAGCGTGATGGCCACCTGGGCCGGATCTTTCCCGGACAGTTCCTCCAACGACTTGTAGCCCAGGCGTGGGCCGTTGCGTGGGGCGCCGTCCCGGCCCGTAGGATCTGAACTCTCCCCGGTCCTCTGGCGCCTTCCGCGCGGGGTGCCGTCCCTGCTCGTAGACTCGGAACTCGCCCCGTTCCTCGAGCGCTTTCCACCCGCATCACCCTCTCTTCTCTCGCCACCACCGCACCAACCCCCTGCAGCCCCCGCGTCCCCTCTCTCTCCTTCTCTTACAACTACAATAACACTACCCCGGCGTCCTCCATCTCTATCTCTCGATGCACCTCCACGTCCCCCACTGCCTCCCCTTCCAAACCCTCCCCTTCTCCCCCAGTCCACTCCTCCTCTCCCTCTGTCTGCACTTGCTCTACCTCTCCCTCTGTCCACGCCCCCTCTCCCTCTCCCCCAGTCCACTCCTCCTCTCCCCCTGTCCACTCCTCCTCTCCCTCTGTCCGCACTTCCTCTGCCTCTCCCCCTGTCCACTCCTCCTTTCCCTCTCTCCCTGTCCACTCCTCCTCTGCCTCTTCCCCTGTCCACTCCTCTGCCTCTTCCACCGCCCATTCCACCTCTGCCCCTCCCTTCAGCCTGCATCTGTAACACTCCCCTATCTTCACCACTGCTGTGTCTTCTACCCTCTGCTTCGTTTTCGTTAATAGCACTCTCTGCTACAGGTTTGTCCACACCTATAAAGATTGATGTCTTTGAAGGAAATCTGTGGGTTAAGAAAGCGGACAGCCTCAACATACAGTGTACAGTGCATATGTCTTATTCTAAAAGAGAAGACAATACCAATAGGCAGAGGCATTGTCTCAGCACTCAAGTTTTGCACAGTCCATTATAGAGGGATGTGCATCAGCGGCACCTGCTGGATCCCACAGGTAAAGGCAAGTGAAAGGTTTCATTTCACCAGAAATTATTCAGCAGCAAAATTATCAACACCGATGCACAAGCATGTTAGTATTAAGCAATGATTGTTTTGTTATGCCAAAGGTGAAACATTGAATACAAAACACCATAAGATGATATTTTGCTTACTTTACTATGTTCATATTATGACAATGCATATTTAAAACAATGGTAGTAGTAGTACTATAAAATAGGCCCAATAGGCTAGCAGTACAATTATTATTTATAATATAATCTCCTTTCATGTGTTTTCACTAATGCTCTATTCAGTTTTACCGTCTAAACCAGCTTGCCCACACTTTTCTTTTTACTTGAGAGCTGCTTGCAATATGACTGGATCAACAAAATCTGCTAGGCCTACTAGCGACGTTTGAATACAAAGTATTTGGGGTTTGAGTTGACAGTTATATATTTTAGGGTACTGTCATGTGATCTACATGCACAGCCTGTGGGATCTACTGGTAGATCACAATTTACCTTTTGGTAACGCTGGTCTAAATTATACGAATATTAGGAATAATTGGGCCTGCGTACTATAGGCAACTAATACTAATACAACAATAATAAGGGCAACAATAATAACAATAATAGTAATAATAATAAATAACTTACTTTTAATGAGGAGCCTTAAAATACTTCCAGACAGTATCTTTACCACACCTTCAAAAATGATGAGAGCTCGCCTATATATAGGCCAACCGTTACCATAGACAACCTTTGGTTGGTACACATCATGACCAAATAATAGCGAAACGAAACCGGGCGCTGGTGTTTATAGCCTGTAGGCTCAGCTGAGCTGTGCTGCCATGCAGTGCGCACTGTACACATCAGAGCCATGTAGTAGAAGAGTAGCGACGTTGAGGGGCCAAAAAAACTGCGCGCTCGAGCGGCTCATGCAGCCTGCATAGCAGGGACAATCTGGAGTTGGAAGAAAGAAATACAATGTTTTCAACCGGGCGGCGCAAAAAAAAGCTATTTTAGGCATGTGCGCAACATGTAAACTGTTTTATATTATTTATTATTATATTGTACAATAACAATCACGGTTTCTGTTGTACAATAGGCCTACTAGAAGAATCAGAATCAAACTTTATTGTCACATAATATTACAAGTATTATAACATGGGTGGAAAAACTTGATATGATCATTGCATGCAGCCAAAAGATTAAAAAAAAAAAAAAAAATTGAAGTCAATTTCTGCCTACTTCCGGTCTAGGACTTTGTTGTCTCCGTTCTCAGAAGAGCCGCGCTTGAACTGGCCCCGTGAAGTGATCGGAGTTGTCGTTACACTGGCCTCTGGCTCAAAGCCTTTCTGAGCCTCCGCCCCCTTGCATTCGTTTCGTTTTATAATCTATAGAAACTTAAACGTGTTTACATTCCACTTCCAGGAATTAACAAACCCACAACTCAAATTAATTAGGAAAGAGAAAGCCATGAAATGCAGTCTTCCCCAAACTTTTTCATGTCAATCACCCCCAAATTGGTAGCCTAATAAGTTGGACCCCCATTTCATTTTGAAGCGAACCCCCTTATAGAATATTTTGAGCCAATGGTATCTTACTTATGCATGTCAAACTGATTGTTGCTGAAATTAAAACGATCTGAGAATCACAAATAGGCCTAGATAAAATAGCAATACAATTGTTTCTATAATCTCCCTTCATTGTGTTTTTTTTATTTAGGTTTTGTAGGCTACATTCTCAGGAAAATAGGATGGTGAAAATGGGTGGTGTCCCCCTTTAGCATTTCCCTTATCTAAAGGGACCCATGAAATGATAAAGCACAACAGTGCTTTTCTGCCATGCTGACATGTATCCTTATTAGTTTCAGTGGATTATTAGATATTAGAGACAATATTCTTTTTTTTTTGTCATCAAAATGTTTATTGATTTTCAAAGATTCTTATAACCCATCCATACACACACTCACACACAAAAGAAAATAAAATAATAATAAAACAAAACAAAAACAAGACAGTCGACTCCTAAATGGACAACACCCCTCTACTGACATTTGTACCATTTTCCCCCTTACATTTCCAACATCTTTTATCTTCCACCAAACCCATCCTAAACAGTTTCATAGGGGTATAGTAGAATCTATGTATTATTTTGTAATGTATAAATTTACTTCTAATATCCCTTGTAGCCCACCCAACTTTGGAAATTATATTTGACCATTTCTCTTCACTTATTTCACATCCCAAATCCCTTTGCCAAATTACCCTAAGATTTTCAGTCTTTGCCCCTTGCAGCTCCATTATATTTTTATAAATAGTTGATGCCCTATGCAATGTTGGTGGCAAGTCCAAAATGATTTTCAACATATTTGATTCCTCTATACCCCTGTTAAGGTTAAACACACTACCAACACTGTGTCTTAATTGGAGATATTTCCAAAATTCACCCCTACCAGGCAAGTTAAATTGGTTAACCAGCTCTTGATATGACTTAAAGTTCGTATCCATATACAAATCATCAATTACACCTATACCATTTCTTTGCCAAGACTCCCAACAAAAAGAGTGTTTCCCTATGACAATGCGTGGGTTGTTCCATATAGAAGAATACCCCTGTCTATATTGCGATTTCCCCATTAACCTATGGACTTCTGACCATACCCATTGGGAGTGTTTCAGAATGGGACTCTTTCCTCCCTCCATCATTCTAATCTGAGAAAGAACCTGTATGGGTCTGAAGGGAGCCAACATAGATGTTTCAATTTTAACCCATCCCAACTGATCCTCTCCAGCCCAGTGCTTTGCTAGTTTAGACAGTTCAAATGAGAAGTTATACATTTGTACATTCGGAAGTGCCAAGCCACCACATTCCCTGGGGGAACACATTTTTTTAATATTAATCCTAGCCCTTTTCCCATTCCATAAAAAATCTCTCACCATGTCATTGTATTGTTTGTATATTGCATTTGGGATAGTCAGTGGTATCATCATTGAAACATAGTTAAATTGTGGTGCTATTTACCATCTTAATAGTATTAACTTTGCCCCATAAAGAAAGATTAATTATTTTCCACCTTTCCAAATTATTTTTCATCTCTTGAAGTAATGGCGATAGATTCATTTCCATCATATCAGTCAATTTTGCACTTAACTTTATGCCTAAATACTTCATCCCCACAGGTATCCATCTAAATGGAAACCTGGAAATGTCAGCCTGCCTACATGACCTAGACACAGGCATCACCTCAGATTTCTGCCAGTTGATTTTATACCCTGATAATTGAGAAAATGTTTCAATCTTATGGAGAATAGCAGGAATAGAATTAACAGGATCTGACACCAGTGCCAATATGTCATCCGCGTACAAAAACAGCTTATGTTCCACACCCCCAGCCCAAACCCCTTAGAGACAATATTCTTTTAATTACTTCATAAAACCTGAAATGCATTAACTGGATCTATTTTTTGTCATCAAAATGTTTATTAATTCTCAATTTTACATATACACACACATCCATACACACACTCAAAAAAACAAAGCAGTCAACACCTACAAGGACAACACCCCTCTACTCTCAGTTGACATTTAACTGGATCTATTATACATGTTGTGTGTGTATGTGTGTTTAGTTATATTATTAGGTGTTCATACACTACATTATTATAGCAGTAGCCTAAAAACCCTTCACAGTTTCAAGCCTTTATTACACAATTTCATGACAGATTTTAAATAAATCACAATGTGATGTCAGACAACCTTTAGTTCATGTGATCAGATGACAATATGCGGTAGCTCACTCAGCACAGTGTGGTGCATTGTTGCATCTTAAAACAATCAATGTGTCAATCAGTCTGCAATAATCAATCAGTATATGGTTATATTGGAAGGATTCAAAGCAAAGAGCATTTTACTAATAGGCACGCAAAAAAAACAGATTATATGCATATTCACATCATCATACGCATGTGTCGGGAGTCAACACACAAAGAATATAAGTATCCATGTGCTTAAACGAAGTTCATCGGATCAAAATTGAGCAGGTTGTTAGCCTCAGACCAAGCGGCGTGTTGGGCTCCATCCATCTCTGACGCTACTTGGTTGCCCGTGATCAGCTCATGATTTTCTCCACCGATAGTAGCGTTGCATTCAGTGCACTGCCGGCTCTCCATTGCACCTCCACACTCTGTGATGACATAGACGTGGCCGTTGGGGCATTTGAACCAATGCCCCGGCGCCATCTTCATGGCTGTCACGATCATCTTCCTCTCGTCTTCACTGATTCCTATGCCCGGAATCTTCAGGTCCTTCAACAACTGTTTGACATGTGCTTCGTGTTGCTCAGTGAATGGGCCCGGCTTTTCCAGAAGGTTCCTGATGACTTTGATTGCATCGTCAACAGAGGAGCTTCTCATGTAGCAACGGGCTTCTAGCTCAGTCAAGAGTGTCAGCCTCTGTAACTCGTTCTGCAGATCCGACACCTGCTGGTCTGAAAATCTCTGCCTGGCATCGAGGAGCCACTTCAGCCATGTTTGAACTTTTGCGAAAATGATGGCTTGTCCTCTGAATATCTGTTGTTTTTGGACCTTCTTAAGCTTTCCGACTCTCTCGAGAAAGGCCATCTTGTTTTCCAGAACCCACAGATCCATTTCTGTGAAATGGCGAGCACTCAGTTCATCTTCAATCTGTGAGTATTCTCTAGGCAGATACAGTTGAAGCTTAGACATCTCTTTGCATTTCTTCTTCAGGGTCGTCGTCTTCTGGGCAATATCTGTTGGACAGCCGTTGATCTTCTCCTTCACTTTCTCAATCTCGGCCAAACTGCGGTTGATATGAGTTCCATAGCGGAGGTTCTTCCGGATTGGAGTTCTACACTTGGGGCACTCTTTGAGCTTTATGGCCACCTCCTCTCCATCATCCATCCCCATGTACGTGTCCATGGCCGCTGATTCAAGGATATGTCCACAGTCTTCTAGTTGAATAAATAGAGCATCTGGATCGTCCTCCGAGCCGAAGAAAATCTCGGTGACCTCATCACGGTGACAGATACGACATCTGTTTGGACATTTCTCTCCACAGAGGCCTATGCAGGGGTGGCTACAGTCGAGTACCTTGTCACAGGGATGATCGCAAGGTAGGCGATCACATGGCTCATGACAAAGCTTAGTACATCTTTTGTGAGGGCACTGCCAAGCACAGGGCTCAATGCAAGGTGCACACGGCTGGCCACATTTGTTCTTACACTTGCTGTGGACGCAGCGGTTTTCACAAGGCCTTCTGCAGGGAGGACAATCTCGACGGCATGGCTCCCGGCACTTGTGGGAGCAGATCAGAAGACGCTCACACTGGTGTGCACAATTGTGGTGGTACCGCCCCTGGAAGCATCCATGGCAAGTACCTTTGCAAGGGTGATCACATTTTAATTGCTGGTTACATGGGGCACTGCAGTTGGGCTCGTGTTGTAATGTTTGGTAATAGCAGCTGTCTAACTTGCTGTGCCCACATTTAAGCGTCAAGGGGACTTTCACCATGCACAAGCTGGTGCATGGTGCGCCGCAAACGGAAGCGCATGGGTGCAGACACTGGAGCGTCTTCTGGCAGGGCTCCTGACAGACAAACGTCTGTGGGTCTTGGTGGCAAGGCATCATCTGCTTGTGCTCACACTTGGGTACGGTCTTCTCAACTTTCACCGGGCACTTCTTGGGGCACGGCTTTTCGCATTTATACGGGCACTTGTGCTTAAGGTCACACAAAACCTTCTCACAATTCTTAAGACACTTGTATTTCTTGTGTTCAGGGTCATAAGGGTGGCAGACGCTTGCACAGACGTGCCCACACTCTAAACGGGAAGTCACAGGGCTCTTTGCAGCCTCCCTCCGGGGCTTGGTCGAAATCCGCCGCACAGGAGGCGGTGACCTTGCGGTCTGGGTGGTTCTGACAGCAGAGTGTGAGAGCCGTCCCCATCTGGCCCTTTCCACGCAGAGTGTGGAAGATGTCGCTCCACAGCTTGACTTTGCCCAGCATTGTGCTGTTGCCAATGCAGTAGAGGCCTTTCTTGGCACGCGACAGGGCAACGCAAACACGGTTGGGGATGTTCAGGAAGCCGACCTTACCCTGCGCATTGCTGCGGACCAGAGACAGCAGGACAATGTCATTCTCTTCCCCTTGGTACTTATCAACCACATGCACTTTGACCCCGGAGAAGGCTGTGGAGGGCATGAGTGTGCGCAAGCACTGGAACTGGCCGGTGTAGGTGGTGAGGATCGTTATTTGCTCTGGTTTGTAGCCCTGGTGGAGAAGGTACTGGCACAAGGCAACAACAAACTCGGCTTCGTGCTTGTTCTGGTGGCTCTTCCCATCTCTGATCTCTTCTTCTGAGTTTTTATGCTCCACAAAGAATAGATTGGCAGTAATGCCCTGCAAGACAATAATAATTAAAATGAACTTGTGCTGTCTTTATATTGTGGTTTGGCACAATAGAAGTTACTCAATTATCAAGAGCCCGGAAAAAAACTTTTGACTTCAAGCATGTATTAAGTCCAGACTTCATCCACAAATCTTAATGCATTTAAATGTTGCAGAGCTTTTTATGTCAGCGTGGGGGCTAGTAAACAGCTATGCACTGCTGGGAAAACTCATATGGACGTGAATGCAAAGCAAACCTTGATATTTTCGTAGTCCAAAACGGAGGGGTGGTTCTGTAGCTCATCGTAGATGTGTGGCGTCAAGAGACAGGCGATGTCTGGCCTCATACGATGCTACAGAGTAGGAGGGTACAACACAGCAGGGATGACTCCAAAAGTAAACACATCTAGATTATTCTGCATCCCCATAATTACATAACATATTTTTCGGTTTATTAATGAATTAGTAATAGCAATAGCTCATTGATGAAAAAACAAAACAAAAAAAGAAGCACCAACCTGGTAGTTGAGTCTGACATAGGGAAAGTCCATCTTGATCAGTCTCTCAAACATGGACACCTCCAGGTTGAAGTTCTTGGCCAGGTCATATACCGTAGCACTGGGCCGTAGCTGAAGATACACACAGTAGAATAATAGAGCTGGGACTCACAACATTTTATATGCATTTGGGGAAATTATCATATTTAAAAAAAAAAAAAAAAAAAAGTAAAGCACTGGAAATTGGTACAAATGCCTCAAAATCGTTCAGTACTAAAACGTGCTCTGTTGGTTGTGCAGGTTTCTAACCTGCTGGTGGCAATAATAAATAATAAACTTTATTTATAGAGCATCTTTCATGACAACACGTGCAGCGCAAAGTGCTTTACAAGACAGATAAAACACAAGGTATAAATATCAAACAACATAACATTAAGGCATAGTGTAGGGTTGCCAACTCTGAGATCTTGGAATAAGGAACACTTCTACGACCACGCGGCGAAGCAGCGCGGTTATTAGGTTAGTTAAGTCTGCGGTTTTCTGGTGGAGCCGTTGCCCCTGTGACCCAACTACGGATAAGCGGTTGAAGGTGGAGGGATGATTTCACATACCATATTAACCTTTGGGATCAGTTAAGGCCTGTTTACTGTGGTCAGTAAGGAAGAATAGGCTGGTAGGCCTATTGTGCTGTATAAATGTTAATTAATTATGAACAAGTAGTCCATTGTCTTTATAACATTAAGAATCCCGATTTTAAAGATTTTTTTTTTGCCCTTTTAAAGGGCAAAATTTGTATTGAATACGCACACATTTATTAGACTAATAACTACTATAACCGTCAACCATATTAGCCTACTGAAATAGCTTGGCTATAGGCATATACCCACATCAGAAGCTTTAATTATTATTATTTAAAAAAAGACTGAGTCTATGACAGTTGTTGTGGGGGATTTGCATAACTCTCATTCATACTATGGCTGTGGGAGTTTGCGGAACTCTCTTACTCTATGGCTCTGGGAGTTTGCGGAACTCTCTTACTCTATGGCTCTGGGCACGGCAGGATTGGCACACAGAGCAGCAGCGCTACCAGCGCACCACGCACACACACATGCAGATCTGCAGCCACGGGGAGGTTTTGGTTTGTTGTTTGGTTGTTGTTGGTTTCTGCTCGTGAGGAGTCCTGTGTGCACTCGCCACAGAGCAATTGTGCTGTCTTAAATATATCTCCTGCTTTATTTTGTTCACTACTGTTAAATTCATTGTTGATGTTTGTGCGACGGATCGCACAGGAGGCATTTAGGGAAATACGGAACAAACCGCGTTCCGTATCGATTCAATACGGAACGCATCATTTAGTGTTCAATTAAGGAACGATTCCGTATTATACGGAACGGTTGGCAACCCTAGCATAGTGCAAGAATAAAAATTAATAGTAATGGTAATAACAATAGTAAAAAAAATAATAATAACAACAAGACAACAATAACAGCAGTGAGTCAACAGGATAAAATGAAGGTTGAATTCAGCCAAATCCAACCCTGAGCATAAAATTGGAATTTTATGTCAGCATTTATGACTTCACCAAGTAGCAGTATACTGTATAATATAGTAAGGGACCAAGTATTGAGCCCTGTGGAATTCCAGAACAGATCTGTGTGGTGGTTACATTTAGCTAAATTGACAAAGTAACTTCTCTCTGTACAAAGTGAGCCAGGACGGAGCCGTGTCTGACAGGCACAGCTCTGTCATGGTGTCACCATTTTAAAATCAATTCTATAGGCTACCGTTGTCCTATGAGGTTCAGATGGTCTCACCTGGTGGTCTCCTATAAGGATCAGATATGTCTCTAACCTGCTGGTGGTCTCCTATAAGGATCAGATATGTCTCTAACCTGCTGGTGTTCTCCTATAAGGATCAGATATGTCTCTAACCTGCTGGTGTTCTCCTATAAGGATCAGATATGTCTCTAACCTGCTGGTGGTCTCCTATAAGGATCAGATACTGTATGTCTCTAACCTGCTGGTGGTCTCCTATAAGGATCAGATATGTCTCTAACCTGCTGGTGGTCTCCTATAAGGATCAGATATGTCTCTAACCTGCTGGTGGTCTCCTATAAGGATCAGATATGTCTCTAACCTGCTGGTGGTCTCCTATGAGGATCAGATGCTGACAGGCGCGGCTCAGTGTGGTGATGGTGTGAGCCTCCAGCACCTCAGCAGCCTCCTCTACGATCACCAGTCTGGGCTGGACTTCCTGCAGGGCCTTCCGGAACTTGGCTGCTCCCGTCGTCGTCATGCCGATGACCTGATGGTGGTACAGCAGATTGTTTGCTTGTTTGTTTGCACAAAAACGCATTTCACCCACTCCTTTCCTTGTAAAACTGTCATGTGACAATAATGGTGATTCTGATCACTGTACCGTGGCCTTCTTGAGGATACAGAGACTCTCGTGGCGTCGCACTTCGGCCAGTCTGTCAACGGCATTCTGATAGGCCTGCTCAGACTGCAGGGCTTTGGTGCGCATCTCCATGCGGTAGCGTGCAATCCACAACCTGCAGACGAGAAATAAAATGTCTAATATAGACTGTGTGGTGACAACTGACTCTGACAACTGGTGGCAAGCCAATCAAAGTAATTATTTGGTACAGGACCAACCTAAAAAAAAACATAAAAGTTGCAGAGACAGTAAAGGATTGTGATAGCCAAGTCCCTCCCCATACCACCATGGTCCAATCATAGCAGCTAAGACATAGTCTCCACCTTTTCCTATATGACAAAAGATTGATTTAAAAAAGAAAAGTCACACACATAGTATTCCACTGGATATACTGGACAGGCCTTGTTGGAGATTTTGAAGGCCTGGTTTAAAAAATGAAGCAGTATTTGTCCAAGTGGGAGAGGGGGCGGGGCTTAGCTAAAGTTGAATTGGAGGCAGTAGAGAAAGGGAGTCCTACCGGTAGAGTCTCCATCTGTCTGGAAGACCAAGAGCCCAAACATCCCAAACGGTTTCCTCCTCTTCCTCATTCATGGCTGAGCTCTTGCCGAGCTCTTTCTTCATTTTCCTCTTCATCCTGTTTATCTGGTGCTTTTGAATCTGGCCGAACACACAGGAGGAGAACTGTTTGGTTTTGAACATGGATCCACACACATACTGTACCTTTGCATTTGGACAGTGTGTTTGCAAAGGGGTGCGAGCCTCTGTGGGCCATTAAATTTATTTATTTATGCATGTGTATGTCATATTTTGTTACATTCCCTAAAAATGGCATAATCGACATGAAGTCAGATCAACAGAAAAGCCATAGTGGCTTTTCTGTTGAACTGAATTCATGTTGATTAAAAAACTGTTGCGTGTGCAACAGTTTTTTGTTGCACAAACAGAAACAGGATTCTGGGTTTCAACATTTTACACCAGTGGTTTTCAACCTTTTTGATGCTAGGGACCACTATTTATTCAGCATTTGAGCCACAGACCACCATTTGACAATGTTTTCATCCCACAGACCCAAAACTAAAGATTTCAAGGTCCAACATTAAAAGATCATTTTTCTTAGCCCACTGGCGAAACAACATCACTACGGGCCGGGGGGTGATCCGCACGACAGGGCCCTGTCGAACCTGACTCACTACCAACGCGACGACCCCCCCCCCGTCCATCCGTCCGTCCGTTGTACTACAACACACATTTGTTTTTTGCTGTTGTTGCAAATGTTAATGTTAAGAACATATCTGGTATGTGATTGTCTCTGTCTCCAGACAGCGCGCTACCCTGCGCTACACTGCTCTGTGTGGGGGGAAAAAAGCGTTGCTTTTTTTCTCTCTCTCAGTTGCAGCTGAATTGCGCTGCTACAGGTAGGCTAATAATAAACCCTAACCCGTATTTCCAAGTCCCTATTGAGGCTGCATGAACAGCAGCTCAGTTTGTGTCTGTGACCATTCAATGTCGCAACTTTGACACTGAGAGCCTGGGCTCACCAAGGCACCACAAGAGTGCACAGGGCACAATGCACGAGAAGGGCCTCACTTACACTACATGCATGCACTGCATGCCATTGATGATGTTGGCGCCAAGACGGATTTCCGTTTCAAGACGGAGAACTTTAAGCCCTGTTTTAGGCTTCGTAATCACAAATTGCACAGCATGTCCCACTCATTATGTCTGTATCCCTTTCTGAGCATATTTAGTTATTTTTTGTCAGACGTAGCCAAATGTGGAGCCTATGCGTTGTTGTTATTACCCATCTCCCAAATGAGGATTAGCAACAAGGCTACTGAAGACATTAGACTGAGGGTTTAACATCTTTGTTCACCTGGAAGCCGTCACTCTGCTCCAGCTGTATCTCGGTGTCCTCAAACATAGTGGCCAACATCTTGTCTTGAACCTCTCTGAGTTCCTCCTCCATGACCCTGGTCTTCTCTTTGTCTCTGTCGCTTCTGTGATCTTCTGTGTCGTCCACATACCGATCGGCCTGGATCAGGTCTGCCTCCTCCGCAATGTCAATCATTCCATCCTCCCCCATGTCCAAATCTGGAGGAATCCAAATTAAATTATTTTCATTTTGGATTCATTTTGTACACTTAATGCCATGCATTTGTCAGTATTTGGCCAGTACAAATATCAGCACAAATGCTGTATCAATAAGAAGGTTCACAGGATCTCACATACAAGGTAATAGTGACAATTTGTGAAGGAATTGTGAAGGCAAATAACCCCCCCCAGGTTCATAAGTTATGAACGATTCACACTGTCTGACACACACACACACACACACACACACACACACACACACACACACACACACACACACACACACACACACACACACACACACACACTCCTGTGTGTGTGTGTGTGTGTATGTGTGTGTGTGTGTGTGTGTGTGTGTGTGTGTGTGTGTGTGTGTGTGTGTGTGTGTGTCAGGAATGGCATTGCTGTAAAAGCTCACCTGCTGGTATTGCCTCCCCTGTCGCCCCCTGCTGGAAGACAGTGGAACCGCCAATCCCCAACCACTCCATTATCAGACAGGGTTTCTTTTTCTTCTGGCCGTAGATCTCAAACTCGTCCTGGATCTAAGCAGAAATCCATTAAAAAAAGATCACAAACTCATTGTTCAAAGCAGAGTTCAAAGCAGACGTGGGCCATAACACAAACAGTGAATCCTTCCGTTGAACAGATATATAATAAACGTTCAATGCCAATCCAAATACTTCAACAACTGTTGCTATGCAGGTCAAGCTTTCCGCTTCTAACGTGCCAATTGGACAAGGACAAATTGGGGAGGGACTTAGTGAAGGGCTAATTGTGTGTGTGTGTGTGTGTGTGTGTGTGTGTGTGTGTGTGTGTGTGTGTGTGTGTGTGTGTGTGTGTTTTGTGACTCACATGCATGGCCCGGCGGCGGTGCAGGCTGTACCAGTGCTCCTGAGAGATGAACCTCTCCAGGTAGTCCTCTTTGATCACTCCTTTCAGAGTGCACTCCAGCTTCATCGCCTGAGTCTGGATGGCCATCTCCTCCTCACGCAGCTCCTCGTAGATCTGACACCCGGATGATAGGAAACAGAAGGCAAACAATCACCACAATGAGATCTGAGTGCTGTTGTGTGAAAGTGTACACATTTTTTTACTGAAGTAAAAGAATCAATACAGCCATGTACAGATAGTTTGTTAAGTCCATTATTGTTTACTTATAATGTACTTAAAGGACCACTTTTCATGTACCTTCATATATATTCTATTCATATATATCATATTTTTTTTTCCTATTCAGGCTGTGTCTCATGCACAGGATGGCTGTGGACAGTTCAGAAACCCGACCTCCGATGGCATCATCATTCGGCATTTTTTTAAACAATATGTTCTTGAAAAAAATATTTATATTTTTATTATCGGGAGAACGATGGCTGCCATTTTTGCATTGCAGCTTTTCAGGAATAGATAATTATCCTGTACATTATTGAGGACTCATTATATGAAGATATGTTGTGGTGAAGTTGTCCTATACAGTATCAATCTACCCAGTAAAAAGTACTTGCTATTTCAAATGTCTGATTTAATAATTGTAAATAGTTTGTTACATTGCGCACTGCCCTAGTGTCATAAAAGATCCTGCATCCTGCCTTGTAGGACATCTTACCATAGAAATGCGATTGACACCATAGGAATGCAATCGACATCAGGTCTCATGAGCCATAAGACCTTGTGTCAGAGGTAAAGTATACTGTATGTTAAACAATATCATATATTTCAGTACTGTACGTCCTTCTGTGCCAAAACTCACATCATAGTAGGCAGAGCTCAGGTGTCCCGGTACGTTGCGTCCGGTCCTGAAATCCTGGGTGAGCTCCCGGAGGTTGAAGCGCTTCAGGACCTCACTGTTGCTGCGGCCTCCTACCCTGACAATGCCGTGTTTCAGAAACTTATGGATACCTGTGTTGAGGAGTATTGAGAGTATGCGATGCATGTAACATCATGGTGGAAGAGGGAACGCCCACTGAGTGGCAAAACAACTTGCTCTCCATAGAGATGCACTGTTGCACCCCCAGTTTTCATTCAATATAAACACTGTGAAAATATGATTTTAAAGGACAAATCCAGCGCAAGCGATAGTTCACGGACACAGCGCAGAAGGTTTATTTTTCTATACTCCTTATTCTCAGTCAGTAATTCATTCTCTTTCTTTAAATCAGCAGTCTTTCCATGTCAACTCCCCTCAGTCTCATTGGCTGTCAGCAAGTCACGCTGACATTCACGCCCACATTCTATCAGGTGTTCTTTATAAGCAGTCAAGACTCACTACTCTGTCCTCTGTGATCCTGCAAGCTGACTCCAGGTCCCTGTTCAGATGTCAGCGTTCAAATTTCCCCCACCTCCCTGGCCTCCTGCCTGTGGCACTAGTCTGAGCAGGTGTCGCCAATGTTTTTTTGTTTTTTTGTTTTTTTCATTTTAGAGCTACTTTGAAAAAATCTGAGGGGTTGAGAGCTACTTCACTTTTAGCTTTCATTTATTTAACAACACGATCAACAATAGTCATAGTGCATATTCACAGAGGCCTTATTCAACAACATTAACAATCAACATAGTGCATATTCACAGAGGTCTTATTCAACAACATTAACACTTAACAATAATCACAGTGCATATTCAGATGCCTTATTCAACAACATTAACAATCAACAAACTGCTTTTTATTTTAGTTAGGCCAGGCACTAACTCTGTTGTTCCTGTATCCATATCCACACATCACAAGTTTATGGTTTTCTGGTTCAAAAGTGCATTCACATTTTGCATTCTCCTCTAATGAGATGCCTGGCACTGCATGGCCTCTGCAAGACACTTGAACGCTGGGGTGTATCCACTCAGGTGGAGTCATTCAAATGGTCATCAGTCAGCCTAGTTCTGAATTTGGATTTGATCACATTCATATCAGAGAATACAGATTCACAAAGATAAGAGAGCCAAATAAAGAACTCACTTTCAGGGCGGTGAATATTATTATACTGTATTCTGGGTGTATTGACGTAGGCCTAGTTGCGCTCGAGTGGGCATGTATGTTGAATGGCATAGGAAAAGAGTTGCAATGCATTCCAGGTCATGCTTTTCATATCATTCATAGCCTAATTTTGCAACTCCTTTGCGGGCTACCCAAAAACAACCAACGAGCTACCGGTAGCTCGCGAGCTACCCGTTGGAGACCCATGGAGTGGATGATTATTTGATGATCATGATTATAGCATATTGTGGTGTCTAGTTCTATTACGGGTGTCTGTGATCATTATGTGTTCTATGGTCTGTGACATGTTCAGTATGTATTTGGAATGAATTGTAACTATGTTGCTGATATCAGAGCTGTGTGCTCGGTGCACAGAAATCTGAGATATCAAATGTAATATCAGACCTATGTCCATGGCCGCGGGAAGATATTGACAGTAGGGGGTGCTGGACGTTCACTATGGGGTGCTGCAAGATGCGCACACACGCAAAATGTGTGCGAATGTGCATTGTGCATGCACATTTTCATGCATTTACACACAGAAAAGTGGCTTTTACCTTCCCTCTCCACATGCATAAGCTAACTGACACAGGTACCTTAGCCTCTGATACAACGATAGAGCATATGTATAAGGCCTATTAACAGGAATCTGTTTTGATTAAAATAACTAGGGGGCTGTGTCTGAAAAAAGGAGGTGCTCAAGCCCCCCCCAGCACCCCTACTTCCCTCAGCCATGCCTATGTCTTGGTACATAGATTTGATATCTAACATGCAAAAGCTTTGGAATAAATGGTCTATGGTACTTCTGAGCTGAAGTGTGTCAATGAACTGTAGTTGTTTTGAGGTTTTGAGGGTGTTGACAGGCTGTGTATAGGACAAAGTGGATGTTAAAGTATACCTAAAAGGGGATCTCAGAATGGCCGCGAATAGGACCCTGCACAATCTCAACGAATGTCCAATTAACCAAAATGTCAAAATCAATAGTAAAAACAAAATGCGAATCAAAGTACAATTACAATATATTCCGATATTCCGTAGTGCCACTGCATCAAGGTTTCCAAACTTGTATCATGATTATAACCACATTAACCCTAGCATCCACATCCTGGCATGACATTAATTATAATAATTGACTTACCCTCAAGGAACTGATCCAGGGCGTGGTTAGTGTAACACACCACCAGCATGGGGGCGTTACCGAGCAGCTCACTACTCCAAAGGTTCTCATTGGTCAACAGAGCTTGAGCAATCTTCAGGCCAGTATAGGTTTTCCCTGGAGACACAGGAAGGAAATAATCCCATGTTAAAATTGGAGTGGGGTATCTAACCTCAGTCTGTGTCATCACGGCATCAGTCAGTCAGTCAGCTCCATATATGGTCACAAAACAAGCATGCCCATTTATGGGAATATTTGGGCTGGCCCAAACCTCTAGTTACCTCTACCTACACAGCTGATGTTGACTGACAAGTGGGTTGCATGAGGAAGTGTTCCTCTGTGTGCACCTTTTAGTCCGAGGAAGAACATTGTTCTTAACACATCCCGGTCGCTTTATGGTGGAATAAAACAAATACCACGTAATACCACCCTTACCAGTGCCAGGCGGTCCCTGTATGATGGCCAGCTCCTTGGTGAGGGCCAGCTGGAGGGCTCTCATTTGAGACTCATCCAGCCCAAGCTCCTCCATGCTGGGCCAGGCCCCAGGATTCAGAGAGTGGAACGGCTGAATCGTACTCTTGTACACAGGATCAGCAATGTGTGACAGATCGTATGAATCGTTCCTGTTTAGATAGGCTGGGGGCTGCACATCAGGGTTGCAGTCCACTATGTACCTATAAGAGATGTAAAGTACATTTAATAATAATAATAATAATAATAATAATAATAATAATAATAATAATAATAATAACTTGGATTTATATAGCGCCTTTCAAGAAACCCAAGGCACTTTACAGAAACATAACAAAAATAAACAAACTAAATGCCAAAAGCCAGAGTAAACAAATGTCTCTTCAGAGCTGACTTAAATGAGTCCAGTCAGTAGCCACATTTCCATAAAACCTTTGCGAAAATAGGAAGAGTATGTTAGTTAAGTCGAAAAAAGAAGAGCGAATTGTCCACTGTTTCCATTAACTGAGGAAATGCGACTAGTGGGAGTCTAGGGAAAACAAAATAGGTTCATGAAACAAGCAATAGGTGGTACAGTTTTGCTAGCTCTGGTCCAGAGCTCCACTGCTTCTGAGTCTGACCTGCATTGGAGCTCTGTTGGTCTCCGTGCATTCGGCCATTACTGCACCCGACCAGCCTCTCTTCTCTAGTGGATATATAAAGAACGTTTTACCTACTCACCAAAATAAACACGTCTTGTGTCATTAGAAAGCCTACTTACCTTAGTGGTCGCACTCTGAACCCCCCACCACACGGATAAATTGGACTTTTTGGCCAGAACGCGATCGTTTTTCACTGAAGGAAAAATATTTCCTATGGAACTTTTCTATTGGCAATATCGGTAGAGGGCGCAAATCCTGGTTGTTTTTCCGGTGAAAACGATCACGTTCTGGCCAAAAAGTCCATTTTATCCGTGTGGTGGGGGGCTAGGAGTGCGACCACTAAGGTAAGTAGGCTTTCTAATGACACAAGACGTGTTTATTTTGGTGAGTAGGTAAAACGTTCTTTATATATCCACTAGAGAAGAGAGGCTGGTCGGGTGCAGTAATGGCCGAATGCACGGAGACCAACAGAGCTCCAATGCAGGTCAGACTCAGAAGCAGTGGAGCTCTGGACCAGTTTTGCCAGTAACGTGATACGTATGGTTATTATTTTACATATATTTTTATTTTTGAAATTAATTTAGGCTTTACACACGGACTGCCTGCTTTATTCCTATTGACCTATAGGTCCGTTGTGCTGTGCAGAGGCTGTTCTGGCTCTGCTAGTAGCAAAAACAATAATTAATATAGCCTACAATCCTAATACATAATCTACACAACTCACCGTTTTCCTGAACCGGAGCGCTTGTGAGACTCGGTAGCCTACTGATTTGGTGTGTCTACTTTGTGATATTGTAGACTACATCATGTTATCTGCAGCGTGACATGTGCGAGGAAAAAAGTTTTGAACATTATTAACGGAATAATATCTATAAGGGCAGAGCCCGGTCATGTAAAACAGCTGTTTATGTCTGTTATCACTTGCGTGTCTTAGCTATCATGCATGATGATACAGATAGCCTACTGTAAATATAGGAATATATTTTCATGAACAAACGCGATAGGTAGTCTGAACGTTTTGGCCATGTACGTGAGTCCCCTTGGCTTGGATGTCTCTGTGCGCACGGCCCTCGTCCGTTTTGAGTGGTTTTGTAGAAATATACCCGGTAACTTATATTAACAAATAACAATGCTCTCATCGGCAGACCAGAACTCTTCAAATGCGCTATAATGCGTGCCAGTGCTTTTCAATACAAAGTATTTTCGCAAGCCGTTTCCATACCTCATTTGCGCATTAGACTCTTTCGATACGCTCCAAAATACGGCACCTTTCAGCGAGAAAATATTTTTGCGCAAAATGGAAACTTATTCGCATTTTTAAGTGTTTCCATTCAACATTCTCTTCGCAAGAGCCGTTTTTGCGCAAAAAGAGGGCTTATGGAAACGTGCCTAGTGTTGGAGACTGGCGGATCTCCAGAGGGAGAGAGTTGCAGTGGGCTGGAGCAGCCACGCAGAAGGCTCTATCACCGAGGGTTCGCCTCTTTCCGTGACGGATGGTGAGGAGTTCCTTGTCCGCAGACCTAAGGTTCCGCTCTGGGGTGTAGTCCTCAAGGAGGTCATTTATATTTAAGATTTATATAAAGATCATTTTAAAAACATTTCATATCAATGGTGTTTATGCAGGTTTAGACAAACTTGTTTTACTTTTGAGATACTGTGTGGCTTAAAGTTAGGAACTGCCTTAACCAGTTACTTCCTCATTGAGGCTTATTTATAGCTGTTGGGCGACACAGGGAATGCAGACAAGGTGCATGAATAAACCCATCCGTGTGTGTCAGTGCCAAAGTGATCATATTAAAAAATGGAAATCATGACTCACTCACACTCTCTCTCTCTCTCTCTCTCTCTGTATGAAAATTTAAGCTGCTATACAGTACACTGCACACATACGCACACACACGCACGCACACACACACACACACGCGCGCGCACACGCGCACACACACACACACACACACACACACACACACACACACACACACACACACACACACACACACACACACACACACACACACACACACACACACACACACACACACCTCTGGAAGGGCATGTGGGCCTCCTCTTGCTCCTGCAAGCCTTCTAGCACATAGCGGTAGGCCTCAAAGTAGGCAGTGGTCTCCACCATCAGGAACGTCTGGTCTGTCTGTGGGATCAGGTCATTTGTGTTATTCTATAGCAGGCCTTTTTCATATGCAGGTCCATCATTTACTCTTCATTTGAGCCCAGAAACACCATTTGATGAGATTTACAGTATCTATCGATAATGTGTGTATTCTCAGGGAGTTCATGTCAGGGGTTTTTATTATGTGTTCTGTACAGTATATGCCAGTGAATCCATAATAATAATATATTTTTTAAGCAGCACTATCCACACATTTCACACAGATTAATATCTTCCCTA
Organism: Benthosema pterotum; assembly: GCA_039105355.1. Lineage (NCBI taxonomy): Eukaryota > Metazoa > Chordata > Actinopteri > Myctophiformes > Myctophidae > Benthosema > Benthosema pterotum. The sequence goes on from CM076971.1 coordinate 42,557,034, forward strand.
AATAGTTATTGTGCAAATTGTAAATCATCAAATCATGTCTCTATGAATGAACCAATATCGCCTGTGTATCGTACTGGTATATCCCCGGAACCCAGGCTTATCTGCCAAGAGAAAAGCCTGGGCACAACTTAAGGTGTCTGTCGGAAAATCCGTCAGATGTATTTCCCCGGTACTTCCGCAACTTCCACTGATATACTCTACAGTGCAAGTCTCACCCAGCATGGTGCTCACTGGGATGCGTATCATATCCCTGTTAAAATGTATGTACACCCCCAAACTGGCCCTCACCTGTATTGTCACCAGCTTGTCTCTGCTCTCTTCAGAGAACATAATCTGGACGCGGCCATTGTGCAGCTCTTCAGGGTCACGCTGTGTCACCGTGGCGAACAGGAAGGTTGTGAAGTTATCATAGGAAAGACAGACCAGGGACCCGTAGAGAAGCCTCTTCGAGTTCTGCCAGCGTACAAACTGTTGAGAGAAGGAATGTGTGATATCTTTTGCAGGACAATAGATAACAAAGTATGAATATGGCTTAAAGGAGAAATCAACACCAATTGGACATCCATCTACCATCATCCCTGATGTTTTTTTTTGTCATAGATGCCCCCTGCTCTACATTTCACCATTGAGATCCCCCTCCCCTCCCACAGTTTGCATTCATGCAGGTTGTCTTGATTCTAATGAGGGTATTTTAGAAGCTCCATTTTTTCCCCACACATCACATCACACCACACACTACAGGATTTATTTTATCCAGCACATACTACTTGATGTAAAGAGAGACAACGTTGGCGTCAATTCATCCGGGTATAACTGACCTGAAGAGGCTGCGGGTCAAACTGAACAACAAAGGCGATGCCGTCCAGTGTGCATTTGGGCACCACCAGGCGGGTGTCGTGGTACACCCTGATGTCGTCGAAGCGCGCGTTCCTCTGTGGCGCGTTGCCCGTCCTCCCCCCCATGTCCCTCTGGCTCTGGAGCAGCTGTTGGATGCCCTCGCGAAGCGGCCGCACAAAGTCCTCCCTCAGCAGCCGGAAGTGCGTGTCGAGGTAGACGTGGGTGCTGGCGTAGTGACGAGAGGTGAGGTTGGGTCTGAGGAAAGGCCTCTGTTCCTCCTGGAACTCCTCTGGCGTGGGGTAGATGGACAGGGTCCTGAAGTTCTCCTGCTCCTCCACACCTAGATTAGGAGGCAGCAAAGGTACAGAAACAGCATACTGTAGATTTCCGTTACGCCGTTGGACATCATTGATCACACACACACACACACACACACACACACACACACACACACACACACACACACACACACACACACACACACACACACACACACACACACACATTTAAAGTACATGGATGTGTGCACATCACCTACCAGGGTTTTCTCCAGTAGCGTGCAGAAGGCCATAGTTGTCTTTGTCCGAGCGGAGGGTCCCCTCCCTGGATTTCTCCTGGAGGTGGTTGACCAGGCCCTGGAGTTCCTGCAACTTCTCGTCCGTCTCAGGGTTGATGTCCACTCCCGATGCCCTGAGGTTGTTGATGGAGTTTGGGAGCAGCATGACCAGCATGGACACTGACTGGACCGAACTGGCAGGGAAGGTTTTGAGCACCTGGAACATAGTGGATGTGGAAATATCGGTACAGAAACTATGGAGGACATCAAGCCTCATCAAAAAGATAAAAAAAACAAAAACATTTTGCCATGTCAAATTTTGCAGATGGTGCTTTGAATGGAGATTACGCCATTTAACCAAACCTAAAGGAGAATTACACACCAAAAGGCTTTCTTAACTTTATTTGCAGTTGATTTATTTCCAAAAAAGTACTCCAGTTGTTATGTTGTGAAAACTTAATGGATGTTTCCCCTACCCCAAAATAGGCTGAGAATGAGGCTAATGGGTGTTGCTCAAATTCACCTATTTACATTACTTGCTTTATATTGTCTCTCCACCATATCAATAGCATGTTGTGTTGACACTCACACTTTCACTTTTGGTTCAGCAGTGGTTCAGGCACAAACCGTGTGCCACACCTTTTGAGACAGTTGAATCACTGCTGAACATTTTACATTCATGGTAGAGCCCCATAAACAAAAGACATTGATGTAATTACCTCAAATACAACAGCCAGGATGTTGTCCAGATGCATCGGGTATTGATCCCTGCGTTCGGGGTTGGACTCTGAAACCATGCTCGCCACGTAGTGTGGCAGAATCATGCGTAGGAAGTTGGACTTCTTCACCATCTCGGCCAGGTGTTGCAGTGTGGCCCTGTCCGTCTGCGCCTGGAAGGCCCTGCACATGACGGAGCAGAGGAGCTGGACCAGGTCCTGACTCATCTCCCTCTCGTCCAGCATGGTTTGCAGGGCGGGGTTCGAGGACAGCGTGATGGCCACCTGGGCCGGATCTTTCCCGGACAGTTCCTCCAACGACTTGAAGCTCAGCCGAGGGCCGTTCCCCCTGTCCACTCTTCCTCTACCTCTCCCTCTGTCCACACCTCCTCTACCTCTCCCTCTGTCCATACCTCCTCTACCTCTCCCCCTGTCTACCCACCCTCTCCCTCTCCCCCTGTCCACTCCTCCTCTCCATCTGTCCACTCCTCCCCTCCCTCTCCCCCAGTCCACTCCTCTGCCTCTCCCACCATCCATTCCTCCTCTGACTCTCCAGTCACCCTCCATCTGCAGCTCTTCCCTTTCCACTCCTCTGACTCTCCAGTCACCCTCCATCTGTAGCTCTCCCCTTTCTCAGTTACTTTCACCGCTGCTGCGTCTGCCCTACCCTATGCTTATCAGCACCCTCCCCTGATTCAAGGTTGTCCACACCTTTAAAGATTCATGACTTTGAAGGTCACTCACGTGGGAAATCTGTGAATTAGGAAAGAGGACAGACCTCAACATACAGTGTACTTGAAATGCACATGTTTTATTGTAAAACAAAAGACAATGCCAATAGACAGCCTTGAAGTGGACTGAACCATTATAGAGGATGTGCGTCAGCGGCACCTGCTGGAGCCCACAAGTAAAGGCAAGTGAATAGGTTTCATTTCACCAGAAATATCTTGAACATTATTCAGCAGCAAGCAATTATAGGCCTAGGCTATCATTATTATCAACACCGATGCAAGAGCATGTTAGGATTAAGAAATAATTTGTTTGGTATGCCAATAGGTGAAAACATTTAAGACAAAACACCATAAAATGATAATTTGCCTACTTTAAAGTACTTTGTTCATATGATGACAACACTGGTAGTACAGTGGATTGGCGGTACTATAAAATAGTAAGGCTAGCATTACAATTATTGTTTCTAATAATAATTATCAGGGTAATAATAATAATAACGTACCTTTTTCATTAACGTTTAATGAGGAGCCTTAAAATACTTCCAGACAGTATCCTTACCAGTCAGGAAAAACACCTTCAAAGATGATGAGAGCTCGCCTATATATAGGCGTACACCTGGCTAGTTACCATAGACAACCTTTGGTTGGTACACAATACACATCATGATGACAAATAATACCGAAACGAAACCGGTACGTGTTTATAGCCTGCAGCAGTCTCAGCTGAGCTGTGCTGAGTTGCGACATTGAGGGGCGCTGCGGGGAAACTGCGCGCTCGAGCGGCTCGTGCAGCTTGCATGGTAGAAATACATTGTTTTCAACCGGGATGAGCAAAAAGAGCTATTTTAGGCATGTGCGCAACATGTCAACTGTTTATATTAAGTAGGCAATCATACAGTTACAGCAACAATAAAAGTATCTGTGTTTATGTTGTACTGTTACGAAACGGTCTAAAATAAAATTTATCCAAGTGCATTTTTGCCTACTTCCGGTTTAGGAGAGCTGGAGAGCCACTCTTGAACTGGCCCCATGAAGTGAACGGAGTTTGCGTTACACTGGGCTCTGAGGCTCAAAGCCACGCCCACGTCTTGCATTCGTTTCGTTTTATTATAAATTTTTTTTTTTTATTAAATTTAAAAGTGTTTACACTCCACTTCCAGGAATTCATAAACCCACAACTCAAATTAATCAGGAAAGAGAAAGCCATGTAATGCAGACAGTGTTTCCCAAACTTTCATGTCAATCACTCCCAAATTGGTAGCCTAATAATTTTTAGTTGGACCCCCACTCCTAATGAGTAATGACTAATGCATGTCAAACTGGTTGTTGTTAAAATTAAAACGGTTTGAGAATCACAAATAGGTCTAGATATAGCATATAGCAATACAATTATTATTTCTATAATCTCCCTTCATTGTGTTTTTAATTGAGGTTTTGTAGGCTACATTCTCAGGACAATAGGATGGTGAAAATGGGTGGTGTTCCCCTTTAGGATTTGCTCGTGGCAAACACAACGAGGGATATTAAACCGTTTCCGTGTCCGCTTTAGACCGGAAGTCTAACCTGTAACGTGAATTGACTCCATGGGTGCGCTTTGTTGCCATGTTTGCTTATAATAAGCGACTTTGGGCTTCCTTTCCTGCAAATTTGAAGTGTTTGCAGAAAGAGCTACATTTCAAACTAAAGCAGAAGTCAATACAAACTATTTTTACTGGGGGTGACAGGCACGATTACACTTGTTTACAGTGTACAGTGTTACAGTACACTGTACAGTTTACAGTTACAGTGTCCACCATTTCTAATCACAACAGTGAATATAATAAACAATGAAATAGGATATTATTTGTGGCCTGTGCGAGTACAAGTGGCCCGAAATAGGTTATCTTCAATAGGTGGCTAGCGTCTTCCTTACAAGGTGAGAAGTTCAATCACGCAGGAGATACTTGAAGTAGAGATGCTGCTTCTTTGCCTAGAAAGGAATCAGATTAAGTGGTTAGGGCATCTGGTAAGGATGCCTCTCGAGCACCTCCCTAGGGAGGTCCACCGCCCACTGGGAGGAGACCCCATGGCAGACCAAGGCTCAGATGGAGGGATTACATCGACTCTCTGGCCAAGGATCGTCTCAGGATCCCACAGGAATTAGTCGCTAATGTTGCCCAGGACAGGCAAGTCTAGGGCCCTCTGGTGGAGCTGTTGCCCCTGTGGGTACCAAATTCCCCCACGCCCTGACAACAGATAAGTGGTTGAAGATGGATGGATGGACCTGTGACCTGTGGACTCAGGTGGACTTCATTATTGTCACTCTACCAACAAGATCTCTTTCTGTGAAAATAGCAGATCAGATCAACAACGCCTCGATCTGATGATCCCCTTTGCCCGGATGGAGAGATGTCTGTGTGTGCGTATTGTGAAAAGTTGAGATATTTGACTAAATAGGCATTTTGAAAAAGAATAATAGCCATGTTGTGCTTCTTTTGGGCTTGTTTTCCCCCCATGCATCCGTTTGCTTGTTTCTATCAGGGTATCTGGCAACCTGGCTGGTGTGCGAATGAAGACACTGACAGGCATTATTTCATTTCAACATGTAAACATGTAGTCGGTTCAGCCAATCTACCTATCGGATCGAGAAAACCTTGTATGTTGTGAACCATCGGCTTAAATCGGGCCAACATTTCGCCATGACACTGGAATTAAACATTCGGTTTGGGAAGGAAGCGAGCCATAACATTAGATTATAGCGGTAGCTCTGCTAGTTAGCCTGACTGACTGACACTACACAACCAGGCCGTGTGTGTGTGTGTGTACGTGAGGTTGGCCTCGATCGTTCCGTTCTAGGTCGCCAGTCGCCTATATATATACGTTCACTAAACACAGGCTAAATCAAAACATTAGCCGAAACAAAGAAAGATGGCAATTGCAGCTATTAACATCAGCTAGGTAGCGATCAAAGCTGGAGGAGTCTGTGGGACTAAAAAACATGAAGAAATCCAGAAGCGTGGGTGCCAAGTCACCGCTGAATGGAAAACAGGGTGAGTTTTGACAGCTGGATATAGAAAAGGGTGTCACCATGGGATTAAAGTGGCATCCGAAGACTTGAATCCAATCCAATGCATAGGACATGAATCCAATCATCATGAATCCAATGCATCTAGGAAAGAGGTTTCCAAAGTGGGGTCCGAGGCGGGGGGTGACCCCCAGGGGTCTCCGAGGGAGTTCCAGCTGCAGCTATGTGTCCCCTGCAGCTGAATGATAGTTTGCAGGCTTTCGACATGAAGCAGTTTGGAAACCACCGACTGATGTACAGTGCATGGGGGCACCTGTTTTTCCAGGAGGTAGAGCAGGTTATCTTGCCCAAGGACACTTGGGCAAGACACTGAACCCCAAATTGCTCCCGATGTCATGGGTTGTATCTGGGTTGTAAATGCACAATTTTCATAATCTCAATCTTAGTATCAATCTTTATGCTACCTTGACTTCCTGTATACCCGTATGCCATAATCACCTCTCAACCAGAATTAGATGTACATATTGATGGATAAAGGGGGTAATCATTGTGTCCCATTTTGTGACGTCTTCCCTATAGGTGTGTCAGACTGGGACTCCAGACGGAAGAGGAAGGTGGCAGACATCACCCAGGCCCTGAACGTGTGTCCCGTGGATGTCGCGGCACTGAGGCGGATGGCGATCAGCGAGGGAGGACTGCTGACCGACGAGATCCGCTGTCAGGTCTGGCCCCGGCTCCTCAACGTGCCCCCCAACATTTTGGAGCAGGAACCAGGTAACAGCATTGTTATAATAAACCCCACGGGGACCACAACTGTACTGTATTGTCGATTCCCTTTGAGGCGAGTCATTATGCCGGCGTTATAATTTGTGGTGTTGCTGTGAATCACCAGATTGAGGTTAATAACACTAATCTAGTCTAGTTTCATATCAATTTGGAAGTGACTAAGAGCGTTTTGTTCTAACTCTCCACCTTTCTCATCGAAAGCAATTAAATGAGATCAAGTAGACACGCAGCTCTACAAATTAGAATGCCACCGCGATGACTCCCCTCTCCGGTACAGCATGGAATGGATTCTCTAGCAGTGTGCATATTATGTAATACACAAGTCTACATGTATTAGTCATATACCAACAACCTACTGTGTTTCTTTGGCATCACATGCTCTCCTTTCCATTCTGTTATGCTTTTACTTTACTTACAGGTACTACTATTATTGTGTGTGTGTGTGTGTGTGTGTGTGTGTGTGTGTGTGTGTGTGTGTGTGTGTGTGTGTGTGTGTTGTATACCTGCTGTTTGACATAAAAGCGTATATCTACCACTCCCAGCCCCCAGGCACTCTCACAGTCTGCCTAGGTATAATCAAGGTATAATGTGACATGACTGCTTCTGTAGCAACACTTGGTGGTGTGATTCACCATAACAGACAACACAAATACTCCCACACACCTTGGTCCAAGTCACAAAAACAAACACACTTGCCTGGTTTGAGGTATGTATACCAGGAAATAGTCTTCCTTCCTTGGCATGTTAGCACGTTATCGGTGCAGTAACTGACAACCTAAACCAGGACAGTTAACACTTATATAAGACTGCCAACAGCACATGTGGACAAACAGGACTCGCATTGGTGCAGTGAACAAATGCATAGAAAGGCTCTGCTTCGTTAGTACTGTTTTGGTACAGTAGGAAACATTATTTATTTGTTAAACATAGGCCATCTACGAGCTTGTACATCATCTATTCTTTGTACTGGACAGTTGTGAAAGGAGTAGCCAATTTTTTCTTTATCCCCTTTTTCTCCCCAATTTATTTCCCAATTGATCTCCCTCGACAGTGACAAATACATGCAGTGAGAAATATCACCCTCCAACACACCTGATTCGAACCCACGACACAATGTGGTGATGGGCACAGACTTTGCCACTGAGCCATCCGAGAGACTTAAGGCTTGGGTGTATGTTGGTTGTACTCTGATGGTGTGATTTACTCTCTAGACAGAGTCGAGCGAGAAAACAACAAGGATTACAACCAGGTGCTGCTGGACGTCCAGCGATCGCTACGGAGGTTCCCACCTGGTGAGTTGAAATCCATCCATCCATTCATCTTCAAATGCTGAACAGATAAAGTATGTCGGATAGAAATGGGTCCAATAATTGTGCTTTTATCCAAAGGGATTTACATAAATGTGTGTTACCCTCACCCATTCACTTGAGTCTTGCTCAAGGGCGAGCCTAGAATCAAACTTGGAAGACACTACCACCCCACAGTAGTGTATTAACCCCATGACTACTAATTAATTAATATTAATTTTGTAAATCGGGCCACTGACGTACATGGTGTGTAAGGGTGTTTTGTCTGAAATAAAACATTAATTTGAGGCGATTACCATCTTTTTTGCATGATCGGCTAATGTCAGGTCCTACTCACCTAGAAATGAGAAAATTGTCGGGTGCTAGCTTGTACGTGGATGGCACGCATGCGGTCTGTATGTCCTTCGTTGATCATAATCCACCAATGGTCACGAAAATATGGCTTGATTTGACTTATGATAATAAACATGATCACAGCGACCAAGACGAACCAGCTGATGATTTTCACACCGAGAGTTCCAGGAAGTTAGATGACCCCGGTGAACCGGAAGAAGCGGCTCTTTCTCTGCGTTTCCGTTGCCACTTCTGGCGATTGGCCACTTATTGACATGGTGGTTATAGTTATAGAGGCCATAATAGAGAGACTAACATAAGACCTATGTGGCATTATAGACGCTATTTGAACAGGAATAATTTGATGAATAAAAATATGAAAATCACTGGCCAGCAAGTACATCCTTGAGAGTAATTGGGTTAAGTAGTAGCAGTATCATTTATGTAGTGTGATACGTACAGTATATATGTGGTGTGATATTTAAAACATTACCATCAAATGTAGTAGCCATTGTGTTGGATATTGTCCTTTATGGCACAATATCATGTTCCTAATGAACCAATTCATTAAAGAATCATTCACTCACGTTGCCAGGTATGCCAGACGAGCAGAGGGAAGGGCTTCAAGAGGAGCTGATCGACATCATCCTCAGAGTGCTGTCGCGGAACCCCCAACTCCACTACTACCAAGGATACCACGACATCGTGGTCACCTTTCTGCTGGTGCTGGGAGAGCGCCTGGCCACCGCCTTGGTGGAGAAACTGTCCACACATCACCTCAGGTAGACCTTTTGGATGCAGAAAGTGTGTTAGATGAAAATGCACCTACGTCTAAACACGCACCATCCTGGACTCAAATAAATATGGCCATAGTGTTAGCTGTCTGACCACATTGTCTTTCCTACAAAGTCTGCCCCAGTAACTGTGCTGACCTTGTTCTGTCTATGTCAGGGACTTCATGGACCCCACCATGGACAACACTAAACACATCCTCAACTATCTGATGCCAATCATAGAGAGAGTGAACCCGGAGGTCCATGACTTCATGCAGCAGTAAGTTTTGTCTCTCTGCTCTTTCAGAGACATGCAGCAAAGGTCGTCATGAATGGGACTCGAACACGCCGTCAGGCCAAAGCCTATATGTGCCATGCGTCTGGACCACTAGGCCAGCGGGTGCCCCGTCTCTCCGCTCTTTCAGCATGCTTTTGTGTTCTGGACCTAAGAGCAGAACAGCTAACATTTTGTCCTGTTTTTAGCAATGCATTCGCAGGAAAGGAACTCTTGGTTTATTGTCACTTTCAGGTGAAAACCTACTGTAATAAAATTGATCTGAGAGATACTTCTAAGATTCTCACCTCAACAGGATTTACAGACCCAAAATATGTGGGGCCTACAACATAAACGATTCGGCGATTAATCTCATCGAAAAGGCAGAGATTCTATAGTATATACACATAACAGTGGTGGGCAGTATTTCTTTGATCATATGCTGCTGGTTACTAACCATGTAACCTGTGGCCTCTTTTGCAGGGCAGAGGTGGGGACCATATTTGCCCTCAGCTGGTTGATCACATGGTTTGGCCACGTCCTGTCAGATTTTCGGCACGTCGTGCGGTTGTACGACTTCTTCCTCGCCTGCCACCCACTGATGCCCATCTACTTTGCTGCTGTGGTGAGTTGTTATTCCACGATCCTGCTGCTTTTAGAGACTTATGCAAAGTCCTTATGCAGCGGTAAACCATCTGAAGAATGCCTGAATGCATGCTGCAAAGTGATTGTGGAAAAGTAGAATTGAATGGCATGTGTGAGGAATTCAAAGGTTAGCTCAGCTTAGGCTGAGGTTAGTTGGCTGATTCAGTGCAGGTCCTTTTCTGGCAGTTCTGGACAACTGGACCGACCCGACGTCGGCCACTGCACTCTGTCGTGTCGTGACTCTGCGGATTTAAAGCCGAACCAGTCAAGTGTATTTTTCCTAATATGTAGATTACAGACATACTGTATATACCTATGTCTCTGTTTTTGTGCGTACATATTCCCTACATTTATTGTTATGTAGACCTACAGATATTCTCAATTCCCTGCACTTATTGTAAAATCATGGTGTTAACTGTCTGCCTACTGTATGTGTCTGTTTCATTGTATGAATGTCCTATTTTATCAACCAATGTCTCCACCTAGTGTCTGTTATTTTATCGTTTTTTTGTAAACCCACTAAAGAGGATGCCCTTGAAGTTGCAGCCAAGCCTTTTGGATGATCAATGTGTGTGTGTGTGTGTGTGTGTGTGTGTGTGTGTGTGTGTGTTCCAGATTGTACTGTACAGAGAAGAGGAGGTGCTGGAGTGTGAGTGCGACATGGCCATGGTCCACCACCTGCTCTCCCAGATCCCTCAGGACCTGCCATATGAGACGCTCATCAGCCGCGCAGGAGACCTCTTTGTTCAGTTCCCACCTTCCGAACTGGCGAGGGAGGCCGCCACACAGGAGAGGTAATCGCCTTATCCCTCCCTCCTCCATGCCTTCTCCAAAGATCAGGTTTAATGTTTTTGAGTTATAACGGTTGCTGCATAAACTACACACAGAAGTGAGTAAGTAAAGTAATAAGTAATCTAAGTATCCAGAAACTGAACTAAACTAAAATGTCCAAAACTAAATTAGTTCCAAACCAGTCCAGTATAGTCCTCCACAAAGTCGTTATTCCAATACTCCAGGGGTATAATCCAAGATATTTTTCTCTGTCGGTTGGTAATCCAAAATCCAAACAGAAACGTATACATCCAAAATGGAAAAGTTCATTCAGTTAGCAAGACTTGGGAAGTGTTCCTCTTGCTGTCTGTGTTTCTCACTAGCCCAGGTGGCCCAAACATTCTGATTGCTTTAACACCTCATCAGCCAGGTTAGCTGTGGCCTGCACACAGGGTTTGTCATCCATGCTCTGGTTGCTATAGCAACACACTGGTTTATTGTCAAATAGTACAGTAATGATAAAAACAGTAATGATAAAAAAAAAAGAAAATAACATAGTTCTGCAAACTAATGGAAGCATAATAGAATGCATAATTAATAATTAAGAATAATCAGCCCACATATTTAATATAGCTCTCGCACCACCCTTGTTGAAAAGAATGTATATCCACATTCAGCAAGTCCCCATTTCAGGCTGCATAAATTGCATGACCAGTCTGTTTTATACACCCTCAGTTGGGCACAACTCTTTCCATCTAGGTGGCTCTGTGTCTAGCTAGGGGATTTTCATGAAGCCAAATCAATTCCAAGCATTAGTTTAGCAGAGACCACTGTTGTAAGGAGAAGTATAGAGCAGCTTTAAGAGTATAGAAGAGCTGCTTGTCTCTCATATCACTCTCAAAGATATGCAGTGTTGTGCCTTCTCCTAGCATGGTTCGTGCAGACGTCCAAGGAAAAAAAACTTTGCTTTTGATAATTTGTTTTGTTTTGTTTTTGTTTTCCAACCTCCCCCTCTAATCATATGGTTTGTTGCGTCATGGTCGCCCCAACACAGGGTCTCATTCATTTGGGTCGCTCAACGCTCTGCCTGTACAGTCAACACATTGTTGCCGCGGCCATAGAAACATTACATAACTCCATGGGCTGTAACTCCAGATGAATGCCTTTTTTATTGAAAGAGACGTTACGGTGCACGACTGCAGGATATCCTCACATGATCAATCACAGATTTTTAAGGACCTTCGAAGCATACCGAAAATGGAAAATGTCCCATTTTATTGTGTGCATTCTTAATTCGAACTATGGGCTACAGTATGCAACACGTCATGCAGTTCATGCAGTAACTGTTATTTGTTCCTAAGAGCTGCTGTAACTCTTCTCGGTAGGTGAGTGGGTGTAGAGCAACAGCGGTGCCTTACAAGCCGGCGATAGTGAAGGGAACACCGTGTTCTCCAAGTTTAATCTGTTCCTTCACTAAAAGCAGACACCTGATTAGCGTGTCATGCCCTTTGAGCTCATTCTAACAAAGCAAACACATATTCACTTATTTTGGCCTGAGGGCGCATCTGTGTCACCTTACAGCTCTCCACCGTGATTTTAAACTTTGGTGGTTGATAAATGGCAGATCTGACTGCAAGCTTGTAGTGTCGCCTATTTCTGATGTTTTTAACTCAAATATTCGCTTTTAGGGGACAGGGAGTGTCCCCAGAAGAACATATTTTCACATATCGGTCTGTCGGGTCCAAACTCTGTGGGACCATGACACGAAAATACCAGAGCACCATATTAAAACAGTTAACTCATCATTCTGGTTTGGCCTGTCTGCCTTATTCACTAGGGACTGGCCGCTGGCCGCAAATGTGTGACAAAAATGCAAAAAAAAAGACCGTCCTTCACAAAATGTATTCATAAAGGTGTCTGCTGTCACGTCTCGATGTGTTCCAACACAACTCCCTTGGGAAATAGTGACAGAGATGCTGAAAGTTGGAGTACCATTGACAACCTAGTTAAGACACAATTTTGAATTATACTTTAGAGAGAATTCCAGCCCAGAAAGCTTTCGTATCTTTATTTGCTGTTGATTCAATTCCAAAAAAAAAAAGTTCATAGCCGATGATGAGAAAACATTTGAGCACATGGGCTAGTGGCTATAACTGAACAAACCTATTTTTTGTCAGATTTGCCACACATTTCACTAACTTTCCCTAACTATCTCTCTCTCTTCCCCCTCTTGTCTGTCCACTGGCAGCACGGCGGCCTCCACCTTCAAGGACTTTGACCTGGCATCCACCCAGCAGCGGCCCGACTCGGTGCTGCGGCGCCGCCGGCGGCAGAAACAGGCCGCGCTCGAACACTCGGGAGCGGCGGCGGCAGGGGGACAAAACAAAATGGCGGTGGCCCAGCCCTCGGCGGCCAGGCGCTTCGTGCGGCTGGCCGTCATGGGCATCACGGTGGCGTTGGGGGCGGCGGCCATCGCCGTGGTCAACACGGCGCTGGAGTGGGCCCCAAAACTGGACCTGTTCCCCTGATACCGGCTCCTTCTCTTGACGACCCTCTTTCCTGACGCTTTTACTGCTTAGCAGGACCCTGAAAGAGTCCATACCTCGGCGGGGTCAATGAGGAATATGCTCCGGAGCAGGCCAGGCGCACTCAACGGGGGAAACTTTATCCCCCGCTTCCTCAGATACCTGCAAGGTCTCTACTTTAGTGCCCTCAGTATCTTCCTAGGGGTTTCGCCTCTCTCAAACCAGAGGGAAAGAAGAACCCAATCCCTTAAAATAGTCGAGTACATTTCTGAGGAGAAAGCAGGCGCTACTCATTAAAATAATGGTCAAAGATAATTTATATTTGTAAATACTGTAGAAGTTCTCTGACGTGCAGAGATTTAGGCCGTTTAAGGCGAAAGCTTATTATTGGTGGTTGCACTTAACTTGAAACTGCTGCCAATGTGTGTGTATGTGTGTGTGTCAGAGAGCGAGAGAGAGAGAGTGAGAGTGGCCAAGCGTGTTCCTAATCCTAACCAGTTTTCTCTTTGATACCTAGACTTGAGACCAAATGGAGGGTCCTCTCGCTGAGCCCTCTCTGTACTCTGTTCAGATGTAGCCTAACACTCTCAGCCTGAAGTGTCATTTAAGCTAGGCTGGTTCATTTCGTGATTTTTATATACTGTTGTACAGTAGTAGTACACGAGTCGTGACGCGCAGGCGATTTTCAGAGGCTGTGTTGAAGGGTTGTTGTTGCTTGGTCATTGTTGTTTATCCCATGATAATAAAATGACATTCTACAACAGGTCGTTTCGAGGAACTAAATCTGATCTGAAACAGGTCACAAGCAGTGACTTAAACCACCACGGTGTCACACCTAATCGATACAAAGATTTCAGCTGGTGTTTCTCTCTCCGAGCGCGGCAGACTCTGACTCAGCTAGCTAGTTCCTTGGGACGTTTGTGGTTATAGTGGTTGAAAAAAATATTTTTTCAGCGTTTCTTTTCGTTTTAAGGGTAACCGTTGTAGAATTGCAATATTACACTCAAAGATGTGCTTGAAACGTCATTTCATCCACTTCAAATCACGTTAAATCACACCGTCCTGTCTAGCATTGCTTATTTGTCCACATTAAACATTTAACACTGTCACCCAACTTATCAATTTGCGCGTCCACAAAGACGGTCATAGTTAGTGTATAGGCCTTGATTTAATATAGCTCAACTGTGTTTTCCTCACGCACTCAGCTTGTGAAGCCACATTTACCTTTTAAATGCTTTTAACCGTATACAGGTCCGTCACATGTTCTGTAGGAAAAAAAAAATAAGCCTGAGGATTCGGTTATGAAATGGAGAACAGAGCCACACATTCATCCTGAAGTCGACCGTGGAAACTATTCTTTCCATGCGTTTGTTCCAGCAGCACTGCCTTGGAAAGTGTGCCGTGAGTTCCTCATGGCCTTTGATTAACTGCGCTATAAGCATTGTTACTCGACGAAGCGGCTGATATTAGGCCCTGTTCACAGAGAACCGTCGGGATCAGGGGCACGTTCTAATTTAATGTTTTATTTTATTTTATTTCCTTTGCAAATCTGCCACCCCCACAATACTTCTTGCAAGCTGTTGCGAGGGTGGCTGATTTGCACAGATACAAATAAAGAAATTGAGAGAGAATGCAATCACTGGAAAGCTATTTTCAAGCTTAGTTTAAAGGTAATTCAAAATGATTAGATGATGTTTAAAGGTTTTGTGACATTCATTTTCATTTATTTGTATTATTTCATTTTTCTTTTTATGATCTCAATTATACCCAGAAAACCTAAATGTTGTCCATTCAGTGGATGTTCTGTTCTGGTTTGGAAGCCTTTTGAGGTGAAAACAGTGACAACAGTGACAAATGCTGGTAAATCCAAATTGACATACTGTATATGCGATTTGCCGAATGTGACATCACATTCAGCAGGAAAATCAGAACACTAGCCAGAAGACACCCAGACCACAGAAAATCTGCTGAATCTGAAAAGGTCAGACTTTTGGCTGTAATTGAGCTCAAATACAAAAATCTTTTTTTTTAAATGTCACAACGCCAAAGTTAAACTGATAACCGGTTGATTTTTAAATGTTCCACGTTTTTCTAATTCACTTTACAGACGTTTGGACCTTGTACACACATTTCAGTGGCGTTCAGCCCCAAAGGTCTGGAAAACGTGTTCACCTGAAAGAAGTACCGTATTTTCCGCACTATAAGGCGCACCGGATTATAAGGCACACCTTGTAAAACTGTTTTCATATATAAGGCGCACTGGATTATAAGGCGCAGGGAATAGAAGCTACTACAGTTAACATAGAATAGAAGCACCTGCAGTCAAACAATCCATATATAAGGCGCACTGGATTATAAGGCGCACTGTAGATTTTTGAGAAAATTAAAGGCTTTTAAGTGCGTCTTATAGTCCGGAAAATACCGTACTGTTTCGTGGTGTAGTTAAGATGTGTGCAATAGTAGGTTCTGTGTGCAGACATCAGACATCATGCCAATGCATTGACTCTTTATATGCTGGTGTTAGTTACTAAATATTAATGAAGGCTGTGTGCCCTATTCTGGTCAAACGAAGAGTCGGCTACTGTGCATCTTGGCTCACTGGAAAGTGGAAACACTACTACTGCTACACATGGGTCTCACATTATTTTAATCACCTGTAACACAGACCGATGTGTATAGAGTTCACTAGCCCTGGTCAAGTCTGGTCTAATCTCTCACTGACGCCCTGTCAAGCACCTATCCGGAGCTCTGTAGTTCCTTTAATACTGCCGTGCTTGGTTCTTCTGAACGGCGAAAATAAACAAAACAACGCAACTACTCACCGAAACGAAGCCTTCTACACCATGGCAAAGGTCTATTCTCTAAGCTGGGAAGTGGTCCCCAACTTCTCTCTAAAATGCACTGTTTTTATTTTGAAATAAAATGTATCAGTGGATCGGCACAGGGACAACCCAGAAATGCCATAGTGGAAGTGACTCTGTCCGCTACATTACTTTACTAGAATGGCACAAAGCTACATTACTTTACTAAAATGGCACAAAGGTGCATTTTAGAGGGAAGTTGAGGACGTGAGACCCTACCCAGCTTCAAGAATAGGCTTCTGCCAAGGTCTAGAAGGCTTTGTTTCTGTGAGTAGTTAGGTCTTGTGATTATTTTTTGTGGGCGTCTAAAACAATGCACGGCAGTAGGAAATGTCACTATAGTTCAGCGGATGGGCCTCCAGTGAGCAACTCACTGTAAGCATTGGACCAGGGCTAAGAGACTGCTTAAGAGGGCTTTTCTTGAGGAGTTCACTTTTGGAGTTCTCTCAATCATAATCATAAATAATGCTTACTGAAATTCTGAGAGATCTTGAAATGAATTGTGGTCTACCACGTTGTTGTTTTGAAGAGTTGAATACCTCATTTACATATCATGGTATGGTGGTATTCGTGCTAAAAGCGCTTAGCCCTGCAGGTTCTGTGAGATCTGTAGATATTCATGGAAATGGAGGCGACTTGCCACTAGGTGTGTAGAACGCTATGATGTGCCTGAGAGTACAATCGTATAGCAGTGTTATATTGATATTGACATATATATACAGTATACCTGCACTCGGTGGTTGTCTGTCATTTTCATTGCACTAAATTGTTATTGTTTTGCCTTTTTTCCGTTATTTTATGTTTTTGTGTTTCCATGAAGCCGTTGTACTAATGTAAAGGTGTATAAGAGAATGCAAATAAATTAAACTGTGCTTTTACACGATGCCGTCTGCTTTCGCCATGTAGCACAGGAACACACAATTGAGTCCCACAAAAAGTGAGGTCTATAGAGCTTAGCAGTCCCGCTTAAACACTGTGTAGAGCCAGTGCCCCTTTGCTTAGTTCTTTCTTCTTACAAATTGTTTGTGTAGTGCCCAAAAGCCCTATACTAAAAAGGGCACTACTGGTTGCCGACAGCCAGGTGCGATAGTACAAACTGACCTCCCAAACGTGCCCATTATGTTTAAATTTGCTTTATTCTCCGCAGTCATTTTCCTATGAGATACAGATAACCTAATACAAAAGAAACAAACACAGGCGACCGGCCATACTGCCACTGGCAACACCTGATGGCTGATTAGCATCCTGCTTAAATACCTGGGCTGGTCTTTACCAAGCTGCAGTGATTCATCAATCAATATGGAAGACATTCTGTCATAATGAATGGCTCTTACAGTTTGGTTGTACCAAAACGTTGTGATTGCTGTAACAACCGGAGTTGGCTTTGTCCGCAGTGTAATTGTCTTTACATGAATCATTTTGGAAAAGTCTTGAGGGAAATGAATGAGGAATCCATTTCTGGGCCACAGGCGATGTCATGAAAGCGGCGGGACTGCACTGTTCTATAGGCCCTATAGAGCTGCGCATTCTCACCCAGTCGCCCCCTATAGTACAGTACAATATAGGCCAATGGCCTATATTGTGTATCCTATATTCAGTATGTAGGCTACTGAACGCTCTAACACTGCCTGGCACCTTTGCCGTCTCTCCGTTCCTTGTCGGAATAAAACCAGAACAAGCCCCAACAAGTAATCTTAAGCAACTACCTGTATATCTAGACCAAGATTATTATTAAAATGCCCTTTTCAAAACGTTCAAAGCTTTGTGAATTGCTCCCTTATTTAGGCAATGCTTGCAGAAGGGTCTTTTAGGTTCAATGCATGCTGTGATAAGTGAGGTGTCTGTAATGGCAGTTCCACTAATGACTGCAGTGGAACCCAAGATGTTGTACGTATGAGGATATGCCAACTTGCATTGGCGACACTAGTAGGCCGGGTGCTGAAGGCTTAGAAAATGAATTCCGTTCCCATGTCAGGGGGACTACAAATGCAATGCATTTTTGCATAGACCATACCCTTCTGAACATTGGGTTAAAAGTTCTACTCATAATATCCTGCAGTATTTTGTCAGGAGCCAGATATGTACAACAAGTCTGTAACTAAAAAACGAAAATCGTATGTTGCTCTTTTTGCTTGTAAAATGTGATCTATTGATTTTGGCAACCCAAAATCTTTCCCAAATGTCATAAATACATATACCTAACATCTAAAACAATTATTGGTGCTATAGTTTACTCATATGTGAATTTAGATCATGAAATATAGCAAATTTGTTAAAAAACGCTTCACCTTAAGTGATTGTCATCCAGCACAATGTAACATGCACATAGTAAATTTAGCCAAAAACTTATGTTTCATACATAAAAATGTTCTCAACCTACTGTGTAATGAAATGCATTAAAGAACATCAACACATCCTACCCCAAAATGGATGATAATCTATGAAAATGTTACCACGCCCCTAAATTGGAATATGGCAAAAATGCACATGACTACAAATGAATGCACTGAAAGTCAGAATTATTGCAGCAAATGGTATGAAACATTTATTAAAGTGTCACAGCATCTGTCATTTGTGTGTGTGTGTGTGTGTGTGTGTGTGTGTGTGTGTGTGTGTGTGTGTGTGTGTGTGTGTGTGTGTGTGTGTGTGTGTGTGTGTGTGTGTTTTGGTGGAGGGCTGTAAATAACAGTGAACAAAGGCGTCTTGATGGCAAGCTGAAAGGTGTGACCTCCCAGCATTCCTACCTAAAACTTTCCCCCAAACTGCTGATAAAGAATTGAACCAACCAGCAGCTATGTATTTTAGGGTCTGTTCTGTAGTTTTAAACAGATAAGAACTTTTTTTTCCTGAATTGTAAGTAATACAGTATAATATAAATTCACTACACCACCAGCCAGACAACGTCATACTCAAAGGAGGAGTGACAAACACAGTGTATCAAAGACCTATGATATGACGGAATTGTTTTATAATAGCAGAATTATCATATACTAACAATACTACAATTTTTAACGGCGATTGTATATTAACAATAAATATTTCACTTCAAAACGGGCATGCATATTTTGTTTACAACCTCTCACTTGGCCCAGCGCCATCAATGCTCATGACTTACATAGTTGGCCATATTGATTATTGTTATTATTTTGTCTCATAATGCGCGCGCATGTGTGTGCGTGTGTGCGTGTGTGTGTGTGTGTGTGTGTGTGTGTGTGTGTGTGTGTGTGTGTGAGAGAGAGAGAGAGGGGGAGGGGGCTTACCTGCAGACAGTGTTTCTGCTCGAGAAAGTTGATCCTTCGTCCGTTTGCCTCCCATAGTAATATATTTGTCCACTTTTTTACAAAGTATGCAGATGGCTGGAAGCACAGGGCCAGCAGAGCGGACGGGAAGACCCGTCCGAGACCGAAGTTTTTTTCGGGGGGTTTCAGAAGTGGTTACGTCGGGGGTGCTGCTCTCGGGCGGACCAGCGACTGCTTCTGGCTCTTCACTCTTCTCCGTCTGTGCACAGCGTTTCTCGGCCAAACCCAATCGTCTTTTGCAAATAAAACGACGGTAACACATTGCGTGAAAACCAGCATCCTCGGGAACATTATTAAACTCCACGTCCACGCAGTGTTTAAAAGTTTCGGCGATAGCTTTACTTTCGCCGTCCAGACAAAGCCATTGTTTGACGACGGACCTGTAAGTGTCCCACCTTGTTTTATTAAAATCCTCAACGCCCTCATTCTGTACGGTCAAAAAGTGCATATAGCATCGTTTTGAGTCGCTTGACTGTTTTTTACGTACTTTTCTTCTTTGTTTTGGTTTGTTTTGCTCTGTTTCGCTACTCGAACTGCTCGTCGCCATGTTTCTAAACTTATTATGGCCCAGAGAATAAACCTAGTCCCCTATTGGTCCCCGTGACCAAAACCGCAGCACTCCCCTCGCAGAGATTACTCCGCGCTGAGTGCGCCTTGAAAAAAACAGTGCCGTCTTTGACGACCGATTATAAAAATACTGCAGGATAAAACGAGTAGAACTTTTTTATCTGCACTTTCTACCTATAGATCTATTTTATGAGGTGAAAATTGTTTAGTCCGCCTGCTGTGGAAATGGGATTAAACGAAAATCCATATCACAATATGGTCTATCAGTCTCCCAATTTATTCACCATTACAAGCATCACACCACTCCTCCCCATACCCATGATTCATTAGTAGACCTACAAATTAAACAAGATACGGAAGGCTATCAAAAGAAAAAGTGTGGATTCATTGTGTAAGGCCCTAACTGAATTTACAATTTACTCTCCGATATTATGCTGCATGAGGAATAGCAATTATGCATGTGTGTATGGCGAGACACAGCCTATCCAATGAATAAAGAATATATATTGTCTATTAAATCAAGGGGAATGTATTCATGCAGCCCATTCATTTGCATCACCCTTTGCCCAATAAGGAAAACATTTAATTAATAGAACAGGGGCCATATACTGTAGAAGAGAGTGTCTGAGGAGAGGCATAATGGCTATAAGGTTCTGTTATTTGGCCTATATCCATAGCAGGAAATAATGAACTGTAGTCTCTGACAGCAGCTTTGTCAAACATGAACTAGGCTAGGCCGTATGTAAAAACTAGAAATAGAATTATGCAATTGCAAAGTGGGGTTGCCCCGATGATATTGTAATTTGCCCCGATGATATTATTTCCTGGATGTAACATCGAAATGATTGGCTGAGCAAAGAACGTGATGTATGATGTATCTCAACATTACAACATCAGTGATCATAAACTCACCATGTGGGTGACATCCATCATACATGGATTTATATGGTACAGAGAAAACATGGTGACGTAGTAAAATAAAGTTTTACATCATCATACATCACCTTCCTCGCTCAGCCAATCAAATCATTTCGATTATACAACGTATAGGCTATTGTCATCACAAGGTGAAAAAAGAGAAAAAATGTTAATGTTAAAACTACAATAGTGGGGTTCCCCTTCAAGCAACCCCACTAATAACACTAGATCAGCACTCAGTAGAGTGCAAACTTGAGCGTTGCACACAAGTAGCCGGCGATGGCCTACTCGTGTGTAAGCAGAGCGAGCCAATACTCATGACATTAGTTATTAAGGTTTCGTACTTACATCACCATTATGTCACCATCTAAGCCGACGGCAGGCAGGCGGACTAAACAATTTTCACCTCATAAAATAGATCTATAGGTAGAAAGTGCAGATGAAAAAGTTCTACTCGTTTTATCCTGCAGTATTTTTATAATCGGTCGTCAAAGACGGCACTGTTTTTTTCAAGGCGCACTCAGCGCGGAGTAATCTCTGCGAGGGGAGTGCTGTGGTTTTGGTCACGGGGACCAATAGGGGACTAGGTTTATTCTCTGGGCCATAATAAGTTTAGAAACATGGCGACGAGCAGTTCGAGTAGCGAAACAGAGCAAAACAAACCAAAACAAAGAAAAAAAGTACGTAAAAAACAGTCAAGCGACTCAAAACGATGCTATATGCACTTTTTGACCGTACAGAATGAGGGCGTTGAGGATTTTAATAAAACAAGGTGGGACACTTACAGGTCCATCGTCAAACAATGGCTTTGTCTGAACGGCGAAAGTAAAGCTATCGCCGAAACTTTTAAACACTGCGTGGACGTGGAGTTTAATAATGTTCCCGAGGATGCTGGTTTTCACGCAATGTGTTACCGTCGTTTTATTTGCAAAAGACGATTGGGTTTGGCCGAGAAACGCTGTGCACAGACGGAGAAGAGTGAAGAGCCAGAAGCAGTCGCTGGTCCGCCCGAGAGCAGCACCCCCGACGTAACCACTTCTGAAACCCCCCGAAAAAAACTTCGGTCTCGGACGGGTCTTCCCGTCCGCTCTGCTGGCCCTGTGCTTCCAGCCATCTGCATAGTTTGTAAAAAAGTGGACAAATATATTACTATGGGAGGCAAACGGACGAAGGATCAACTTTCTCGAGCAGAAACACTGTCTGCAGGTAAGCCCCCTCCCCCTCTCTCTCTCTCTCTCACACACACACACACACACACACACACACACACGCGCACACACATGCGCACGCATTATGAGACAAAATAATAACAATAATCAATATGGCCAACTATGTAAGTCATGAGGATTGATGGCGCTGGGCCAAGTGAGAGGTTGTAAACAAAATATGCATGCCCGTTTTGAAGTGAAATATTTATTGTTAATATACAATCGCCGTTAAAAATTGTAGTATTGTTAGTATATGATAATTCTGCTATTATAAAACAATTCCGTCATATCATAGGTCTTTGATACACTGTGTTTGTCACTCCTCCTTTGAGTATGACGTTGTCTGGCTGGTGGTGTAGTGAATTTATATTATACTGTATTACTTACAATTCAGGAAAAAAAGTTCTTATCTGTTTAAAACTACAGAACAGACCCTAAAATACATAGCTGCTGGTTGGTTCAATTCTTTATCAGCAGTTTGGGGGAAAGTTTTAGATAGGAATGCTGGGAGGTCACACCTTTCAGCTTGCCATCAAGACGCCTTTGTTCACTGTTATTTACAGCCCTCCACCAAACAAACACACACACACACACACACACACACACACACACACACACACACACACACACACACACACACACACACACACACACACACACACACACACACACACACAAATGACAGATGCTGTGACACTTTAATAAATGTTTCATACCATTTGCTGCAATAATTCTGACTTTCAGTGCATTCATTTGTAGTCATGTGCATTTTTGCCATATTCCAATTTAGGGGCGTGGTAACATTTTCATAGATTATCATCCATTTTGGGGTAGGATGTGTTGATGTTCTTTAATGCATTTCATTACACAGTAGGTTGAGAACATTTTTATGTATGAAACATAAGTTTTTGGCTAAATTTACTATGTGCATGTTACATTGTGCTGGATGACAATCACTTAAGGTGAAGCGTTTTTTAACAAATTTGCTATATTTCATGATCTAAATTCACATATGAGTAAACTATAGCACCAATAATTGTTTTAGATGTTAGGTATATGTATTTATGACATTTGGGAAAGATTTTGGGTTGCCAAAATCAATAGATCACATTTTACAAGCAAAAAGAGCAACATACGATTTTCGTTTTTTAGTTACAGACTTGTTGTACATATCTGGCTCCTGACAAAATACTGCAGGATATTATGAGTAGAACTTTTAACCCAATGTTCAGAAGGGTATGGTCTATGCAAAAATGCATTGCATTTGTAGTCCCCCTGACATGGGAACGGAATTCATTTTCTAAGCCTTAATCTGGAATCAGCACATGGCGACAATAGGGGCAAAATGCGTACAAATGGTCTCTTAAGTAATCATGGCTTGCTCCCAGCCCCCCATGTGTTGTCCGTCACTTTGCAGATTACAGAGACTCTTTCTGACTCCTCAAATTTTTGCTGGGATTGTTTGTTGCTGGGATAAAGAAAGACCAATAATAAAGTGGTTTCCTTGTTGAGAGTTGGGACGCAAAGCAAGTTGGCCCTCTCTTTGCCAGTTTTGCTCTTGGGGTATTACTGCCATCCCAAACAAAGTACAACTTGTTTGGGAGGGAGGGCTTACACATCTAAGAGAAGTGCTAAGTAACCAAACAATGTCAGTGTTGTTTATCCACTTTATTTCCCCTTATTGAGTTAAATACAATACAAATTTTACTGTATACTAAGCAAAGGTGCAGTTGGAGTCATTTCTTTCCTCAAAGATTTATCCTTCACATAACAACAATATAATATAATTTTGTTGCAAAAACATAACTTCATTGTAAAATATATAGATTTTGAGACTATTTTGCTTTTTACATCATCAATACATTGGAAAGGAATGGCAAAAGTAATCAGCTTCAACAATGAACAATAATTAGTCCCATAAGCCGTAATAATGAGCATTTCTAAAATGCTGCCAACACTTTAAAACATCTGATCATCACTCAGTCTTTCAGTTCAATGAAATCTGTTGCTGAGTGGTCCAGTGTTTTGCAATAGACAGATAATACATTCTAGTTAGGTGTGCCTATTTCATTTAGGCTCGTTAGGCTCATCAATTAACCCACAATGCACAGAATTGGTGAATTGTGCTCACTTTATACTGTTATCAGACTTTTCCTTTGTTTCTTCAGTATTCTGAAAGTTATATTTAACTTGCAAATATTTGTACCTTGTACTGTAAAAAACAAATTGTACATAAATGTCTGTACTGATGGCTGTAGTGCTTTAACAATGGAGTGCCATGATTCGTATGAGGTTTCGCCAGTTTCGTATGAGGTGACAGTACTTCATTAGAGCCATTGGCCTGGTTGTTATGTGCAATGGTGTCTTCCCTTTGTATTTTGGGTTTCCTCCCGGAGGCTGAAACACTGACAGTCAAACATGCCAAAAAAGTGATATAGTGACATCACCATATCTTCCCCTCCAGGCATACCAGCCATACTTAATGTATACTGTTGGGCATGCCCACATAAAAATGCCATTTTAACAAATACTGTACATATTTTTTAAAAACATTCTTCCTCTACAGAAATGGGAGATAGGCGAGTCCTGCCGTCATGGCTCAGCAAGGTTTACTTAATGTACTACTACTTACTCATTGTGTTACCTGCACTAGTACTATGTCATAGCGCGCAAGTCTGCGTAAACATGACACACAGGTTGTGTGAACTCATACTGTAGCACCCCTCGCAGGAGGGATGAAATTAATATCAATGTCAATTCACATCTGTTATGCAGTATTTGTTCATTGTACTAACATTGTCGTAATTTTATGAACAATGTATACAGAGGGAAAATGTGCTGTAAGGATAATTACAGCATTTTAGAAAGGCGCACCTTCAATGATTGGCCTATTTTAGAACTGTTTTCATATATAAGGCGCACCAAATTACAAGGCGCATAGAATAGAAGCTACTGCAGTCAACATAGAATAGAAGGTAATGCATTCAAACAATCCATCTATAAGGTGATATGGATTAAAAGGCGCACTGTCATCTTTTGATAAAATGAAAGGCTTTTGAGTGTGCCTTATAGTCCAGAAAATATTGTACGCTGAAATGCACAAACATGTTTTTGTCAAGGGTTTGTTAAGGTGGTAAGAGTTGATGTTGTGACTCTGGACAAACTGTAGGGATTGGCCAGTTGAACCCAGTACTGATAGATAGCAGCAAGAGATTGGACTTAGCCAGTCCAAGGTCAGTCCACAGCAATGCAACTCCTTTGTGGACGGGGTTTTAAGGCAGCTCTTGTACAGATACATTGTGTATTCGTCATGAATATTATATAAAATTATATATAAAATAAAGTCGAGGTCCTACCATGCCCTAAAGCATACATACTCAAGTCTGTTTTATTCCACAGTACCAAGTTTAGCAAAATGAATATGCTGCTTTGAAGACTTGAGAATTCGGGTAAATATGTTGTACATCTAGTGAGAACTAGGGATTATTTCCCTGTAGACTTCGATACAGTACAATTAAACCTAACCTTCTGTTATGGGATTTCAGAAAGGAAGACCCCCCCCCCCTCTCTGTAAGATATGCCAACCAGTGAAACAAAGAAACAGTCTATTAAAAAAAAGTAAATACAATCCAACCATGATGTAAGACAGCGGTTAGGTTTGGACCAGTGTTTCTGTGGGAGTGTGTGCATGTGAACATGTGCGTACAGTACATGTGTCCTCGTCAGTGGCAGTTTTTGCAGTTGGGGTGACAGAGCTGATTGTTGAGTCGACATTTACAGCCACCCGATGTGTCTCCAGGACCCTGAAAACACACACACACACACACACACACACACACACACACACAGACACAGACACAGACACACACACACACACACACACACACACACACACACACACACACACACACACACACACACGTTACATTCATGTGTTAGGCTCTTGATAGAAAGCTAACATTACTCAGTTTGATGAGTAAATTGTGTACATGTGACTGACTGCAGGGTAAAGTGAGCATCTGTAAATGTGTGTGTGTGTGTGTGTGTGTGTGTGTGTGTGTGTGTGTGTGTGTGTGTGTGTGTGTGTGTGTGTGTGTGTGTGTGTGTGTGTGTGTGTGTTTGTGCGTTTACATTTGGTCCCCAGCGGGCCTGCTTGGTGACCCAGCAGATCTCTGTTTGGCACATGACACAGCGGATCCAGTCACAGCCGTCCTTTTTCTGCACTATGACGTCGCAGCGCGGACACTTCATGGCCTCGCCGCTCTGCAGCAAGCCCTGTGGTCAAACACAACGCTTACTAACAACCTGCATGTTATGAACAAACAACTACATAACAACAGTATTACTATGGTGATCTATATAATTATTAATTAGTTAACAAACTACGGTGATACGTATCATTAAGGGAACAATGCCGTTACCTCCAGCATGTCCTTGGTTTGCTTGGCGGCTAGGTCATTCTCTGCTCGGATGCGCAGGTCATCCTGGTACTCCTTGCAGTTCATGTCCTTATGAATTGCCTGCCAAAGACATACAGTATGTTGACCATTCCCTCAACTACTACTTGTTCCTATCTTTTTTTCCCCTCAAAATGTTGTTTTCATGCCTGTTTCTGTGTTTAACACATCCACTGCGGGCGCATCTTCGTCGTTTGCTCCCCATTGCCATGGCTCAAGCCAGTGAAATCGGTAAAAAAAAACCTTATTTTGAAGCGCCAGATCTCCTAAACAGGAGGGGGGTGCCGTCATGCTTATTTCTGGTGTCTTGACTAACCTGTCCTCTGACGATCTGAGCAAAAAGTTCCGGGTCAAAAGTCAGGAAGTGACGTCTAGCCCTAGTTGATTTACCCGTGCGCAAACGACATTCAGCCCCGGAATCCGAGGAGAGGCTTTTGAATGCATTGGATTGAATGGGTGCGAATGGGACAAACAAAACAAGTTGTCGCGGCAAATGAAAGTCAGCAACGGGATCATTATCAGACGATGCGCTCGGACTAATAGTTGGATTAAAGAATGAAATCTACATTTCGTCATTATCTGCGCCGTCGTCGTTACCGGCAAACGGGACCGAGCACAATGCGCGAGGCGACCACGCCCCCCATGCCCATGCCTAGATCCGCCCCTGTTCGTTTCACTGTTACGTGACACCAAGGGGGGCGTCAGAGCGCGTTACCTTGCAGAGGATACAGTTGGTCTCTCGGCAGAGCTCGCAGTAGAACTGGTTGACGTCGTCCTCGTAGATGCACCAGCCGGCGCAGTTGGGCGTCTGGCAGTGGAAGCTGTGGTCAGAGCGGCTCTCCGCGATGCTCAGACGCAACTCCAGGAACCGCTGGTGCTCCTCTGGCGTCAGGAGCTGAAAGAACACACACCAGGGGTTATTTTTCCCAAGGGGCCAAATGAGATATGTAAAATATTGTGGAGGGCCAAGACTAAAGGCTGAACTAAAGTTTGTGTTATGTTTAATTTTTTAATTTAATTTCTAGATAATAGTAAGAGTAAGACCAACCATTTTGACACCAGGGCCCTCAATTTATTCAGTATTTGAGCCAGAGAGGGCTGCCATTTGATGACATTTTAGCCCCACAGACCCCAAAACTAAAGATTTCTTTTGTTTTCATCCACAATACCTGACTGGATTTCACAAACAAAACAGTCAAACACACAGATCAAAATGACCAATAATCTTCTACATTATTTAGTTGTGTAGACTTGGGCTAATTCAGATGAACAATATTTTAACTGTTGAGAGTGTAAACATGAAACCAAATGGGTCCATTTGGTTTCATTTTCACGCTCTCAAAGAGTTACAACTGGTTAGCCAACTCTCCATATTTATCTGGAACTCTCTCAAGGACCACTGGTGGTCCTTGAGACTGAGAGCAGACGCTACACATTGCCTTCTAAATCAGTGGTTTTCAACAAAGTGGTCCAGGGAACACCAGTGGGCCCTGGGGGGTAAATTATTTGCTAACCAAATGGGTCCTCATAAATTAATTTAACACTTCCGTTTGGTTTAATTTTAATTTACAAGAAGCATACACAATTCAAAATCTTGTCCAGCGACAACAATATATCATTAGTTTCGGATTTGAAAGGCTAGATGTCATCAGATTGTCGTCTGCTGTGGTTCAAATGCCCTTGCCCATAAAAAAGGGTTGAAAACCTCTGTTCTCAAACATGATTGTTTGTTTGCCCAGCCGACCGGCTGACCCCACAGTGTTATTTAAACTTACAGCCTGGATCTCTCGGTCCTGCAGCTTGCTGTTACAGCTGTAGTCGGTGTCCATGAAGGGACAGGACACCTCAGCATCCTGGCTGTTCACTATGGTCCCCTTAAGACACTCCCTGTTTGGAAAAACACACGGTATATATGGGCACATCTTAGCTTCCATGTACGGAATAAAGAAGCAGTGAGCACAAAGTCCAGATTCAAGGGAAACGCTTACTCTCACGGCAAGCGGAAGCCACGTCCGAGCTTCACTTTTCCATCCACCAGTCTAAAAAACCTAGAAGAGACGCCAGTGGAAAGCAGCTTTTGTCTGATCATGGCAGTTTAGGTGTGCCTGCACTGACACACTCACTCATATCATGATCAGTAATACGGAATGGAATAATTTGTATGGTAAGTGCTGGGAGCTGATGGTAGGTGTTACGCTCCAACTCAGCATTAACACAGTAGTAACATGTAGTAAGCCTTTCTCTTGAAGTTAAAATCTCAAAAACAAAAGAGATCTGTATCGCCTTTAGACATACTACCAGTCCTACCCTGTCATTCAAGGCCAATTGGCCTTGGAATGACACTTTGGTTTGGTTTGATAGGAAATTGGAAAACGTAATCAATAACAAATACCTCGGCAGGATCATCAATATTTGAAATTTTGACGCAAACACGAACATGTTGTGCAAGAGCGGCCAGGTTTAATGTTGGATAAAAGCCTAATGAAACCGTTCTATAATGCCTGCAGACATGCTGTCATTTTTTTCTCCTGTATCTGTCGGTACAGTAACCTTGTTGTGAAAACTGCTTCTAAAATTAATGACATCAAACTGAGGAGCCTTGATTTATTTTACAGTTGCTCATGAAAGCCCTGTCCTTCCGTTCAAACAGTGTCCACCCACTCACTGCTGCCCTCTGGCCTCCGCTTGTGTGTCCCTAGGACAACAACAAAGAGTCTAATCCTTTATTTTTTTTTATCCTTTTTTTCAATTGCACATACATGTACTTGCCCACGCTATGTTGTCCTATATGCCACGTTGATGCATGTCTGTTGTTGTCTTAATGTCTTGTCTTAAAGGTAGGGGAAGTGATTTCACTTTTGTCAGATATCACCCCCCCAAAAAAAATCTGTTAAAATGCTCTATTATAAGGTGTGCAGACCATATATGGAGTTTCCCCCTCCCCCACGTTAGCAGAGGAGCTAATAAAAGTTCCGCAGGTGGAGGGTGAATTCTCCTCCAATCAGGATCAAGCAGCAGGTTCACATAGTGTAGCTACTCTTGGGCGCCCCTAGTGCACCAAGCTGGTACTACACAATGAATTTCAAATCACTTACCCTACCTTTAATGTAATGTTTTTTAATGTTTTAAACTAGGGATGTAAATTATTGATTAATGCATTAATGTTTATTTGATATGTTTTGATAAGGTTATCAACGATTGACTAACTGGATAGTTCATATGCCGCACAATAATTGAGAAGCTTAATTTCCATCAACATCTAACATGCAAATCTACATTTTTGGGTTCCTTAAACCCATGTGCGCACAGAGAGCATTACATTCACAGAAAACCACCCAATGATTAAACCGATTATTTAACTGTTAACAAGTAATTTCTTATTGGCGATTAATCCATCATCGATTCATTATTAACATCTCTATTCCAAACCTCTGTCGTGGACATTGTGACAAGGCTGAAACATTATGACGTAACAAGAAATCATGATAATAATATTATGAACTATTATAAAATTTAAAAAGTTAATTAATAACTTTTCCAGTAATATGTAAAATGTTACTCTGCCAAATCACCTCATTACTTACTACAAATGAGCTTGTTGTTGCATGCGAAAACTGAACAGATTTAGAAGTGATGATGTGCAGTAGTTTGTAGATCCTGATCCGCAGCATTCTGCACACAAGTTTTAGCTAAACAGATTGTGTTGTACATCTCATACCTACCAAGTAATAAGTAATATAATAGTATTACTTTTTCTAAGGGGTCCTAAGTAAAGTGAAAATATTACTCTGCTAAGTAATACCGCCCAACACAGCTCCACAGTCTCGGCAGTCTGTGTAGGTTGTAAGATCAGATATAAAGCATTGCTGTTAAGTCGTGTGCAGCACTGTGACCTGCAGAAGGTGTGCAGACACTCCCTCAGCGTGGCGCCGTCGCCCGGCTCCAGAGGACTGAAGCAGATGGGACAGTCGGCCTCCTCGGAGTTGGGGACGAGGCTGTGGCTGTCGTCCGTCTCCAGCAGGGACATGAGGTTCTTCTCTCGCTCCAGCACCAGAGACTGCGTTTCCCAGGGATGGAGAGAGAGAGAGACAGATGGTATTCTTCTCATCTTTTCATCCTAATATGCTGTCTGAAGGGCCGATTTTGAACGTAAAACAACTGTGTTTTTTTTAACCAAAGTTCATGTACAGTTCTTGCTTTCTTTAGTTTTAGGGGGTTTTTTTAGCTATGGGAGGGGGGCACACTCGAACCCCAGGTCATTACAACTGGCCACGAAAATTCACAGGATCTACTGAATGTGAAGGAGGGCAGCACCACCGCACTGCACTTATACTTATACACACTATATACTTATTTGGGCATGCCTGACCCAGAGTCTCAATATGGCAGTTTGTCACATTCAGTAGATCATTTGTGGCCAGATGTAATTTCACTTTAAAACTTTGTAAACCAATATGTACATCATTTAGGGCCAGTTTAAAATGCCCCCTCCCATAGCTAAAATCCCTAAAACTAAAGAAAGCAAGGACTGTAAAACAATTAACACCCAGCATTTACTTTCTCTCATAACTACCAAAACAACAAGAAAAACAAAAACAAAGTTGTCCTTTAACATCTTTTCATATGAGGAATACATAACAACTAAAATGTATTTGAGCAAGCCGTGTCACCTCTTCATACTGCAACATGGCCAGCTGCTCCATCTGCATCCTCATTGTCTCGTCCTGGTCCGGCTGGTACATGTCAGGCACCTGGTAGGTGTCCGGTCGCTCCTCACCACACATCTCACAGCCAGGACGCGTGGGCTTGTTGAGGAAGGTACACACGGTGCAGGACCAGGCCAGCTGTAGGGCAGGTTGGTGTGCACCACAGACGTTACGATATAATTGTTACATTAAACTGCTAGACCCCATTACGTTAAGTTAAAGTCGCTGCATTCTGTTTTGCCTAGAACTGGAGGTCTAGAACTTGGGCGTCATTGTGATCACTAGTCTTTGGCGCATGATGTCACAAGGCCACAAGTGCTAGATTAGTTCTTATTAGTTCCCACACAACAATTCTAATCTATAAATGGCCCTTATCGACTTCAAATTTGACACACGCACGCCACGTCACCACAGAGCTGCAGTGCATTCTGTCGTGTCGGGCGGACCAGAGGTCGTCAAGAAACGCCACAAAACACCTCTTGTTGTCCGTACGGAGCTGGCCTGTTCTGGCATCGTTCTAAGGGTTCATATATGGAGTTGAAAATGAGAGCTAATAACATTAATCACCACCACCACCTAACCGTAATCTATGAATTTCTAATCCCCCTTCTTAATCCCATGCCTAAACCAAAACATAGAGCTTGAGAAACCTCTGATAGGGCAACATGTTGTTTGAGTACAATGAAGAGAGGACATGTCTTACATGTGTGCGGTGTGGTCATTGCCTTTTTCAATCAATTGGGCATTTTGGGGTCAAGTGCCATGTCTAAAAATGTTTTTTTGTTTTGCATTTAACCCAACACATACCTAACCCCTGACCTAAAGACCTAACCAGGACTCCTTCTAACTATAAAGGTCTGCAAGCTTGTAGATCAGCTCTTTTGTGCTGACGCCAGAACAGCGGTGAACCCCAACAAATCCTCAGTGCTGCTCATGATGTACAGTAACTGCTAACACAACAGCTCTAAATGTGACCGACCTGGGGTTTGGGGGGAGGCAGAGGAGGTCGAGGAGCCACAGGTGGCTTGGGAGGCCGAGGCAGTGGGTTCTGCTGAGTTTCAGGACGAGGAACTATCTTCTCAATCGCTCCTACTTCCAAACCTCTCGGCACGAGGTGCATCGACTCCATGATGCCTAAACAGACAGACGGCAGCTTGATTCACTCAGCCAAATACTCAGGCAAAACCTCTTTTGGGGATCAGTTAGGACAAAAATCTAAGTTTCTGCTATAGCTATTGCAGTGTCCAGTTCTGGTATAAACTATAGAAGTAACATAGAATTATTACATTTTCTCAAGATAGGATTTTTTTCTTTAAGTAGCACCCATGAACCTCCTCGATGTTATCTGCTTGCAAACTGTGAAAGTCTGATGGAAGTATTCTGTGCATGGCAAAGGTGACAATTCTACTGAGTTTGTCGATACAGTACCTTCACCCACTGTATAAAACGTCTGATACAAAACTGTGGTATAGAGTGTAGCGCTAGAGCCTAGATCTGTCCATGGGATCGTCAAACATCAGCATCCATGCACTTTCAACTTTCAAGAGAAAGAAATTCACAAACAAATTCACTTAGTCTATAATTCTTTTATTCTAGCTAAAGGTATTTTATGCATACACAAGGTATTGCACATTGAAACTCGAAAATAGCTCACATTGGGTTTCTGGAATTAACTAAACCCAATCTAATCTTTTTGACTTGAGAACTACATTCTAGAAATGCTCTCGAATTCCTGACAGGTGAAAAACCTCATGTTTTCTAGGTCAGTGGTCCTCAATATTTCATGTCAAGGACCCCCAAAATCATCTTTGGGTATTCTGTCTCATCTGTGACAGAATACCCAAAGATTTGTGCCACTCGGTGGCACGCTATGAGCTTGTAGGTCTGCTGTTTTTCAAAAGGTAAATGTTTAGAACATCGAAAGGTGTTTCCTGGCCCAAAATGATTTAAGGGACATTAGGCTAAACTGGGTTGGTGGTATGCGTTTGCGTGACACTGACTCTCCAAGGCGTGCTGCTCTGCATCCAGCTGCTGCTGCTGCCGTGTGAGGTGAGCTGCCTGCGCCGACAGGATGAACAGGAAGGCCTGGTCGCCGTTCTTGCGCACGCCGTGGCTGTACAGCGTTTCTCTGTCCCGCGCCAAGCGCTTCCCGATCACCCAGCGCTGCAGCGTCGGGTGGAACCCGTAGTCACTGTTGACCTGTTAAACATGCAGTTATAACCATCAGCATTTGTGTATATTGCAACTTTTAGGCTGCAACTTTTAGCGGTCATCATAGATCATGTTTAGGCTTCGGAATGTCATACTAAAGTTGCGGCTCCCTTTTTTGTTTTTTGTTTTGCCCATGACCCAAAAGAGAAATTAGAGGATTGCCCGAGACAGAAACTAGAAAAAATACTAGATCTACAAGGAACATCTTAGGTCGGGTGCGTTTGTTTGTTTTAAAAATTATAAAATATGAAAACAAAGACAATGTTTCCGACCCACTGCTCGGGAAACAGTGTACTATATTACAGGTGATGTATACCAGTGGTTTTCAACCAGTGGTCCGGGGACCACCAGAGGTTTTTGAGAGAGTTCCAGGTGGTCCTCAGGCTAAATGATGGAAAGTTGGTTAACTGGTAACTCTTTGAGAACGTAACAATGAAACCAACATTTGGTTTCATTTTTACACTCGAGAGTTAAAATATTGTATAATAATACCTATTGTATCAGGTATTATTATACCTGATACTATGATGTCTGTGTAATCCCAGAGCCATACCTTGTCTTTGAGTTGTGCTATCATCATCTCTGGAGTAACCACGAGGGTCACGGGGATGTAGGCGTCTGACTGAGCGTCCTCCACTCCCACCTTCAACCTACAGGCAGCACAGAAGAGCACAACACACTAAAACTAGCACCTTATCCGTCCCAAAATGTAACGCTGTTTACAAAATGAATGCACTACATGCTTTCTGTGGACAGGGCAAACCGTATAACCAGATCTCAGTTGAACTTATCTATATATTTTTCCTGTAGAATCCATTTCTGCGATGTACATTTTTGTATTGGGTAAAATGAATGAGATAAATAGCATATTTGACTCATATCGGATGGGTACATAGCCTGCTATCCTGTCTACTGTACGTCTTTACCTTGGTGGACCCTACTATTTTCAAAAGCATTTTAAAATGATTCAACTATCTGATCTACATCAACGTGAGCTTAAATAAAAATGTTTTTTAAAAGGATGTTTGAAGTGATGTGAATTATCGATTATTAATAGTTAATTGAGAAGCGTATCCATCGATTAACCGGTTAGCTGATATACAGCACTTTTGAAAAAAAAAAATAATAATAATAATAATAATAATAATAATAATAATTGAGAATCCTCATTTCCCTCAATGTGTAACATACAAACACATCAACATTTTAATGATAAACAGAAATAATACAACCTAGCAAAAGCATATTATATTCCTAATGAGGTTCAGGGCCAGGCAATTGCACCTTTCAAATGTGCGTTCTCCAGCCATGCAACAGCATTTATATTTGCTGATTCATTGCCTCATTTTCAATACATTGCATTTAGTTATTAACTAAAGTTTAAGCAACTATTTATTAGTTTGGGGGGGGGGGGGGGGGGGGTGCAACAGGCCAACGGCCTGTAGTACTGTGTGTATTATGTGTAGATAGATAGGACAGTACTAGACACTAGACACAATGTTCAGAGGAATTACAGTATGTGAAGAACGATGTTGAAGGAAATAACACAAACAATCATTTGTTCTGTCAAGGTCACTCTGTGAGTCTGTTATTCCCGTATCTGTCCTTCTTACATCACTACTGTACACTTCCTCCTGATTGTATGATTTGTGTCCTCTCTCCACACACACAATAAATCCACATTTACCTTTAAACCAAACAGACACAGCAACTTAAATGTGTCGAGCAGCACCGAAAGGGCAACAAACCCTTTGAACAGGCTTTGTGAAATAAATGATCAGAAGAGTAATGTATTTTTTGTACATCTGTACATCGCCAGTTTGATGCAAGACACAATCCGCTAACTGCTCCCATTTAGAGCTGTCACAACAATCACACAAATAACCCAGAAGGGCAAAATCCACGAGCGACTTATAGACCACGTTGTGACCAGGTTACAAATCCACAGCGAAAAGGACGCAAATCCAATAGCTCCATAGCCTCGATCTCCAGGCTTCCATCTGCGCTGCGAGATGAGAGCCTGTACTCAGGGTACCCCAAAACGACTGAAAAGATTGTTGTCATTTTGTTGTCATTTGTCAGCCAATCACGGTGTGGTGCTCCCAAAAATGAATACCCCACAGAAACATTTTATTTCTCCCTTTGTGCTCGCAAAGCCGTTGTAAATGTTTTAAAGGTGAAATCGTGTGCACTTTGCACACTTCTATAACTGCTTTTTTCGCTAGTGAGGACTGAACATGGTTGTTTCTCTGGGGACTGTAAATACAGTAACTTCCGCAACTACCGTTCACAGTCTCAAAAGCGCACCGCTTGCCCAGGGTGATAGCTCCACTAGCGACCAGGTCGCACATCCACTAGTAACCACCACTTGCTTACTAGTCGTAACCAGGTCTTCTGGTCGCATTTGAACCATCCCATCAAGCACCGTCAGGACCGGGGAGAATCAGTGACGTCTTGATTGGGGTTCTGGCCTAGTCTTGAACGTCACTGGAGGACGTTGCGATGACTTCCTCCAGAGAAAAATCGATATTTCAATATATCGCAATCCTTACTGTCACGATTCAAAATCAGTTCAAAATCTTCTTTTTTTAATATAAATGTTAGTATTTATCACTGTGTTCACTTCAGAAAGACTTAGCTGCATTGAAGTGTATGATTGAACTTTTCCTGGTCTATGTTGTTTGTAATTGCTTTAAGATGTTCTATTTGATTGAACGTGTCATGCCTATATTGTTTAGAATTTTCTTTTAATGTTTTAGTATATTAAAAGCAAAATAATTTGTGGGGGGAAATCGACATATCGAATCGCAACATAATTAAGAATGGCATTATAAATGGATAAATCATGCGATAAGTGAATCGTCCCACCCTAGGGGTGACATGAAGTGATGCTGACTGACCGTATGGAGTCTTGTGGGTAGGCCTCTCTGTTGATGTTGACAGATACAGGAACAGAGAGTTCAGACAGTCTCTGTGAGAGCCTGGCAGCCTCCTCCTTGTCCCCAGTACTGATGGCCTGGCTCAGAGACACAGCCAGCTCCTCAGCTGCAAGGGAATGGACAGGCAGGGGGATTATTATACCGCTAATAACAGTATTTAATGCAAGATGGATGGATGGATGGATGGATGGACAGACAGACAGATGTGCTTGCGCACACGCACACACTATTTACATGACTGTCTGATAGGATTTCACACACATTATGTTGGTTTATTATGCTACTGCGTTTGTTGGCCAACTGTTTACCTTTAGAACCTCAGTGGTTTTCATACCAGGGCCCACTATTTATTCAGCATTTGAGCCACAGACCACCATTTGAGGACATTTTAGCCCCCATAGACCCCGAACTAAAGATTTCTTTTTTGGTCCACAATTCCAGGCTGGATTTTGGATTTAAAAAAAGGCAAACATAGATAAAAAATGACCATTCTAATACATTCTCTAGTCTTGTGACTAATTCAGATGATGAATGATTTTTAACTCTTGAGGGTGTAAAATGCGTTTTAATTTTTACACCCTCAAAGAGTCACATCTGGTTAACCAACTTTCCATCATTTAGCTGGGGAACCCTCTCAAGGACCACTGGTTGAAAACCACCACTGACATACCACACACACACACACACACACACACACACACACACACACACACACACACACACAGTCGCACTTTGCCCTGCTGTGACTGTGGCTGTCAATGGAACATGATAAAGTGTATTGTCTGTGTCGTTCTCACCCTCTTTGAGGCAGTCAGTGGAAGGATCTGTCATGATTGCCTGGAAGAACAAACAAAACAATTATGAAAAGAAAAAAGTTACGTTATTTCGGATGTTGGGTTATAATAACATTCATTAACCATTACACACTACTGCGATCGAGTTGTAGTACAGTCAATGTAGGCTGTCAGTAGCACTCTGCATTACTCGACGTGTTGTTATTGATTGCTTGAAAATTACAGTTTGTAGAATGGCAGTCCATGAAGTGAAACGTGAATGTCATTAGTCAACACAACAACTGCCATAATGCCATGAAAAATCACTATTAGGACTTTATACAGATCATCATCATACATCCATGTTCATTTGTTACATCAGTTCTTTTCGGAAATCGACACCTAAAGTAATGCGATTATGCTAAAGTAATGCTACAGTATCTATGCATTTATACTGTATGGTTTCGCGCAGCCTTTCAATGTCTAAAAGTTCCCCGCTTACTTTGAGCACCTGTTCGACTACGTGTTGGTCAGTCTGCAGTGGAATGTCCAGTTGAAATATATAGTCTTTATGTCATTATTATTGTGGTCCTGATCCAGTCTCGGTCTGGTGTCAGAGCACAACAGAAAGGAAAGTGAAACTAAACCGTAGCTGGTAGCCTGCGTTGCACTTTCAGGAAGTGTTTTGCAGTTGCACGCCCCGCCTTGTTTTATTTATCCAACTCTTCGGTCTGCGGACCCCATTAGAAAATATATTCCAGGGACCGCCATAGGATTTTTAAAATTGTAATAATAATAGTAATTATTATTATTATTTAGAGCTATAGCAGTGATTCTCAACTGTGGAACCAAATCCCATTTGCTTCTAAACTGTCAGCTGGGGACTATTCCTATGGTCCAGTGAATTAAATCAAATTGACCAGCTACAGTTGTGTGATTATATCCAGCAGAGGGCAGTGTCTATCAAGAAGCCAAATTAAAATAAAAGTTATTTTATACTACCTTAAAATGTGTGCCAGTCTTTCTTTAAAAAAAATACATTGAGGTGGATTTATTCAAGTAATATTTAAATAAATACTACTTAAGAACATAATAGGCTATGTCAACGTTTCACTCACATAATAGGCTGCCTATATAGGCCTACGCGAG
>CM076971.1:42600379-42625379 GCA_039105355.1 Benthosema pterotum
GGGTCAGGGGCGGATGTAACATGTCCCGTTGGGGGGGGGGGGGGGCAAGAGAACATGTTGGAGGGGCAATAGAAAATGGTATGGGGGCGGCTTCATCGCCTGTGGCGTGAAGCGAAGCTGCACCCATACCATTTTCGGTTACAGGACTTTTATTAGTCAAGTAAAGCATCAAAAATAACAGTTATAGCAGTTAATATCAGTTGTTGTTGAAGTTGCAACAGACACGCAGCATGCATAAAGCTAAAGGTCTGACTCAGAGAGTTTTCTGTTTTCAATGATGTAATGCTGTTGGTTTAGTGGTGGCACATGCACACAGCTGTAGTTAGTTAGTAGCAGTAGTAGCGTTTCACATAATTTTAATTATAAGCACTTTAATTTGAAATTATTATTATTATTCAAATGTTTTTTATTGATTTTCATTTTATAGACAGACAAGACACACAAGACAAACATCAGTACCCAACCCTACAGACCAAATGAGCTTAATACAAGTAAAAATACGAAACGCATTACTGTACATCGAAATGAACCAACAAAGAGATGAAAGTAAGATAAGAAGAGGAGAAAGGGGGGGAGAGAGAGAGAGAGAGAGAGAGAGAGAGAGAGAGAGAGAGAGAGAGAGAAAGAGAGAGAGAGAGAGAGCGCGGGCGTGAACAGTGGCTAATCAGAAAATTCCGACGTGAAATACACCAAGAACGGTTGCCAGACTCTATGGTATTTCTGTATAGAACCCCTAATTGTGTATTTTAGTTCCTCAAGTTTCAGATGTGACATGACCTCTTCCACCCAACGCCTATGCAAAGGCGATGTCGCCTTTTTCCAGTCAAAGAGAATCAAACGTCTAGCCAGCAGGGACGAAAATGCTATAGCTTCAGCCTGGTGAGCCGGTACCGGGGTCCCCTCCGGGACGACCCCAAACAGTGCTGTAATTGGATTGGGGTCTATATGAATGTCGCACATATGCGAGAAAGTCCTGAATATCTCCCTCCAATAAGCAGTCAACCTGGGACAAGTCCAAAACATATGGCCAAGAGTGGCCGCTTCCTGACCGCATCTGGCACAAGAATGTCCTGAAGTCGAATTTGGATAAATCGTGGTCAGCCTGCCGGGGAAAAAATGTAACCTATGGAGGACCTTAAATTGTAATAATCCGTGCCTGATACACACGGAAGAAGAATGTACCCATGATACCGCCCCATTCCAGATCTGATAAATCAATGCCCAGGTCCTCCTCCCAAGCCCCCTTCACCCGGTCCAGTGAAGGAGAGGCCACCCGCTGAATGATGTCATAAAGTCTCGAAACTGCCCCCCTGTTCGTTGGATCCCAGCCAATACAATCATCTAACCAAGTGCGAGGTGGAGTTGTCAGTGAGAAATACTTTCTAATAAAACTACGCACTTGTAGGTATTTAAAGAAATTTGACTGGGGAATACTAAAGTCCCGTTTCATCCGATCGAAAGAAATGAAATGCCCGTCCTTAAACAGGTCTCCCACCGATTTAATTCCTTTTTCATGCCACTGTTGAAACGAGGGGTCTATAAGGGACGGCGGAAAATTACAATTGGCCCGAATAGGAGATGTAATGAGTGCATTCTTAAGCTGAAAATGAGTTCTGAGTTGAGACCAGACCTTTAAAGAGCCCTGAATAACCGGATTATTCGTCCTCTGTCGTTTACTTATTGGTAGCTGCGCACACACCAAGGACGCCAGTGAAACCGGGCTACCTGAATGTCTTTCCATAGCCAGCCACGACGGCGCGTAACCCCTCTGCTAGGTCGGAAACCCAAAATGTCAACATATGAACATTAGCGGCCCAATAATAATACATAAAATTAGGCAGCGCCAGGCCCCCTTCCTCCTTCGGTCTCTCCAGGAACTCTCTTCTTATACGTGGGACCTTATTGTCCCAGATAAACGCGGATATATATTTATTGAGTTCCTTAAAAAAGGACTTGGGAATAAATATCGGGACGGCCTGAAAGAGAAATAAAAACCTAGGCATAATAGTCATTTTTACTGAATTTATCCTTCCCGCTAATGACAATGGAAGCGTGGCCCACCTCTCCATGTCCTGTCTGGCTTTCCTAAGTGTTGCTTGGAAGTTTCTATCAAAGAGGTCTTTATAATTCTGGGTTACATTAACCCCCAAATACACAAAACTATTTGTGCTGACCGAAAAAGGGAAGTCCCGGTACGACAGTTGTCTAGCTTTATCATTAACTGGAAATAGGACGCTTTTGGTGAGGTTTAACTTATAACCCGATACCTGGCCAAATTTAGAGATTAAATCTAACGCAATTGGGATAGTGGCGACTGGATTTGTAAGAAACAGAAGCAAATCGTCTGCATACAGAGATACCTTGTTCATAAGCCCACCCCTTCGTATTCCAACCAAGTCTTCTGACCCCCTTAGCCTGACTGCAAACGGTTCCATAGCAAGATCGAATAAATGGGGCGATAAAGGACAGCCCTGTCTCGTGCCCCGAAAGAGGGGAAAATACTCAGACGCAATTTTATTCGTTCTAACAGAAGCCTGTGGTGATGCGTATAGGATTTTGATCCACGAGCAAAATACCGGTCCAAAACCAAACTTTTCAAGTGTAGTAAAAAGGTAGTTATACTGAATTCTATCGAAAGCCTTGTGGGCATCCATGGATATTACAACTTCCGGTTCTATATTATTAGATTGATAAATAACATTAAACACCCGGCGAAGGTTGCCCGACAACTGCCTGCCTATGACGAAACCTGATTGGTCCGGATGTACTAATTTAGGCATAATTTTCTCTAATCTGCCCGCAAGCACCTTGGCTAAAATCTTGTAGTCGCAGCACAGTAAACTAATGGGGCGGTAGGACTCGCAAAATAGTGGGTCCTTATTTTTTTTAAGAAGGAGTGAAATAGAGGCCTGTGACATTGTTGGGGGGAGAGCCCCGGTGGCCAAGACCTCCTCGAACACCTTTACCAGTACCGGTATTAATTTAGCAGCGAACGTCTTATAGAATTCTATCGGAATCCCGTCAGGGCCTGGCGCCTTGCCCGATTTCATTCTCTTAATAGCGTTTTCTATCTCCAATGCAGTAATAGGTCCCTCCGAATCATTCTTATCCAGTTCCTCCAGTGAGGGCAACTCTAAGTCCGCAAAATAACTTTGTACTAGATCCTCGCTGCCCGCCTCAGATGTGTACAGGTTCCTGTAAAAGGATTCAAATTGAGTATTAATATCCCTCTGGTTAACTACAACATCACCCTTTCCGTCCTTTATTGCAGATATAAAGCCAGCCGATGCGGACTGCTTAAGTTGGTGGCATAACAATTTACTAGCGCGTTCCCCATGTTCATAGAACTCGTGGCGCGATTTAAGATGGAGATCAGCAGCTTTACTACTTGCAAGAGAGTCAAATTCCATCTGTAATAAAGTTCTCTCCTTATAAAGCTCGCCAGAGGGTGTTGCAGAGTGTAGTTGATCAATCGTTTTTATCCTATCCAACAGTTCAGAGGATCTTTTGTTCCTATTTTTGTTGTCGCTTGAACTGTAGGAAATTACTTGTCCTCTCATATAGGCCTTCATGGTTTCCCATACGATAGTATAACTCACATCAGGGGTCACGTTTGTCTCAAAAAATAGGTCTAAATGTGTATTAATAAACTCAACAAATGTATTATCCGCTAGCAGTCTTGAATTGAGGCGCCAAGTACGTTGGGGAAATATGTTTTCTGGAAAACAAAGCTTCAGAACCACAGGACTATGATCAGATATAACAATGCTACTGTACTCTACGTGTTTGATGATTGGCAATAATTTCTGATCAATAATAAAATAGTCGATTCTAGAATAGGTCTGATGTACCGGAGAGAAAAACGAGAACTGTTTAGACGTGGGATGTTTACATCTCCAGGGGTCGATCATACCGTATGCCTGCAGGAATGAATTAATACACCGTGCCGATTTAGTGAGGGTATATGGTTTTGTACTGGAGCGGTCCAAGGCCTGATGCAGGACGCAATTTAAGTCCCCAGCCAATATCAATTCATGTGAATCCAGATCCGGTAGGATAGCAAAGATATGATTAAAGAAGTCGACATTGTCCCAGTTTGGAGCATAAATGTTAGCCAGAACCACCAATCGGTTATATAATTTCCCCTGGACTATAACAAAACGGCCTTGTTTATCCCTGATGACATTCGATTTTTCAAATTGTACGTCTCTGTGGAGGAGAATTGCTACCCCTCTGCCTTTGGCATTGAAATTAGAGTGATATACCTGTGCAAACCCTCCCCTATTTAATTTTGAGTGATCCTTATTGATTAATTTTGTTTCCTGTAAGAATACAATATCCGATTTCAACTTATTTAAATGTGAAAATACCTTGGTACGCTTAGCTGGATGGTTCATTCCCCTTACGTTCCAACTCACCAGACCGGAGTCAGCCCCACTTACAGCACTGGTCATGACGCTGATTGACAGCAGACTGTCCCCGAGATGACACCACTTGAATACAGCCCGCCAGACTGCAATATAGAACTCAGATCCGTTAGAATTTTCAAAGCCATACACGCCGCAAAGAGAGAGAAGAAAGAGAAAAAGAGGGGGGAGAAACAGCAAAGTGGGGATGAGTTGAGTACTGAACACAAACAAACACAGAAAACACTCAAAATAACAGTTAGAAACAACATCGGTGAAACAACCCTCGCTTGCCTCACTAATGTAAACTGTATGCTAAACTTCCTCTCTAGCCTGCTTACCACGCAAGCCCCAAACAGAAACAAACATAAGAAGTCACAAAAGAAATTTCAAGTGCTCTGAATGAGTCCGTCATGTGGCAGAGCATTATCAAATCTCGCACAGAGCCCTAACGAGAGGGCACAACGTCCTTTCAGAATGAACTAAAATATGAACACGCTTGGTCCTTTAGTGGGCGTGAAACTTAGTCAACTTTTCAAAACATACATATGTATATATTCATAAAAGAACAGAAAACCAACATAGAAATGAAAATAAACATAGGCATAAAGCCATTTACCAGTAGCATCTAAAACAAGGCTGTGTCAGACAAAAGAAAAGTAAAAACAGGCCCTTTTGGCTAAATAGCAATCAATCAACTGAAAGATGGACCATCAATATCCACATGACCTTTACATAACCCTCATGACTAGTCTATACACAGCCAAAAACATAAAAGCACCCTAAGCGGAAAAACAAACAATCAACGAAAGAAATAACTTTATAGTATCGGTAATGAAAAGAAAAGAAATAATTCAAACGGAATATTTAATAATATAACATTTACAAGTCGCCACAAAATTATGCTACATGGCAGCTTATGGCCACCAAATTACCCTATATCCACACACACACCCACACAACCAGACACACGCATCCGGGCATGCACCCCCCCCCCCCCCCCCCCCCACCCCGCACCCACACCCACCCACGCACCCCCACGCACACATACACGCAACCCAGGCATAAAGAAATAATAATAAAAAAAGAAAGGAAATAAATGATCATAATAAACGGTACTAAGAGCAATGTTACACAACAATGGTAAGTTGGAAAACAGAAAAGAAAAACAGGGTAGTAATGTTCGCATAAACAAAAACACTGACAGTAAAAAGAAATCTAAACGACATAGAGATACCACTTGAAACGATAAAGATATCTGGTCAGTACTCACTTAAATAGCCTAGCTGCGCGCACATACGCACACACACACACACACA
Organism: Benthosema pterotum; assembly: GCA_039105355.1. Lineage (NCBI taxonomy): Eukaryota > Metazoa > Chordata > Actinopteri > Myctophiformes > Myctophidae > Benthosema > Benthosema pterotum. The sequence goes on from CM076971.1 coordinate 42,606,105, forward strand.
CACACACACACACACACACACACACACACCCCCACACACACACACACGCACACACACACACACACGCGCGCGCACACACGCACACGCACACACACACACACAGAGGAGGCCTATTGTAATATTACCTGAACTGAAACAACATGCATTCCCCTAAAATAAAAGAAAACGTATCCCAAACTCTAAATTATGATACTGCACGAGAGTAATGGTACTGTCAATAAAAAGAAATCAAACAGAGTAATAATCTGGTACCATCATGCAATCACCGAAAATGCTGCTTAGGGATACATGCAAAGCCCTCAATTAGTAGCCCCCACTACACACGCACGTGCGCGAGCGCGCACGCTCGCGTGCGCGCACGCACACCACACACACGCACGCACGCACACACACACACAGGGGGGGGGGGGGGGGCGAACGAGACATAGAACCAAACAATGAAATCAAAACCTGTTATAACGTCATCTGAACTAAAACATCGTGCATACTTCTAAACTAAATTGTTTCAAAAAGAAATCTGGACAGTCACCCAACTAATCCACGCATAAAACGCACGAAGAAATCAGTCTTATTAATGATGATCGACACGCTGCCGTCAACCCATAGTGTAGACCCTAGCCGTAGCTCTCAATGAAGAGGGCATGGTTGTCGTTTGCATTTGTAGTCAATGACGTCGGCGGCCGCCGCCATTTTGTATTGTAGTTTAAACACAACATAACCCGGAACGGAAACGAATGGCAACCGCCATCTCAATTGTAGTCAAAACAGTCAAAATGTAGTCTTTTGGCCTCATCGAAGCCAACCAAGGCTAACACAATGGCCACTAATGGCTAGCCCATCCTTACCAGACTAGTCCAGGCCCTAACGCACCACATTCTTCATGACGTAGGCCTTGGCCGTCTTCGGATCCGTGAAGCGCGCCTCCCGCCCGTCACTCGTGGTTATTCTGAACGTGGCGGGGTACTTTATCCCGAACCGTACTCCTTCTATGTCACGAAGCAGACCGCGGACCTCAGAGAAGGCCGCGCGTCGGCTAGCCACTGCCTGTGTGAAATCCTGCTGGATACGGATCTTGTCCCCGTCGGCTGTCGTGAATCCTTTCGCCTCCGCCGCTTTTTTAAGCATCATCTCCTTCTCACGGAAGTAGTGGCATCGCACCACGAAGGCCCGTGGCGGGGCATCATCCTGGGTCGGCTTGTTGCGCAGCGTTCTATGTGCAATATCTAGTGTCGGTGGTTTATCCAAGCCCAAGGTCTGCTGAAGCATATTAGCCACAAACTGTGAGGGGTGCTGGTTAGCTTCCCTGCCTTCCTTCACGCCCCAGATGCGCATATTAAAGCGTCGTGATCTCGCCTCCGCGTCCTCACAACGGTCCCGGAGGGCGGCCAACTCCGTCTTCACGGCGTTTAATTCCACCCTCATGGTTTCTAAAACATCTGAGTTAGCGCTCACGCCTGCTTCTAATTCTGACAGACGCCCGACAGCCGCCGTGACATTCTCTTCGATATGTTTCACTGCTGCGTGGAATTCCGTGCTTATCCGGGAAATCTGGTTCTTAAGTTCTGCAGACTGGGCCGCCGCCTTCGCCTCCAACTTCTCCAGCAACTCCCGCTTCAGCGTGTCAATGGCCCGCAGAACCACGCTCTGCTCCGTCCCGTCTGGGTCAACCATGGCTGCCGGCACGCTAGCTCCGTTAGCATCGTCGTTAGCAACCGGAGACGAACCTCCTCCTGTTTTCTTGTGGCGTTGGTGTTTGGACATTATGCCACCAAAAAGAGAACGTCGGGTGATTTGAAAAGTGCTTAGGTGAGCACCAAAAGCAAACGAAATGTATTCAAAGAGCACAAAAAGCGTAATTTAGTTGGTTTCTGTTGGGAGCACCACTAACCTACGTGCTTACATGGCGCTGCTCAACCGGAAGTCCCCCTTTAATTTGAAATATCTTGGGTTGTTTTGCATCGTGTTTGGGGGGGGGCAGACTGGGTATTTAGGGGGGCATTGCCCACCCATGCCCATGCCTAGATCCGCCCCTGGTGAGGGTACAATATTCAAACACGCTCTGAAGACAAAGGCTGTTTTAAGACGCTTGTGCGCCGTGCACGGCTGCATGCACGGCTGGGCGGGCAATGGTGCATCTGACAGACGGAAGCTCCCCCACGCGCAGCAACACAGAAACGGAAACAGCGGAATTAAGCTCAGCAGGACATTGTGAACATGCCATCCTAACACAGAGGATTGTAATACTATAGAGCTCTGGATGAAGTCACCATGCCTGCCCCCGTAGCCCCATTCCTCTCATTTTGAGTCTTATACATACTGTACATAGCCTTATTATTTCACATTTCTCCCTCCCGTGCAACTTCTCACAATAAGCCTCTCATTTGCTCCACAGTTGTCTTAGACAGTATGTGCACTCTCCACCAGTGCCAGTATTAGGTATTTAGTGGCCTTATGAAAAATCCGATAAAATCTGCGAAGAAAATGGCAATGGGATCAAAAATAAAGCTAGGGGCTCCATTTTTGACACCGCTAAACCCATTATCACTAAACTTTGTTACAATTTTTTACTCAATGTGTCAATGTATATTGGCTGTCAGTAGCCCATAATTATTTATTATTTACTGGAAGCCAGTAAATAATTTGATGACAAATTATAGAAAATAAATAGAGGCTAATTATTTAACTTAGCAGAAAGTCATATAGAAAGTACTGCAGTAATGCAGAAAGAAACGTATAATATATTAGATTTTTTTGTTAAGTAATATATTTACTGTATATTACAGTGGTCCCCAAACATTTTTATGTGTCATGTGTTTTATGTGTTAAGGACATCCAAATCGACACTCCCTTTGGTTCCATTTGTACAGTCTCAGAGTTACAGACCCCCAAGAGTCTATTTGATTCTAAACTATTATTTAAGTGGGGTCTGGGGACTCTCTGGAACTGCACCAAGCTGCTCTGGGAATCCACAGACTGCAAGTTTGGGATTGAAAATATGGCATTCCTGCTGTGCCCAAATTATTCTGCATAGTGCAGAGACTGCAAAATGTTGTTGTGTTGAACAGTCCTGTGATATGCCACAGCTGTGAACTAAGATATGGACTACATCCGTACACACTTTGAAAAAAAAAAAAAAAAAAAATCACACTGAAGTGAGGGCACAGCAGCATCCGCTATAGTTACATTGACAAATTGACCAAGTCCCATGTTTGTTGAACCCTAAGCAAACAGTAAAAGTCCCCAGACTTGGCTGCCATTTAATTTACGGCAAAAATAAATGCCCTAAACAAATATTAAGTAGAACACCATCTGGTGTGAACTGATTGGTGCGCTGTGTGTACTCTGTTTTGGCGAAGCAGGGCCTCCTTACTGTGGACTGAGTGGTGCTGATCCCTCAGAGGTCCCTACTGAACGCGTTTTGGTGCTCTAAGCATTATGTACTTGAGTCAGAACTACTAGCTCATGGCGCGCCACCGGGTGGCGCGCCATGAGCTAGTAGCTCTGATATTTTCGAAAAATCCTGAAAATATTTCGCAAATCTTTGAACATTTTTAACTCAAATCTTTGCTTCTGGGGGATCCCCCAGAACAACATGTTTTCAGATGGGGGGGGGGGGGGGGGGGGCGCAGCCAAATATAGATCATTCTGGTGGTCCTTGGAATGAAATATATTGAGCATCACTGACACGGGAACATAGATTCTTGTGTCAGACACTAGAATCTACGTTCAGAAACTAGAATCTAGTGTCAGAAACTACAATGGAGTGTCGGAAACTACAGTCAGGTGTCAGATAGACACCTGATAGATATTCATAGATTTGCACATCAATTTCCCACTTTTTCAAAAATATCAGACCTACAAGCTCGCAGCGCGCCACTCGGTGGCGCGCTGTGAGCTTGTAGGTCTGATATTTTTCAATAGCTTAAGTGTAACATAATGCTTTCAACACCAAAACGCGTTCAGTACCAACCTTTACAGGTCTGTAAGTCGGGTGTATGCCATTTTGTACTGTCTCAAACTTAAATGGCCTTTTACAGTGTACTGTGGATCGGGGCCTAAGGCAGACTATACTGGTGGGTCTTTGGAATGAAATGTTTGAGAATCACTGCACTGGGATATTATGACACAGCCAGCACTCAGAGAGCTATAGGCTGAATATGTTACGCTGGTTGCCTCATGGCTTAATTGATTATGAATGCCACACCAAAAACTGAAATAACAAATAAGCTTTGTCAGACAAGCCTTCACCACAGGCCACAAAATGTTATTGCTTCTTCTTGTATTGTTTAGATCCTAAAATTCATTTGGATCCAATTTTGCACCGTATACAAATACAAGCCTTGCTATAGTGGCAGAGATTCAAATGAGATTGATACAGAGGTAAATACGTGTTGTGATGTATTCTCTTCAGTGCACACAATAATGCACATCCATATCATTATTAGAAAACATGATATGGTCTAATTTCTGTTGGTCTGCTTGTTGTGCAGTATACAGCCAGTTTGACACACAATGCATGGATTACCATCTCCACGTAGGGTAGGGGATAGGATAATTAGAGAAAGCATTTACAAAGCCCCCTTTCTTATTATATTGATCCAAGTAGCTGGAGTAGTTTAGAAACAGAGAGGAATGTGTGCTGTATACAAGCTGCAGCAGCCCAGGTATGGAGGATATGAGGTATTCACGTGTCTCAAAGAAAAAGTTCAGGTCACCAACAAATTGCAACAAATTGCAACAATTAGTGTTTGCAGTGAGGGCGGTTGTATACTGCATGTCACAAATTGAATTGGGATGAGAATCCAAAGGCAGGCGACCAGAGGCAAACAGGTAAACTCCATAAAGATATTTATTGACTGAGCTCAGGTATGTCCAAACGCAGAGATGAATCACAAGGCATAGGAACTCATGCAAAACATAGAACGAAGTGACAAGAACACCAGGCAAGCACAGGACTTATAGACACAGGATAACAGGTGGAACCAAAAAACAATCAACACTGGGATAGGCTGGGCAGCTTAACAGGACAAGGTGGAAACACTAGGCTAATCACAGTACAGGTAGACAAGGCAGGTAAACAGCAACATGGCAGACAGGAAACAATGCTACAAAATAAAAGCATAAAACCAAACCAGACAATAAGGCTCACGTGAGCAAAGACCAAGATTTTACTGAAATCGCATAAAGTCCTGTAGATTATGTCAAAACAGTCAAAGTCCACGATCCGGGAAGCGGACACAAGTTATCCCTCCACTTAAAAATGAGTTATAACTGGTTTAAAAAATATTTTTCTTTTAACTTTCTAAGATGTCGATTTTTTTTTAGATTCAGTTTTTATTTAGGCCATTTATAAACCATTTTAGATGGCCATTTAGACATATCTTAGACTTAACAGCCTGAGAAATGCTCAGTGGGATTGGCTCTGATGATGAAATAAACATTTCCCTATGGAATTACTTAGTGATCTGTGCATTCATAAAACAACAGCACACGGTTGGCAGATAGTGGATAGTGGGTGTGGATGAGTGTTGTTGGCAGGGCTTCACATCTTACTGTAGTTTAATGCCTTGCTGCCAAGATTAAAAATCCTTGTGAAGATCCAGGTATCAGTTCAGCCTCCGCGGTGAGTATAATTACTATAATACCTCGCTGTCGCAACATCTGCCAATGTGACATCGGAATGCGGCCGGCGCTCTGGGAAGCAGGAGGACTGACCTTTTCTAAGCTCGCTGTAAATGATGCATTATTATCTCCTGACACCGGAGAGCCAAAAGACGCAGGCCAGGGAGTGACTTTTAGCTCTACCTGTAAATGCATTGTGATGTTTGGTAGCAAGCCAAATGGAGGGAAAAGTGTTTACTGTGCCAGAGGGAGTGAGACAGTATTGATGAAGTTGGAGTAATGTCAAAGGAATAGGAGTCTCTCTCTGTCTTGTCTAGCATGTAGTTAATGTAATAGCTAAAGAGGAATCATATTTTGTGATTTTAACTTAAGTTGTATGAAAGACCTTCCATTAAAATAGTTGCAACTATATTAATTGCAAATGATTGCTGTTGTTTTGGTATCATGAGTTGTTTTGTCTATTTCTAAAATATTAGCGCAACGTTCATTCATTCACCAAAACTGTGTATTTTATCTACTCTCTGTTGTCAGTAAAGTACATTCACTAGTAAAAAGAAACAACATTGAGGAGCTTGAGGGATATATTGACATATTGGCAAATGAATGAATCAGTGGGTGAGTGGGTGAATGAATGAATTAATGAATGAAAAAGGGTGTGTAAGGCATAATAAAGCCTAAAAACAAATCTTCCAATAAAAATCGTTTGGTTGACTTAACAATGTGAGCGTTAGCTGTTTAATGCCGATAATGCTCCTTTGAGAGGTGCTAGGGAAAGGAGCTGCTATGGAAGTCAGGTGTTGGGGGTGGGATGCAAAAGCCTGTAGGAACGTGGCTTGCGTGCAACGCAGCAAGGCGGGCGAAACATGGAGGTTTCTGGGTGGTACGGGGTGGGTAAAAATAGGGACAGGTAGAGTGGCATGAAGGGCATGGGCCAATGCGTTGTTTCTCCGCCTGCTGAACATCTGTTGTTCCAACTCCATTTACGTCGTACACACAACATCAGCAGTGGGCATGCATGCTGCTGTAGTTTTACTGGTCTCTTGTCTGCAGAGGACTGAATAATCAACCAGAACGGTGCACTCAGCAGAGCACAAGGCATACGGCATAGTAATACCTCTCTCAATCTTCTTTCTCTCTAACTTTTAAGACAGACGCACTGCGGTTGAAGACACGAAGGCTGTGAAAGAGATGGATGCTTTGTGTTCTATATGCGTATATATCTGTGTAAAAAATATTCCATTGGTCTCCAGGGCCGTCTGTCGTAAAACGACGTCCCACGGGAGTTAAATTGTGATGCTGGGTGCAGTGGGGGGATGGGGGGTGGGGGATAGGAGTGCGTTTGTTGTTTCGTGCTTTAGTGCCTATAGTCTTCGCAGAGGAACAGACTCATGTCAGAATATTCACCTGAGTGTGAGCATATGAATGAAAAATTAACATTAATTCGTTTTGAATTTCGATGGCCCCTTTATTTGAGCTAGAGAGTAGCCCACGGGGAGATGAGTACTGAGACAGATGTTGACGATAATGATGTGGTGTGGTGTCTTGTTGTTGTGTATTTTCAGATCAGAAAGAAGACAAAAAAAGAGAGCGATGGCTCCTTTTGCACCGTATCTTTGTGCCGGCAAAATGAAACAGCACATTTCGCTCATCATTTGTCATATGGGATATTATCTTAGCAAGATATAAAATGTGGTGCTGCACAGGGGCGGATGTAACATTTCACAATTGGGGGGGCAGGAGAAAATGGTGTGGGGACGGCTTCATCGCCCGTGATGCTTCACGCCACGGGTGCCACGGGTGCCACGGGTGCCACGGGTGCCACGGGTGCCACGGGTGCCACGGGTGCCACGGGCGCAAAGCCGCACCCATACCATTTTTGGTACAGGACATTTATTAGTCAAGTAAAGCATCAATAATAACATCAGTTGTTGTTGAAGTTGCAACAGACACGCAGCATGCATAAAGCTAAAGGTCTGACTCTGAGAGTTTTCTGTTTTCAATGATGAAATGCTGTTAGTTTAGTGGTGCCACAAGTACTGTAGTTAGTTAGTAGCAGTAGTAGTGTTTCAAATCATTTAGGCCTAAGCACTTTAATTTGAAATATCTTGGGTGGTTTTGCATGCCATCATGTTTGGTGGGGCAGTCTGGACATTTAGGAGGGGCACTGCCCCCCCATGCCTAGATCCGCCCCTGCTGCAGCGCTAGCGGCAGCATGGAGTGTGTTCTATCCTGTATGCCAGTCTCCACAACGAGAAAAGACAATTTTCTTCAGGGGAGAGAACGCTTCGGTCTTTCATCTCCTCTGTTTGACTGATAGTTAATTGGTCACTGGTACCGCAGACCTGATGGCTTGTTTTTCAAGCCTCCATTAGCAGCACAACATGACAGCGTTGGCATATTGAATATAAGACCGCATTTGGAAAAGGTTTGAACTATACCGACTGGAGAACAAATCATCCATTTACAACATTTTTTTTTTTACAATTGGCAATTGAGCAGACATGCTTAAGTGACTTGCAGTAAAGAAGGCAAACACCTGCATCTAACATAGTGCCTCAGTAATGTAGGATCATACACAGGGCAAAAACCTGCCAGTCTAACCTTGCCTTATCATGAGGCCCATACCTGTAGGTCAGGAGCCTATCTCCTGTTTCTGTAGTGTTATAGGCAGCTTGATGTACAAGTACACCCTGGACATGACGCTAGTACAGTATGTTGTTGTGTTGGTTGAGACTGCCAAACAGGGAATCTTTGGTATGAGCCGGCCGGGAATCAAACCCCCGACCTTCCAGTCTCAGGGTGGACACACTAACCAACACAGCCACTGAGTAGAAGAGTAAGCAGTATAACTGTAAACTATAGTGTGGCAGGTAAAAAAAAAAAAAAGAAAAACAGAAATTATGACATATTTGTCGGTTTGCCCATTGGTGTGCCCATTATTTTAGTAACGTATATGTTTGTGTGTATCAATCTTGCAGCTGTTGTTTGCGATCACTTGCCACGTTCTGGCCATGCATGGTTCAATGTCAGTGTTTTGAGGTGTCTTTCCTGCAGTTTAGCTCATGATGTTAGCAGCTGTTGTCGCTTCAAGTTTCGGGCGTAGAGTGGGTGGCTGGCTGCAGTGCGGGAATCGTTCCCTTCCGTGGCGCGTTTGCATATAGGATCTAGAAATTATGGGTCCCTGGGCCACCACCAGCCGAAGCCCCCTTCCTACACCTGAACATTTATTTTCCCAACATGGCGCATCGTGTCTGCATACACACACATATCAGTTATGGCATAGGCCTGCGATATTCACCTGCATTCAGCAGGTTTTACATCAAGGGATTGCTGCAAAATAATAAACAGCCAACATAACTGTGCCATATCAATGCGAATTGTTGTGGTTTAATAAATTACATAGAGTAAGTCCATGTGACAAGGACAAGGACTGAGTACGCCACTGTACGTCAATGTTACGCCTTCTTTGGGGGGCCCTGAGCTCAAGCCTCTTAGCGATCATGTGGGCACTCAAGCTCAGGGGCCCCCCTCGCTCAGGGGCCTCTGGGCCTGGGCCTGGGACCGACATGCTGGTTGCGCCTCCCCTGTGCGTTTGTCATCGCTTAGAAGGCAAGCAATGATTATACACTATTGGCTGGTGGCGACAAATGAGGCACGGAGGCATCCAATCAGGCTTGGCCGTCAGTGTGACTATCCATCCTCTGAATGACTATAGGTCGTCTACGTTTCATGAGCTTTCATTAGTCAGGTTTCTCCTGACAAAAAAAACAAAATAAACAAAAAACGTGCTATGGTTTCTCTCATAATCAAACATGGAGTGAAAACAGACAGGAAAATGCAGCCGTGTTGACCCTGTTGTTGAAACTAAATACTGTAAATGTCCTGTTCTCCATATCCATGACATAACGAATGGGGCTGTTTGCAGGCAGACACTGACGGGCAGACAGTGGGATCGACCACTAGCAGATCTAGACCTGCAGATTGTTGACGTTGCTGCAAATGACAGCGATAACGACCATCCGCCGCTGTTATTAATAACATGTAGGTCAGAATTGTCAGGCCTGTCAGTCCTGAGTGGGTGAGTGAGATGTCAGTTGGACTTAGGAAGGAAGCACAATCATAGGGAATAGACACGGTGCGGCTGAATGCTGTACACTGGTTAAAACCAACCCGTTTGCTGAGATTCAATTAGCTTTCATTCATTGTTAAGTACCTGCTACAGTGTCTAGTGCAAGGGTCTATATACGCTGTGGCTATTAGCATAATACAGGGGGAAAGGTACCACAATATGCCATTATAGAACTCCAGCTTTCTTATATAATAATAATGAAATTGTTTTATAGTTCAAATTTACCAGGAATAACCAGGAAGTTGTGGCATATTGATTGTCTACTTATGTCACTTATAGGTGTGTCAAACTATTAACTGCCTTGCCATTGTCTTTTCTGTGGTCATGTGACCATAGTCACTTTTATAGTTAGATTGTATTCTCATCATGGTCACCTGGCGAATGCCAGTCATGGCCGAAAAGGTCATGGACATGCTTTTATTATGTTAAAACACCGACATACAGTATTTTAATATAATGAAAACACTGTGGAGCAGCAGCTGCTGTGCAGACTTCTTAATTTTAATAACCATTATTTTTAATAACCTGGACCTGCTTGAGAGAATCGGTGATAATAGTTAACTACAAACCCACAAAACTAATCTTCTCTCACTTCTCTTTCCCCTCCAGATTTTTCGCAGAGCAGACAAAAATGGTGAGTACAGCCAGTGACACGACATGCGCGTGTGTGTGTGTGTGTGTGTGTGTGTGTGTGTGTGTGTGTGTGTGTGTGTGCGTGTGTGCGTGTGTGCGTGTGTGCGTGTTCGCCTCAACAAATAATAGCATGGCAGAGCAAGACATGTTTGTCCTGAACCGCTTCCAAATGCATCTCCTCTTCTCTCTCCAATCTCCAGCAAGCTCCTCTGCCAATTTAATACGATGCTGTGCTGTAGTATAGAGCTGTAGCTGGAGGAGTGTGTCGCGGTTAATGATGCCTCCCATGTCAGCTCTAGACAAAGATAGTAGCTGAATGAGGTGAAAACTAGAGGAAAAAGTGCAGCTTCTAGGCACAGGTCTCCACCAGGTCAGGTGTTCTCCTGGTGGCGAAAGACCAATGCGAAAGGGTTGCCAATTCTTCTTATTCCTTTGATGGCACCTTTTGCTGCCCCCCTTGGCAACTCGCCATACTCGCTGTGCATATGTTGCATATATACGTAGTGATGGCACTGCACGGAGTGCAACTAAAGTCCCCCTTTGTGGTCCTTGCATGGTCCTTGGGCGGCGAGAGGGTTAAGCAACCGACAGTACCTGAGTAGATGCACCGCATCGGACTGGGTGGAAAAAGTGGGACACACTTTTACTGTAAGCTTGGATTACACGCAAAAAAAGATTACAGAAAATGTATGTGAGGGCCGATGATGATTGCTTTTCCAAGGCCCCAGTATTTGAGAGGTACTGTTAATGCATTAAAAAAATTATATACTGTATATACTGCAATGCTACATTACACCATTCATTATTCATTATTACTAATTAATTACTCCTTTATATGTAATAATTATTATACAGTGTTATACATCACAGGGATCATCATACAGAGACCATAAAGCAGAGTATTTCCTCTCTAGAGGAAGAGTGTTGTAAAATAGTAACATATTCAGTAGATAGATGAGATGCAGCTCGGCACTCATAATACACTATGCTGTTGTGATGTATAGAGAGAGATAGGATATACGGTGTTACGGTATAATACTGGGTGCGCTCTGGGTGAATAAAACATGAAGCCCTTAGAAATAGATGGGTCCTATCTATGAAACATAGATAAAAGCTGTGATATACCATATTTATACATTCCCTTTCTTTCGCGGGCGGAGGTTGTGTACAAGAAGAGAAAAGAGTTGCCATTTGAACCGGGGAGTTCTCAAATTGGCCTCTGTGAGGCGGAGTCGGCCTGACGTGTGTGTGTGTGTGTGTGTGTGTGTGTGTGTGTGTGTGTGTGTGTGTGTGTGTGTGTGTGTGTGTGTGTGTGTGTGTGTGTGTGTGCCTGCGTGCCTGCGTGCCTGCATGTGTGCGTGTGAGATGCCTTCTTGTTATGATTCACCATATCTGTCTCTTCGTCATATGGTAAACTAAAACTACACAAGCTTGGATTGAGATTACACTCGGTGAAAATGTAAGCTGACAACGTGACTCACAATGCGACACACTGTGAGCCTGTCCCGCAGATAAGCTATTTGTGTCTTTTAAGAGCTTTTGTGTTGGTGAAAGGGCTTTTCTGTGTGGAGTTTGCACGTTTTATTTCTTCAATTTCTTGTTGCTTTTCCTATACTTTTTATGTTATACGACTCTGTACCCATTTGGTGGGTACATATACAGTAGTTGATTAATGTATGTGTGTTTGCTATTTCTGGAACATTTCTGGGGTACAGAAAATGGAGCCGTTTTTCACTGTACTGCTGGTCTGGTGTGGTTTGCAAAATGGAATAAAAACAAAGCTCACTCCAGCACTCCTCAGGTTGGCAGAAGGAGATTGGAGCCCAGGATGATATTTTAGACATCAGCACCAGTTAAAAATAAGGGGGTTAGAAATTTGTGCGATCAAATTTTAGGGAAAAAAAGAGTGAAATAGAGTAAAAGTGAGAGCTTTTAGATTTGATGAAAGTGTGTTAGAGGTTAAAAAAGAAAAGCAAAAAAGGAAGAAAAAGGAATGGACAAATATAGACCACTGTGTGATCCCGCTCAACACAGTGCATATAGGGTTTAAAGGGGCTCCACTGTGAATTTAAAAACCAATTCATTATGTAAATCTTGCCCTTTCTTTATACGGAGCAAACCAAACACCTCAGATGGTTTTATTTTCCTCTTCTGTCAGGCCATATACCCAGCCATTTCAGCTGCAGTACCACAAATTCAGGGGTACCCTCGCCACCCTCTCCTCCTCACCACTTATCCCTGCCCACCTCAGTCTCAGTGGAGGAGGAGAGGGGCATTGAACCACAGTGGGAGGAGGTGGGGACTGATACCAATGGCTTAAAGAGTGGGTGGAGGAGGGCTATTCAAATTTGTTCCTGAATATGACATCATGATAGGACACGATCTGACACGTTCAGGCACAGCCATTCAGAAAACAGACTTCGCAATGAAGCTCTGACATTTTTTGGAGGTGTAATGATACACTGTAATGCACACATTAATATGCTGTAATAAAAACACCAAACATCTTGAAAAACAAGTTCATGGTGGGACCCCTTTAAGTTCATGGTGGAACCCCTTTAAGGATCTATAGGCGATCATGCAAATGGCTTCATTTTTAGAAGTCTGGGACCAGATATGGCCAGGATTGTAATTCTGGGCACCAGGAGAACACGAAAAAATGCCAGATGAAGCTAAACGAGATGGGGACCAAGTATACTGTAAACAACAGCTGAGCGAGCGCGAGGAGACGATCCAAACTAATAAGTAGGACACAAAGTAGGACACACTCTTCTTATCGTCTCTCCCGATAGGTCAGTCCCTTTGCTGCCCGAGAAGAATCTCAGTTCTCCCTAAGTGGTTTATAAATTCCTGCAAGGACGCACAAAGGCCAAAGGAGGTCTAGGATTACTTCCGAGAGCACCCGGACCAATTCTCCTCACACAGGGGGCTCTGTCAGGCTCACCATGAAAGCATTTAGTTCGTCTATGCTTTTACTTTACTGATGCTGGTATATTCTTAGTATGTTTCAGAGAGGAAATGGATGTCCTATACTAGGCTGCCGTCCTTTTCAGCCTCATGTCTGAATAATGGACTTTGGAAAAGGGTGCGCGTGTGTGTGTGTGTTTGTGTGTGTGTGTGTGTGTGTGTGTGTGTGTGTGTGTGTGTGTGTGTGTGTGTGTGTGGCCTAGTCTTATGTTTGGACTGCAATTTTTCTGTAGCTGAACAGGGGCGGTTTATACCATTACCCAATTGGGGGGGCAGGAAAAAATGGCATGGGGGCGGCTTTCTTCGCCGATGAACCTGCACCCATACCATTTTTGATTACAGAACTTATATTAGTCAAGTAAAGCATTAATAATAACATCAGTTGTTATTGAAGAAGTTGCAACAGACACACAGCATGCATAAAGCTAAAGTTTTTCTGTTTTCAATGATGACATGCTGTTGGTTTATTGGTGCCACAAATGAGCGGTGCGCTGGTCATAGACAAGCGCATAGCAAGTTCATTCAGGAAACCTCAGTGCAGTCGCTGCCGGCCCTTTAAAGGGCCGCCTCAGCATCACATTCACATGATTGACTTCATCCAATCACAGGCTCTCACAGGCTATTTAAACTGTAAGTTTGTATTGCTCTTCCTGCTTGCTTGCTGCTGCTGCTGCTGCTCACTCTGATACTGCTGTTCTGCTTATGCTTAATCATTTTGCTGCTAACCCTCCTCCACCCCAGCTACCACCTGTAGATTTGGATCTGCCCTTTGGGTACGGGGGATTCGGAGTCCTTAAGGTCAGGACTGTTGCGCTTGATCTGAGTACCCAAAAAGCAGATCCAATTCATCCGCCAAACCATGATAAATATATTGCTTATTTTATATTCAATAAATGAATATTAAACCCTTCTTGAGTTGTCCTGACTGAACTGTAGTTATGTAGCAGTCGTAGTGCTGTTTCAAAACATTTATATGTTTATATTATTATCACTTTAATTTGAAATATCTTGGGTTGTTTTGCATGCCATCGTGTTTGGTGGGACAGACCGGGCATTTAGGGGGACATTGCTCCCCCCATGCCCATGCCTAGATCCGCCCCTGTAGCTGAATCTGGCAACACGGCTGCACGTCAGCTGAGTTCATGTTGTTGTTGGTCCGTGTATAGACTCCATACCTCACAGCGCTGCACAGCTAAAGGAGACACTAGGGTGTTGTTTACAGGGTCTGCAACTCCACATATCAAAGCTATTTTCCCCAAGACCAGCCCCTGTTTTGACACACAGCAGGCTGTATGGTGTAAGCTATTGTAATCATTGCAGTCAGCCTCCGCCTCGGCATCTGGGCAAGATATCTCACATCGTATTGGAAGAACTGATATTTTTGTTCTTATAACTGACAACACGGCAATGTCTTCTTGCTGCAATTTTGAGGAGCTGAAAACCACAGAATGTTACTCTCGCAGTATGATACAGAAGACGCCTGAATCTATATGCATGTTGTGTATTGGCACTACGTGGAGGTTGAAATGTGAGCTGCTTGTCAGTTCTCCCTGAACCCAAAACCAAAACAAACCTTTTTTTGTACTGTTATGTTCGGTTATTTTCTTTTCAAAGTTTTTTTGAGACTGCTGTCTGCTGCAGATAAACCAAGACTAAAGAGAGAAGAAAGGCGCAACATTTTACCTGGTGGGTGTTTTAGTGTTCAGACGCAGAGATATGTGTATTTTTGTGCCAGTCACATCAGCCTTCTGGCCAACCTGTGTACTTTCCCCCGAATGTTGTTCAAATTCACCCAGCGGTGCTCCAGACACTCTAGTAGAGCAGGGGTTTTCAGCCTTTTTGATACCAGGGCCCACTATCTACTCAGCATTTGAGCCACGGACCACCATTTGCCACAGACCACCATTTTTGTGACACTAGTCCTTGACATATTGGTTTTTGTTCATGAAAGTGTATATAATTTAGCCATGTAGTTTTTTAACCCTTAGTGTACTGAACGCGTTTTGGTGTTCTAAGCATTATGTTTTAACTATTGAAAAATAGCAGATCTACAAGCTCATAGCGCGCCACTCGGTGGTGCGCTATGAGCTTGTAGATCTGCTAGATCTGCTTGTATCTCTGCTATTTTTGAAAAATCGTGAAAACGTGGTGCAAATCTTTGAATATTATGTTATTCAGAAACTAGAAATCTAGACAGGACACAATATAAAATTTACATCTATGAAAAAAAAACCTTTTTCATCTCAATTATGTTCGATGAAATCAACACAGTGTTCTGTCATGAACAGCATATGAATAAACCACAACTGATTTGATTATTCAGCACAATTTAAAAAAAGATGCAAATGACAATAACAAGGTGTCAAGCATGATTATACATGATTTCAAATGACACAATTACTAATGACAATTAGTAATAATTTCATATAGTTTCAATAGTGAAAATACCAGATCTACAACTCACTGAAGTACTGAAGGAAAGTTATGTATACATTTTGCTTTTATCCATAAAAGAAATACAGTAGGAATATGTAAACATTCTAATTTTCTACAAGGTCACCACTGTAGTAATGAACTATAATGTGATACAGAGAATAAAGAATATCTCCTGTATGAGTTCATGATTAGACATTCAGATGATCTTTAAGAGAAGAAACAAAAGAGTAACAAATATTGCAGCATGTGTTGTCAGAGACAACACATGCATATGATCCTAAACATGTTTAAGGAACACGCCTGATCTTCATCGCTACAGCCTTCAGGGAGTAGTACCAACCCTTGAAGTGGTACCAGATTACACCTGTTGCCTCATGATCCGTCTGTCCCCACAGGTAAACACCATTGGTTTTAGCATAACCACATCGCCTGTACCAAAAAGCACCATAAAAATGACTTGCACAGTTCTTGCTCCATGTGTCCTGGTCATTGTCAAAGGTTGAGAATTTCATTCCATTGTGAATAGTCAGTGAGTCTCCTGCTCCTCCGTCAGTGAAACCAGCAACCTGCAGCCTGTAGCCGTCAGCCTCAGAACCCACAGAGAAAGAGGAGTAAGATGCAAACCTTGTGTTTCCCTCAAAGTCCTCCATGTCCACCCTCAGTTGGTACTTGTTGTTCTTGGTGAGGAGGTGCATGTTCTCCAGTCCCAGCCAGTACACGCCTGATGCGTCTCCAAACCCAGCCTTGTACTGAGCCCAGGGTCTGTAGAAGTTCACAGTGCCGTCCACTCTTCTCTGGATGACTGTCCACTTCCCTCCGTCTGTGTCCATGTCACAGTAGACCTGGACAGGCGGGGTGGTGGGGTAGATGGTGTACACGCCACTCTGTGTGGAGACGTTGTTGTAGATTTCACCACAGTCCAGGACCAGGTTGAGATCACAGCGAGGAGCAGAGTGGACTGTTACAGCCAGAAACAGAACTGCGACAACAACACATAGCATCTTGAAGTCTTTAACTCAGACCTTGTTCAGTGGAATGCTGTTCTGAGTGTGTTGAGTGTGTGTCTATCGACAGACCAGTTGTTTACATAGGGGTGAAAGTTGGGAGGTTGGGAGGAGCCTAGTAACTTTCCACTGTTCAGTGGACTCCTGTCCTGTGTTTGTTCCTCTCCAGTACAGGTGCTTGTATAGTATGGCCTATGGTGTACTGTTCAGGGAAAATATCAGGTCTCATATAAGACATAGCATTGTTTCAAGGAATTAAAGGAATGAAAAGACAAGATTGTGAAATAAAATTAGGGCAACACTTTTGCCAAATACCTTTTCACACAAAGAAGGTTTGTGAACGGTGGGTAATGAAAGACGGTGTGGCTTTCCAGAGTAAAGTTTGCTCCATCATGTGTTGATATGGTGAAAACATACTGTATATATTGTGGTTTGGTAGGAGAAGTGACACAAAGGCAAACAGATACACGGTATTGATATAACTCCATCAACGGGCAAGCCGCTCTCGGATTGTAGTAGCTAGATTTTAGCCCCATAGACCCCAAAACTAAAGATTTATTTTGCTTTTGTCCACAATTCCAAGCTGGATTTCAAGGGAAAAAAGGCTGCATGTGGACACCTGGTACCCTCTCAGGGAACACTGGTGGTCCCTGGAACACTGGTTGAAAACCACTGTAGTAGAGTGATTGGACAGGCAGACAGACCTGTAGTGAAGGAGGAAAACAACAACAACACAGAAATAGACAGAACTTTCTCCGAAGATGGACACACAGAGAAATCCACCAGGCACTCAGTATAGTGCAAACTTGCGCATTGCGCACAAGTAGGCCATGGCCTACTCATGAGTCATAGAAAAAATAAATAAGTTCCGCACACTGGACTGAAGCTCCATTTAAAGGTGTTTATTTCACCTTAAGCAACTCATTCTATGATGATGTTTCGAGCCTCACGGCTCTTCATCAGAGGTTCACGGCTCTTCTGATGAAGAGCCGTGAGGCTCGAAACATCATCATGCTTATGGTGAAATAAACACCTTTAAATGGAGCTTCAGTCCAGTGTGCGGACCTTATTTATTTTTTCTAGTTTGTCTTTCGGCCCAGCACCTGGTATTTAGTTCTTTTGGATGTGCGTACCCTTTTGTTTGTTTTACTACTCATGAGTCATGACATTAGCTAAGGTCTCTTTCACGTCGTTATTACGTCATCACCTAAACCGGCCAATCGGAGTCCCCCGAGGAGCATCGACCCTCTTACCTGCGCCCGCTCCGCTCATACAAGTAATAACTCTTCACCATGTACATCAAATGCACTAGATTGGTCCATAAATGAAGCACACTGAGTTCCAGACTAACATGTTCTTTCAGGCTGTCCCGGGTTATCCATATGAATAATATGGTTAACCCAGATCTGTCCGTCAGAGCAAAGCAGTCTCCCAGAAGTCATCATTAGTCCACACCAAGGAGGACGGCCGATCAAAACGGCAACTGGTGGACAGTGTTGACACCTTGAACATGGGAGGCTTTCCAAATGCAGGCCTCTGTAAGGGTATAGCATGGGGTCTCGAGGCACACAGTACTACCATTTTCGGGTTTCTGAAGTGTTCGGGAGCGGAAAGACACACCTCATTCTGTAGTCACAGGGTTATTTATATCATTTGAGTGCATGGAACTGCGTTCCAGAACCAACATTATACCCAAATATCAAGGAAGCGTCATCATTTTAGGGCCTAATCACTTTAAGTTTCTCCAAGTACTCCTTGGAATAAGTTTGTTTAGTACATCCATCTATAACAACCCTGTTGTAGTGCTGTACGGCAACCGGGGGGGGGGGGGGGGGGGGGGGGTAGGGTTAGTATAAGCATCAATAATAACATCAGTTGTTGAAGTTGCAAGAACAGACAGAGGTAGAGTAGAGGACCGGAACTGCTTGTTACCTTGTAAGTGCAGGTTACCTTCCACATGCTACGTCCAACCAGGGAAACACACCTGTCAGGTGAAAAGAAGGCACTGCGACTCTTCATGCATTGAAGGAAGCATGAGCATAGTCTGCTGCCTCCCCAGGTTGGCGGAGGTTGTGTAGAGTCCTGCATCACTTTAGGAATTAGGAAGAAATAGGTTGCAAAATCGTGGGGATAAAAATATAGGGGAAAAAAATAGCAGGTGTACACCTGCTATTTTTGGCTGAGAAAATAGTTTTGGAACACAGACCAGGCTTCCCTCGGAGGTGGAAGGTGGAGGTTACTGAGGTTCTGGTTTCTGATCTATGAAAACATTGCCACTGCCGGGAGGAGCTACAGGAAGGAACACGAGCCGAGCAGCAGCCCAGCCCTCAAAATATACAGTACTGTACATAGAGTGCCGTGTGAAAATAGCTCTTCTTTTTTCATTTTATATGACTTTTCGCCTTTATTTTAGTATTTTTTCTAGAGAGATATAGATTGAAAGTGGCCTGACAGGGAATGGGGAGGGGTAAAGGCTGTCAGACC
>CM076971.1:42630379-42680379 GCA_039105355.1 Benthosema pterotum
AGTGGCTGAACAGAGTATATCTACAGGTCTAGCAGTTTTACTTTTTGGACAGACTTTGTTGCGAGTTGCAGTATTCCAGAGAGATGAGATAATGACCCAGCATGCCCACAGAGTCAATGAGTTAAGGCTGAAGAAACTGACTGTGCAAATGTGACATTTATGTCACAGTTAAGCAGGGCTTAGCGTAAGCACTAGCCGGAGCTATCAGGAATTCACGGTGCATCCGGAAAATTTGGGGGAGGTCAAATCCTTCCTTACGGGTCCATTTGGTAAGGGGGGCTCCGGGGAAAATCTCCCGTAAAATAGCGCCCCCCCCCCCCCAAGGGATAAAATTATGAACAATTTTTAAACTAAACATTTTACACATGTTTTAAATGTTCAATTCTAGTTATAGAGGGCAAGCATAATGTATTTATCCATATGAGGCCTATTAGCCTGGTATCCTTTTAAAAAAATGTCGCCCCCTCCCCTCATGGCGCCCTAGGCTAGTCTGCCTAATGGCAAAAACGCCCCTGGCAACAATATACAATACTAAAGAACTGTGTGACTTCATTTAACAGAGTTCTGCCGTTGCGGCACTAGAATATGTGAATACTTTTCCTTTCCTCCTCTCTGGACACCAGGGGCAGATCTAGGCATGGGTATGGGGGAGCAATGCCCCCCTAAATGCCCAGTCTGCCCCACCAAACATGATGGCATGGAAAACAACCCAGGATATTTCAAATTAAAGTGCTTATATTTAAATTGATTTGAAAAACACTACTAACGAACTACAGTTGTGGCACCACTAAACCAACAGCATTTCATCATTGAAAACAGAAAACTCTCTGAGTCAGACCTTTAGCTTTATGCATGCTGCATGTCTGTTGCAACTTCAACAACAACTGATGTTATTATTGATACTTTACTTGCATGTCTAATATAAGTCTTGTAACCTGCCTGCCCCCCCCCCCCCCCCCCCCATTTGGAAATGTTACATCCGCCCCTGCTGGACACTGCAATCTGAAAAGAAAAAAAAGAAATGAATTATCCAGAGGCTGAAGAAAGTAATTGGTCTGGTCTCTGGCTGGATTTCTTTTGTCCAAAAGTCTGTTGCCTTTTGTCAGTGGGGGATTTATATTCATGGACCACTTAATACACTGCATGCTCAACTCGAGGAACACGAGCAGGGAGCTACAGTATGTGTGCTAATCGGTTACATTCTTTAATCTTTAATCTTTTGATCCGACCGTATTGTCATCTGGTAGCTGTTTTGTCGCAAACGGCGCGGCCATTTTGCTTATTTTATTTGGCACCCACACTCATTCTATATGCTATGTGCATTCGAATGGCACTATCTCAGATTCGTACCCCTCAATGTCCACTTTTCCGTCAGACCAGACCATTTTCTGGAGGGGAAGAACAACATCCGATCAAGACCCCCCACACACAATCCCGTCATCATAACATGCGGTTTCAGAGATCTTGCACTTCAAAATAAGAGTTTCAACGGGGAAACCTTGGCATAGAAGTATATTTAGCACGGCGCGCTGTGAGTTAAAAGCGAGTTTGATCAGTCTGTAACAGCAGTGCACACGCCGTTAGCTTGAATAATGTTTGTCAAAAGTTGTCTTTGTAGTTTATCAGAAATAATGATGTTTCTCAGAATTTGTTCACAGTACACCAACCCACACACACACACACACACACACACACACACAGACACACACACACACACACACACACACACACACACACACACACACACACACACACACACCCAAAGAGGACATTAAAATGTCAGAATACGGAACACGATGACTTAATCTGACTGTCACTGTCATTTTAGAGAACGTGGCGTGAGTCAGTATTGAGGACACGGCATGTAAGACGTGGACATTTTTGTTAGATTTCTAATTACTAAAGTCATTAGCCAGCCTCTAATTGGTGCTTCTTCATTTGACAGAGTAGACCTAAATGACCAGTAAAATCCATTAAGGCAGCCCCAGAGGAACCCTCTTAAAGGAGACACATTTATAGCCTGGTGTTGCACCCGCCAGCAATCACTGGTCCTCCCAACGTCACTGGCACATTATAATGTAGAAGCATTTAATCTGAATGTTGTTAAATGATGCATCTATAGCACCTTTTTTTCCAAGCCACTTTACATTGCAGATTACATTCACACACACGCACGTGTGCACACACGCATACACCGATTGCCCCGAACACCATGCGAGGCACAACCAGCACACCGGGACCAATTTGGGGTTCAGTGTCTTGCCCAAGGACATGGTTTGACATATAGACAGACAAATCATTGGGTGTCTTGCTCTGTCTTGCGTCGCCACAGTTGCCCTTGATGTAATCCAAAATAGATCAAGCCGGGGTAGGGTTTGAAATCCGCTGCGGTGCATATCCTACAACAGTGGTTTTCAACTAGTGGCCACGGTGCCCTAGGCAACTGCCTAGTCTGCCTAATGGCAAAAACGCCCCTGCACTGCACTGTACTCCTCCTACCTACAGCCTGGAGCAGCACCTGGAGTGACAGGTGGATCCCAACACCTCTGACAACACATAAATGTGTGGTGGGAGAAATTAATTCAGCATTTCTCAGCCTTTTGATTGATCCCAGGCTGACTAACCAGCTGGCTCTTTATGCCTTCTTCTTGAAATGATGAATAATGATTTTTTGGATGTGGATCAGAATACAAGTGTGCATATAATATTATCAACTATATAATATGTAATATTATATAGAATGGGATTAAACACAGAGTATTTCTGACTGTAATCAAGGCACCTGTGTTTGTGGAGAACAACTTAAAAAAACAGGGCAGCTTAATTTCTATTGGCTTTTATTGATGTGAAACATGTTTTGGTTCACAGGAAGTCATTAAAAGCAATTTTTGATGGAGTTTTGATATAAAAATACACAAAAGTGCGTTTTCTACATCTTTGGCATGCAATTCTCGGCACCCACATAGACATGCAGCATATTAACCCCTTCAGTATGTGCCCTATAAGAAAGCACAAACCTCTTGAGTATATTGGACTGAACTAACTCCGTCAGCTACGTCTCATTAGAATTAATTTAACATTCATCTGTATGCACATTTTAATTAGTCTATATGGATTCCTTACTGTTACGTTGATACGCTCTTAGCCTACATTAGCTATCTTTGTATGTACTGTATAGTCTGACGTATTGCCATGCTTTTACTTTTGTTCATGCTTAACATAAGTCCCTCTGGATTGAGAGCGTCTGCTAAATTCCTACATTGTATATTAAATGGTAAATGGTGGGTGCTTTACATAGATTGTGCATCACATTCACCCATTCACACATACAGTGCATTTATACACTGACGGCAGTGGAAACCATGCAAGGTACATACTAGCACATCAGGAGCAATTAAGGGTTAAAGGGGAATTCCACCCATTTTCTTTTTTTTTTCTGAGAGAAAAAAGAAGCGTCTAAAGAAATCCATTAACATGGTGAAAATACATCTTGATGATGTCATCAAGATGTTTCACCTTGTTAGTTGCTTTCTTCAGACCTCCATTTCTTGGGAATACAGAATGGAGGAACTTTTTTATCATGTCCACCCAGCACATCGAAGGTACATCAATGACATAGTAAAATGTTGAAAATGGGTGGACTTCCCATTTAAGTGTCTTGGTCAGGAACATATCGACACTAATTCTGGGGGATTGAACCGGCAACCTTGCAGTTACGATCCGGTGACTCTACCCCTGAGCCACTCCCGCCCCTATATTGTAATTGTATATAGTAAATAGGAGGCAAAAAACACACCATGTTGACATGCATGCTGTGTTCTCCATGGCCTGAACGCTTTTTTTTAAACAACAATACAAAGACTGATGGACTTTTAACAAAGAGGAAACTGTTGTAATTATCGGGCCAGCGGCAAAATACCCAGCCGTCCTTGATTGCATTCATCGGCTTAGCGCGGTAATAGTTACTATGTTTAGGCCTATACTTGGGGTTGGAATACCAAGTTGCTTGGCCTGATAATTAAAATTCTAGCCACTTGCGCTGCTCTGAACCTTTCTAGACTAGCACACTACATGGACCGCTTTGAATTCCGCTTGACTCAATTAACTTGCCCTTCTGCCTCCTCCCTGTGCTCTGCCCTGTAGCAACCTAGACACTGACAAGCTTTCAGGTGAGTATGGGGTAATTGCTCTGTCTGGCTTGTTGCAATGTCTCTTTCCTTTTACTCATCACATTAAGTTGATTGGAAAGGCTTTTTATTTATTTATTATTTCATGGGTAGGGATGCGATCAGGGCCGGATCTAGAGGGGGGGTGGCAGGGGGGTGAGCAGAGCCCACCAGATGAAAGGTAATATCAGTGGTTTTAAACCAGTGGTCTGGGGACCACCAGGGGTCCTTGAGAGAGTTCCAGGGGGTCCCCAGCTAAATGGTGGAAAGTTGGTTAACCAGATGGAACTCTTTGAGAGCGTTTTTTACACTCTCAAGAGTTATATTCATCATGTGAATTAGCCCAAGTCTACACAACTAGATAATGTAGAAGATTAATGGTCATTTTGATCTGTATGTTTGACAGTTTTTTCCCCCCAAATCCAGCCTGGAATTGTGGACAAAAGCAAAAGAAATCCTTAGTTTTGGGGCCTGTGGGGCTAAAATGTCATCAAATGGTGGTCCATGGTCCTGCTTCATACAAAAACTTTGGAGTTGCCCACCCTGCCATTCGTCCAGCCCACCCTAGTAGGGCTGGCTAGATCCGGCCCTGGATGGGATTGTCCTCACCATGATCACCACCTGTCCATCGCAGAGTTGTTTTTGACAGCACATTTTGATGTTTAGTCTCATGAATTTGCTTTCGTTTCAGCTTTAGTCACTGCACAAACGGCACAAAATCAATCCATCCACACCTTTCCAAATGCTGAATTCTGAGCTGTTTTTTTTTACTTGTCACAGTGTCTATATTGCAGTAATTGTACTTCTACTTAAGTACTTTTTCCCACTACTGACCTGAATAAAGGGAAACAGCCAGGCCCGTATGAACACAGGAGGTACCCAGAATAAAAAATAATGCATAATTTATTGAATGGCAATATGGCATCTCCATTCTGCACTGCAGTCCATCTCCATCCCATCAGCACACAGTCCATGCACTTCATTCATTCTCTGTGTGGGTCACTGCTGAGCCTCACAGGGGTGACACTGGGACGTTTTAAGCACAATGCTCCTCCTCAGGGGCGGATCTAGGCATTGGCATGGGGGGGGGGAATGCCCCCCTAAATGCCCAGTCTGCCCCACCAAATATGACGGCATGCAAAACAACCCAAGACATTTCAAATTAAAGTGCCTATATTTAAAATGATTTGAAACACTACTACTGCTACTATAACTACAGCGGTGACACCACAGCAACAGCATTTCATCATTGAAAACAAAAAACTCTCTGAGTTAGACCTTTAGCTTTATGCATGCTGCGTGTCTGTTGCAACTTCAACAACTGATGTTATTATTGATGCTTTACTTGCCTAATAAAAGTCCTATAACTGAAAATAATATGGATGTGGTTTCATCGGCCATGTCGCTTCGTGCCACCATATTCTCCTGTCCCCCCAATTGGGAAATGTTACATCCGCCCCTGCTCCTCCTCAGATTGAGGACAGACAGACAGACAGACAGACAGTCAGACAGACGGGTCTGAAGATGAGCAATGTGCCCGAAATGTCACAATCACCTTGATGGTGCGATAACGGCATCATTTACACAAGGGATGTCAAACTCAAATACACAGCGGGCCAAAAAAGAAAAGCCGAGTGCCGTGGAGCCACCGGACTGTATTTCCTTCCAAAATAAATGTCCCGGGTCATCGTAACAATATAAATGCAAACAGGAATCTGTATGTTTTTAAAAGAAAATGCATTAGGCCTACTAAAGGAGGATTCAGTGATTTGGAAAACTTTCCGGTCCTCCAAGACACGTGCACTTGCACACACTCTACGGTGGGGGGAAGTGTATAACAGACCAGCAGCACATACTGTAGTGTACACCAAGGCCCACTCCCACTCGATCCTGATTGGAGGATTAAGGCCCCTCTCATCCTTATTGGACGAAAGGCTTTTCTCCCAAAGCCCAAACTGAAACCTTTTTGACCCCAGGGAGCTCCACAGCCTGGATGATTAACCAAAAAGAAGAAAAAAGAAAAAGAACAATATTTGAATCAGGTGAAATCACTTACTATACATGTAAAGCATAGTTGCGCAGTAAAATATGAAAGTAAAACAAAAGTTGTAGTTGTTCTTATCATGGTGTGCGCAATGTACCAAAGGTCCAGTTCTAATACTAATTCAATATCATATCAATATCATAAGATAATACATTCACAGGCCTGAATTGGCCCCTGGGCCTTGAGTTTGACATATGTGATTTACAGCATTGGAACCCTCAATGTGTGAGCCCAAACCCTGGCCAAACATCAACTTCGTTATTTTTCTTTTCATCGATAAAGTGGACATTTCAAATGGTTCTATTGTTATCTACCACAAATACTATTAACATTGAGTGAGTGCGGTTTCTTCCAACTGTGAAATGTCCTGATTTAAATTAAAGCTCGTTATTTAGACAGATACAGGGAGTCTGGACTGCAGGGCAAAGGGTGCAAGATCGATGTGGATAACATAATGGAATCTAAGATACTGCATGCACCGGGGATTCATTTTTTCATAAAAATGACAGAACACCTTTTCCCCACCCATACAGTTGTCAAATTGATACAGCTTGGCGCCGACTACATCACAAAGTCTTTACCGATATGTAACAAAAGATGTTTTTTTAGACACTTCTGTCCTTTTCTGATATGGTTTATTATATCTTGGGATGATGACTCCTGTGAGATTAGTTGGCTTTCACTTTTCATTTCTCGGAGGTCTTTGTAGCAGCCTAGGATATTGTTTTCTCAACGTTTTATAAGATCAAATAGCTCTTATGATCGTGTTCATCCTTTGATGGGAAACTGTACGCCAGGTACAAAGGGTTGGCATGATTTTTGTTTTTATGCAGCCGTGGATTTTAACTAAGGGCTATTTAGTACTGTACTTAAGTAAGGTATTTGTACATGAAATATCCATTTCCAATTTTAATACTTCCACTCCACTACATCTCAGAGCCAAATATTGACCTGTTTCGCCACTAGATTTATTTGAAGACTTAAGGGCACTTGTGTCCTTTGAAGTATGCACTTTCACTTGTAATGGAGCACTTCTGCCATTGCCGTATTGCTACATTTTACTCAAGTAAAACAACCAAGTACTTTCCCCCACCACTGTATAGTATATAGTGTACTGACAGCATTGTGTTGAGTGTATAGTGACTGACTCTGCTCTCTCCATGTCTCCTGTCAGATTACTTCTCTCAGCACCTGGGGGAGTATGTGAACGTTCTGGCGGCCCTAGAGAGCCTCAATATTTCCATCCTAAAGGCAATGGATAAAACCAAAGAGGTGAGCTTTCCTGAGCATGGATATACGCATGGTATGTAACTTCAAGCATATTGGCAGGCACATGCATACGCATACACATACGCACACGCATACGCGCGCGCACACACACACACACACACACACACACACACACACACACACACACACACACACACACACACACACACACACACACACACACACACACACACACACACACACAGGGAAGCTGCTGGTGCAACTGCAGGCGTTTCAGCTGAATATCCATAATTGGCGTCAAACTTGTCACACAATAACTTTTTCACCAAGAGCATGAATAAGCTTCACATGATTAGTACTTGTTCTACCAGCAATTGTTTTAAAAATTGTGGTTTGATAAGCTGTCAGCGATTTTCATTTAAGAGCTCTTATTTTGATGAGCGAAATTTCCAGACAGCCTCCATGGTGACTGCTGTTTGGACCAAGACAAGGAATAGGAGATACAGGCCTTTGAAAGGAATAGATTGAATGGCTGTTTGTGTGCATGCATGCGTACGATATTAACAACCAGTCAGCTATTTCCCGTTCAAAGTTCACATCAACTTCTCACTTCCGTGATAACATTGTAATCACGGAAGTTTAATAGAGGTCCCTTTTTAGCAAAAAATCTAAATAGATAGATAGCTGTATATGTTTTTGTCTTTTCCCCCTCGACGTTGCTTCTGCTTTGATGCTGCAGCTGTTTCCCTGCATACATACACTGGCTTCGTCCTGCAGAAACATTCGTCGGGCTCAGGGAAGGTGGTGCTAATGTGAGAGAGGGAGGGGGTTGTGTGGGGTGAGGCAGCGTTTTAGCCAATCACAGCACAGCAGCCTCCAGCAGATTCATAATGAGCCAATAGAGTGGAGTTGAGGCGGAGTTAGATTCTTGGGGGGGGGTCTGTTTATCTTTTAAATATTCATCAAGTGATCTACAAGCCCTCAATGCTTGTACATTCTTCAAGGTATACTCTATGGCCCTGGTTAAAGGGAGACAGTCCGTAAAACTGTGCTCTACCCATTTTTTTCAAAGAGAAAATGGTCTGTGGGTTGAGTCAAAGTGTGCACATGAGTTAAAATGTTTCATCAGATTAATCAACAAAATTAATTTAATCCCATTAATTTGTTATTTTCAACAGCCTTACTTAAAAAATAACTTAAAATAACCAATAAACCCCACCCACCCCACCATTGAAGCTGCATATACAGTACAGCGAAACTGAATATATACCGTATATCTTTTGAGAGAGAGAGAGATGGAGAGAGTGGTTAAGAGCTTGGAGCCAGAAGACAGGGACAGACGTCTGCTAAATAATTATGCCGTCTTAATTAGAGCACCTTGTTCCTCTGTTCCAGCTCTCTGTGTGCTTTCAGAAAATGGTGTGTGTGTGTGTGGGGATGGGGGGGGGTATCCAAAGAGAGTTGTGCAGTTTCAGCAGCAGATGCAGCTGGTTCCGGGCCACTAATCCCCACGACGGCTGTCAGCGGCATAACGTAGTCGAGGGCTAGCTGGTCGTCACACTAAAGGTGTGACAAAGAGCTGCTGCTGCGCATTTGTTCGTACTGCTTTAACACATACTGTTGTTACACATACTGATGTTACTGTTGTTGTTATTATTGTTATTCATTAGAGTATAATGGTGATGAAGGGGGACTGCAGTAGTTAGAAGGAACTCCACAATGGCGAGTTTCGATCCGCCGCGCAGAGGAACTGCTACCGACAGAGAGCGTTCGATTATGCCAATTCATTTCCCGCCAGCCACTTATTTCCAAAGTGTTTCGTTTGCCTGGGGGAAGTGTGTGCTATGTGTGTGTGTGTGTGTGTGTGTGTGTGTGTGTGTGTGTGTGTGTGTGTGTGTGTGTGTGTGTGTGTGTGTGTGTGTGTGTGTGTGTGTGTGTGTGTGTGTGAAAAGAATATTGGCCAATAAAATACAACCGCCCCAAGGATTACAGTCTGTAATATTTAGAGTAGTGGACCATGCCCAAGTAAACAGTGCTGGTACATTTACAATAGATCTGATTTCTTTTTCTTTCTCTGCATAATCTTGAGGAAAAAAATGTTGCCATGTGTTCTAAAGAGGCAAATAATTGATGCCATTTGTTTAAATTGAAATGCACACTGAAATGCATTGCTGTGCATGCATTTCAGTCTGTAAATGTGTATCTGCATAGTTTTGTGCGTGTCTGTGTGTCCGTCTGTCCATCCATCCATATGTCTATATCTATTTCTCAGTCCATCCATCCCCCCTGTGCATCAATTATTCACCTAACGGACTGACAATGACATCTCCCCCCACCCTCTCAGGAGTACCAGGGTTCCAGCGTGCTGGGCCAGTTTGTGACTCGCTTCATGCTGCGAGAGACGTCCAGCCAGCTGCTGTCCCTGCAGAGGTCCCTGCAGTGTGCCATGGAGGCGGTGGAGGAGCAGAGCAGCCCCGCAAAGTCAGTACCTACCATGTACCATGTCACTGATTCAGTACCATGTACCATGTCACTGTGTCAGTACCGTGTGCCATGTCACTGAGTCAGTACCGTGTACCATGTCACTGTGTCAGTACCGTGTGCTATGTCACTGAGTCAGTACCGTGTACCATGTCACTGAGTCAGTACCGTGTGCTATGTCACTGAGTCAATACAGTGTACCATGTCACTGAGTCAGTACCATCTTCCATGTCACTTAGAAACAGGGTTGGGTAGTAACGGATTACAAGGAACGGCGTTACGTAATCAGATTACAAAAAAACAGTAACGGTAACGCCTCACGGTACATTTTAAAACGTGTAATCTCGATTACAGTAACGGCAAGATTGTAACGGGGGTTACATGCTGATTACATTTCTGGAACCGGGTCCACAGACTCCACACCCGGTTCAATCTTTTTTTTTTTTATGAACGGATCCCTTAACAAGTCCCATCAATCAAAATGTGATCCGATGTGAGCGCATGCATGCGCTGATCTCAGAGCAGAAGCAGCAGCAGCGACGGAGCAGCTGTGTGTGTGTGTAGTGTGTGTGTGTGTGTGTGTGTGTGTGTGTGTGTGTGTGTGTGTGTGTGTGTGTGTGCGTGTGCGTGTAAGTGTGTGTGTGTGTGGAGCGCTTCTAAACTTGATACAACGTCACCTGCTTTAATCTCTTCTACCAAAATGTAAAAGTGTTCTTACTAGATAGTGGAAACGATGTCCAATAATCCATTAACTGTGGTCTCCGATGCCCTCCTTATAAACTCCATGTTTGTCACGTTGTCACGTTAAAAAAGTGGGCTCCAGTAAATCCTCGATAGTCAAGAGTTACAGTATTCCATGGAAGCAGGTCCAATCAAACGATAAAGCATAACTTTAGATAAAAATAACTTCTCTCTAAATAGGCTCCAACAACACGGAGCCGACACGGAGTAAAAAACACACACACACACACACACACACACACACACACACACACACACACACACACACACACACACACACACACACACACAATAGCCAGCTAATGTCGGAGTTGCGACATTGAGGGGTCAGAAACTGGACGCTGGGACGCTGTTCATGCAGCCTGAATAGGGACAAACTGTCCCGATGCTCAATAGAAGTCTAGGCTATGTAGAGCAGCCGCCATTAGACCTTTCCATGAAAGTGAAAGGAGATGTCGCATATCTGTTAATACTCTAATGTTTCTGAGAATGGCATGTGGTATTTTTTTTGCCTTTTTGTTTAGAAGGCACAATGTTGACTGTTTTGACTTGTTTGAATGTTGACTCTGCTTACCCATTGACCCAAAATAAGAGCATGCTGTGTTTGACACAAATTGTAGCAAATTGCAGCAAGAATTATTACTAGTAGGCCTACACTAGTTAGATTATTATTGTTTGAGGATAATGTGTCTGTGAGACAAACAAGAGGGAAAAATACACCAATGCCTATAGTGACTGCATGCCAACCTCATAACTACAAAGTACAATTATTAAGGGATCAAGCAGTCCACGAAGTGGACCTTGATCCCTTCTTGTTTTTGTCTCTTTTTTCCTCCTTCCACCAGAAATAGCTGTTCTGGCTGAACCGTGCAGTCGGTTTTCGCGAAAATTGGTAATCTGGTAGAGGGTGATGCCAAACGGTGATGATGCGAAGCCTGTGACCACTGGTCAAATGGTGGCGCTATAGCACTCAACTGAAATTGCAAACTTTAAACACTCATAACTCATGAACTGCTCGACTCTCAGAAATGTAACTTATATTCACTTATGCGTCTGCTTATGCCGAACAACTTTTGTATTCTTACTTTTGACCTCTGACCTTTAGATGAACCGCCATCTTGAATTATATGTAAAACAGTTAAAATGTCTCTTCTCCTACAATCTTTGATCAAAATGCATAACAATGACCTACACATGAACTTTGAAGCCATACAAACATGAAATGGGTGTGAATCTTGTTTTCAGTGAAAAAAATGATGTTTTTACGAGCCAATGAAAATTGCTTGTTTGTGAAAATTCTTCTATTATCCCTAATCTACACATGCAAAGTAATCTGTTTATGAGATTTTACAGTTTGGTAGAGGGGGATGCCAAATAGCAGCAAAACCAGTCTTACTCCAATTGCTCAAATGGGGGCGCTATAACAATTCTTTGAAACTGAAACATTTGAAAAACCATAACTCGGGCCTCGTTTGGCCAAAAATCATGGGACTTGTTTCTACATGTTCCTTGATTCATGTGGAACACATCTGTAACATTGACCGGTAAGCTCCACCCCCAGAGTGTCTGCCATTTTAAGCAGTTTGAAAAATGCTCATGCCTGATTTTCTGGCTGGATTTTTGATTTGCACAACAAATGTTTGTTGTACAAGCCGGTTTGCATTTTTTGTACACACCATCACTGTGTTTGTGTGTGGACGTAAAGTACTTCTGTGGCCTGCCGCACCGAGGACAGCCATCGTCAGTGTGTTAATCTCGCGTTAATTTTTTTGACGCCATTAACGCACGGCTGTGTTAACACGAGATTAATGCATTAATGCGTTAACGCATTAACGTGTTAACGCCAACACCTTTAATATATATAAATAGATGTGGGTTTTTTTTTCAGGCTAGCTAGATTGCATTGCATTGTGGGTCCTTTAGGTCGTGGGCCGTGGTTTCAAAAAGGTTGGAAACCACTGCTATAAAGCACAAAGCACTGCATCGTTCTAATCTTTTCTGACTGAAATTCGAACAATTTAGCTGTATCATTCCAATTTCAAACTGTATCGTTCCATTTTTAGTCTGAGATTAGTAAACTGTATTGTTCTAATTTCACACTGTATCATTCCAATTTTACTCAGAGAGTAGTAAACTACATCGTTCCAATTTCAAGCTGTATTGTTCCAATATTAGTGAGAGATTATTAAACTATCATTTCAATTTTAAGATGTATCGTTCCAATTTTAGTCAGAGAATAGTACACTATATTGTTTCAATTACAAACTGTATCGTTCCATTTTTAGATTAGTAAACTGTATTGCGACAATTTCAAACTGTATCATTCCAATATTAGTCAGAGATTATTAAACTGTATCGTTCCAATTTTAAGCTGTATCGTTCCACTTTTAATTAGAGATTATTAAACTATCATTTCAATTCCAAGCTCTATTTTAATTATATTCCTCTGGTTGTACAACAATGGGAACTGATGTAGACACACACACACACCAGAGATGGAGCACTCATTAGAGCTGCATGGTGCTTGCTATACAAGCAGGTGTGAAAACCGTTTTGTACAACCCCCCATACTGTACTGCAGTATGGGGGGGGGGGCATACTGCACCGCAGTGTGCAGTATGGGGGGGGGCTGCGGGGGGCAAGTGACAATATGGGGGGGAGCTGCGGGGGGCAAGCGACAACGGCAACCACACTTTGCAATTTTTAAATTGCGAATATTCTAGTTTCCATTTGTCACTTTGACCACTAAGCTCCACCCTCTGACTGCTGAATTGTGCATATTGTTCATATTGCTTACTGCTTGGTGGCGTGTTGTTGGGTTGTTTCATTGATGACAACAACTAAGCAAATCATTGTGCCAGGATAGCTCAGTCGGTAGGGTGCCTGACTTCGGAACACAAGATTGAGGGTTCAAGTCCCACTGCTGACAATACAAAGTCTGAGTCTCCAAAAACCCTGCTGTGTTTCCACAATCACATGATGTATTTCTTCCATGTTTCTATGGCTTATTTGTGCATATTTAAGGAGCGGTAGTGGCTCAGAGGTAGAGTAACCGGATGGTAACCACAAGGTTGCCGGTTCGATCCCGGGCTCCTGCAGAGTTAGTGTCGATGTGTCCCTGTCCCACTGCCATCAGTGTATGAATGTGTGTGTGAATGGGTGAATGTGATGCACAATCTATGTAAAGCGCCTTGGATAAAGGCGCTATATAAATGCACCATTTACCATTTACCAAGCAGTCCACTGAATGTGTGTGTTGTTTCCAGTACGTCTTGTGTCTGTTGGGTAGCCTCATTGGTAGAGCGCATGACTTGGAAATGAGAGTTCCTGGGTTCAAATCCCGGCACGGACACCTAGTAATATGAGTCAATCATGCACAATCTCATGTGGTCTTCTACATCTAAGTTCATGGTTCTATGTGTAACCCAGGGTAAAACTCAATGTAATGGTGGTTGTCACCATTCGGCCATGTTGTGTTTTGTCACTATTCGGCCATGTTGTCACTAATGACAGTTCACAGCTCAGTTCACCACTCACTCACAGCTCACCAATCATTTACTCATTCACCAAATCAGTGGCCTTGTGGTTAGAGTGTCCGCCCTGAGACTGGGAGGCCGGGGTTCGATTCCCGGCCGGGTCATACCAAAGGCTCTAAAAACGGGATCCAATGCCTCCCTGCTTGGCACTCAGCATCAAGGGATGGATTGGGGGTAAGACCCTGTGTCATACTAGCGTCATGTCCAGAGGGTGTACTTGTACATCAAGCTGCCTCATGCTACAGAAACAGGAGATAGGCACCTGCCCTATGGGCCTCATGGCTGGGCAAGGCTGTTTGACTGTCACTATTCGGCCATGTTGTCACTAATGACAGTTCATAGCT
Organism: Benthosema pterotum; assembly: GCA_039105355.1. Lineage (NCBI taxonomy): Eukaryota > Metazoa > Chordata > Actinopteri > Myctophiformes > Myctophidae > Benthosema > Benthosema pterotum. The sequence goes on from CM076971.1 coordinate 42,644,922, forward strand.
CAGTTCACCACTCACTCACAGCTCACCAATCATTCACTCAGTCACACCAGATTACAATGTGAGTCAGTCTCACACATAATTACCTGATGTATTTCTGAAGTTCAGGCTCCCATGTTTCTATGGCTTATTTGTGCGTATTGTTCTTACTCCTTATTGCTGCTTGCTTGATCCCGTTTTATTGCTGCTTGCAGCTATATTTTATTTTATTTCTGCCAATCAAGTGGGTTTTTGGTTATTTATTTTTTGTTTATTTTGTGCTTATATAATACAAGTATAAAGTATGTGAGAAAAATGGAAAAAATATGTTGCGACCTGTTAAGGGACAGTAGTAAAACTACAGTATACTGTATCTACTGTAATTACTGATAAATAGAGTTGCTTAAAGTAATCCAAAAGTAACTGAAAGTAATCTGTTACGTTACTTTTGAAATTGGGTAACCCGGATTACGTTACTGATTACAATTTTTAGAAAGTAACTTGTAACTGTAGGGGATTCCTTTTAAAAAGTAACTTACCCAACCCTGCTTAGAAAGCCAGTACCGTGTGCTGTCACTGAGTGCCACAAAGGATCCACAGGAGAAGTTTTAATGTTGCTCAAGGTTAATGTCTTGTGTAGGCTGTCATTCATAGCTGACCCCTCTAGCTCAATGCTTTCCAACTGTTACGTGTCTGGCTCAGGGACACTTTGACACATAGGCGTTGAACTGGTTCCACAGGCGACCTTTCTTCCTACTCAAATGAATTAATAGATACTGCTTGAAGAGCATGCTCTCCAAATGGTGACCCGGCACTCGCAGTTAACCTCTTAGACTTTAGAATGCTTTGCCCCTGATGTTGAAAAATGATGAGTCAGCAGGTTTTAAAAACTCCTTAATACCTGATTCATGTTATTTTCCTTTGACTCTTTTTGTTCCATTTCATGCTCCGGTATATGTTAGGGAACAAAGGGTTGGAAGGGGAGACACAAGGCACTTGTTGTGAGTTAAAGTTCTCTTTTTGTCTTTATTTTCTTCTTTAGTTTCAAATTATAACTTAAACAAACATAAACTTGGGCCCCAAAAAACAAAAATGAGATAAACTTAAATATAACAAAAACTGAACTGAACAGCACAACTGATCTACCCAGAATGTCACTTGAGGGAAACATATATAGTGCTGGGTTAACCCACTGCAAACACAAGGGGGGAAACACAGAGAATGCAAATTAAACACAATGCCAACAATGGATTCCCACCCCATGATTCAGAGCTCTGTGATATAGTCCATTCATTCCAGTCAGCTGCTGATATGGAGCAGCTTGTTCTCCTTGGTCTGGCCAGGTTGCCAGGTTTAGGTTTTCACAGCACATTATCATTTGTGAAATTGTCATTTCACTTGCATGTCCTTTGTGGAATATTTTTATGTGATAGAGCATACCATACATAGGCCGGGTCAAAGTGTGGCTGTTGACGCAGCCATCACAGTATAGTAAGTGATTTTACTTTATTCAAATATTGTTATTTTTTCTTGCTAATTTTTTGGCTAATCCTTTCCACTATAGAGAGTGGTGACCACATAAGGAGTTGCTTCCTGTCCCCAATGAGCACCTGGGGTCTAAAAAACCCTAGTTTGGCCTTTGGGGGAAAAGCCTTTATAGGGTGTGTGCACGTGCACGTCTTGTTACCGGGGGGGTACCGAAGGTTTTCCAAATTACAGAATGCTCCTTTAACTTGCCCTAAATGTTTCACATCATGTCAGCAGTTCAGCACCTTGTAACGTCGTTCTGAAAGGAGCTTAATAAACATAATTTATAAAACTTACTTAGTATTTGATTTCACTACATGGTCAAATGTGAAAGGATAGCTGTAACTCCTTCCTTGCTAAGCCGCAGAGCGTCGTATTTTGGGTCTATTTTTTCAGACCCCACTAGCGGCAAAATTAGTGAAAAGCCCCTGCCAGAAAATCTAGTGCTTTTTGGCTCGTGAGTTGAAGCAAAATTGATTGACAGGCGCCAGAGATAAAAACCCTCATTTAAAATAGAGTTAAAATATTCATCATGTGAATTAGCCCAAGTCTACACAACTAGAGAATGTCTGTACTGTATGTATGTATGTATGTATGTATGTATGTATGTATGTATGTATGTATGTATGTATGTATGTATGTATGTATGTATGTATGTATGTATGTATGTATGTATGTATGTATGTATGTATGTATGTATGTATTCTAGTGCATTTTGGAAGTGGCACTAGTGCATTTTGGATTTTGGAAGTTGGAACACTGGAGCGGGGTGCGCCACGAGTCGCAGCTCGGCATCCAGTTATTCATCCTCTGCCATCGCTCCCTCTGGGACCCACCCTGCTATTATCGGAGATAATAGAGAGATTATTGCCACGGTGAATTATTGAGAGGGGACCGGGGGAGGCAGGGAGAGAGGGGGACAGATGGAGACAGATCCGACCACAGGTATAACGCATCCAAGGAGGAGGCATCGAAATAGAGACGGTATGACGAAGTCTGTTACTATAAGGAATGAACACGTTAAGCAGGGGACGTTTCAAAAAGAAAGCGGCGCACAGCACGAGTGAGAGAAAGATCTTTTAAACAACGATTTAGAATTTGATCTCCCGCAGCGCCGGAACAGTGAAAAGGAAGGAGGCAGGTGTGTGTGTGTGGTGGAGCTGCGTAAAGAGAGTACGAGAGAAAAGAGAATGAGATATCGGTCAACTTAAATCATAGCTTCTTTCCATTGGTATGCCGCAGAGGCCCTTCACAAGCGAGCCAATTAAAGAGAGGTCGATATGGGTCTGAAAGAGACAATTCAACAGAGAGTTGGGGAGGAGGGAGACTAGTTAATAACATCGTAGAGAAGAGGACCATAATGAGAGTGAGCAAGAGAGAGGAATGAGAAGGAATCAAGACGTTATTTGACAGGAAACACTGTGAAGTCCTGTGGGTGAATTTAAATCTGAATATGAAAGAGTGGGCCCTACTGTAACTATAAGCGCGTACCTGTAGTGTCCAAGTTTACACTGTAGAAATGGAACCAAATGGATTCCATCCATTTGTACATCTTCGGAGTTAAATTAACATTGATTTTACGACATAAATTGAGCGTCCCAGAGATACAAATGCCAAATATCTGGGCGTCCATAGCCTAAAGCTGGTCACACTAGGGGCTGCTTAAAGGGAGCACTATGATTTTTCCCCCAAATTTTGTACATGTTTAAGAGGTGACTGTACTTTAATTAGACCCATTGGTGTGGTTTTTATGTGCAAATCTTTTTTCCTGGGGGCTGAACCTTTCCACTCAAACGTGCCAATGGAAAAAAAAAACTGTAAAACAGTGATCACATTATCAGCCCCTCCCTTAACTCCTCCCCCTTTATCATACAACTAAAGCTGTGGGTGTGGTTTCAGTTCAGGTGGATCTCCACCCATCACCAACTACCAGGCAAATTAATACTGTATAATATAAATTAATACTGTATAAAAACCGTTACTTCTCATATAACAATGGACCTGATGATCATGTTTTAGGGTGGAAAAAGTATCACAGCCCGTGTTATCGGGCTGTGATACTTGCACAATAAAAGTCAGTTCCAGGACTTTTATTGTGCAAGTAAAGCATCAATAATAATAAGATCAGTTGTCAGAGTTTTCTGTTTTCAATGATGAAATGGTGTTGGTTTAGAGGTGCCACAGCTGTATTAGTTAGTTAGTAGCAGTAGTAGTGTTTCAAGTCATTTTAATTATAAGAATTGGGTTGTTAGCCACGCCATCATGTTTGGTGGGGCTAATTGGGCATTTAAGCGGGCATTGCCCCCCCCCCCTCCCACCCCCCCATGCCCATGCCTAGATCCGCCACTGTTAGGGGCTGGGTTGGGTCTTCGCCTGCAGTAGGCTGTGGTTTATGCCACAGTGGCCTTTTGGCACCAGGCATGTCTCAGCATGAGTACCTCCCAAGCAATGCACTCCCTGTGGACACTCTGCAGGAGTGTGTGTGTGTGTGTGTGTGTGTGTGTGTGTGTGTGTGTGTGTGTGTGTGTGTGTGTGTGTGTGTGTGTGTGTGTGTGTGTGCACATTCATGCACCCACACATGCACGCACAGGCACACAAATACCCAAGGTCATCTGCTGCAGCCTTACTGTATACTTTAACGGTGTGTAGTAATAACAAATAGAGACTGTACTGCACTCCGCCTCTGATTCATTGTATTTCACATCCCAACCCAGTGACGATCCAGGTAGTTCCCCAGACTCCCCAATGTTGCCTACCACATTAATTAATCGAGTTAATCTGCCGTGAGAATAAATTCGTTTTCCGCTCATTAGTTTTTTAAATTGCCCATTATCTCTCTCCTGTTCATTCCCAAAAGAGCGACTTGACTTCTCCCCGGAAGCCAAAATTATCTGAAAGGGAATACGAATGAATCACGTTATTTAATCGCGCTATTTAATAGTGAAAATATCCATCCATCTTCAACCGCTTATCCATATAGTCGGGTGGCAACAGCAACACCAGAGCACTTCAGATGTCCCTCTCCCAGGCAACATCAAGACCAGATGACCTGATGCTTGAGAGGCATCCTAACCAGATGGCCAAAACACCTAAGCTGGCTCTTTCCAGGCGAAGCAGCAGTGGCTCTACTCTGAGTCTCTCCAGCGTGACTGACCTTCTCACCCTATCTCTAAGGGAGATGCCAGCCAGCCGTCAGAGAAAACTCATTTCTGGCCACTTGTACTTGTGAGCTTATTCTTTCATGACCTACACTTTCATAGGCCATAGTGTATAGGGACTAAGATTGCTCGGTAGACAGAGAGCTTTGCCTTCTGGCTCAACTCTCTTTTCGTCACAACAACAGTACGGTACAGTGCAAATATCCAATCTATTATTTATTGCACAGGCGACAGCACAGCACACTGGAATACCAAGAGATGCAGGACCTATACCTCTGGCCTACCCTTTGAGATCTGCCCAAACGGAGATGCAAACATTCAAGTAACTACTTTTGAATACAGTTCAAACTGCTCTGTCAGCCGGCAACGCAGTGGCAAACATGCAAATTGTGGCACCCCCCACATGCATTATGCAGACTGTTTAAGAGGAGTAGCAGTGGCATTATCTGTCCCTCTTGCAGAGCGATACGGAAATGAAGTGGGTTGAAAGTGGCCTATAGTTAATTGGAGAAGATGGACGAGGGACTTTGGGGTGTTGGACCGTGTTTGATTGTCTTCTATAGTGATGATGGGACCACCTGGGTATTCAGTATAAGCATCGAGAGAGGGATTAAAATGTAATGCTTAAATGACTTGTGAGTGTGGTTCTACATTGCCTTATTGATGCTTTTACTTATAGACAGACTGAGCTACTACACCTCCTAACCATCCGTCCACCGTACCAAGACATCAGAGACACATAATTCCCACAGATTACAATCGCCCATTCGAAAACGTGACTGACGACCTACAACCACCATATCTGCAGAGTGAAGTGCAACAATGTTCACAGCAGCGAGAGTTGTGATCTGCTGTGATAAGAGAAGGATATCAAATGGAACACAATCACCCTAAAAGCTAAACATTGTGTCTTCCCGCATCAATTGATCTCGCTACATATTTATTTATTGAAGCTTCTGACTTTCTAATGTACACTTTTTTGTTTTGATTGTGTCGTATTGTTGTTGCAATTGTGCTTTTTGCTATGGCAATGGAAACACGTTTTCTCAAGCCAATAAAGCCCTTTGGTTTTAAATTGAATCAGACTGAAGCAGTAGTAGTAGTAGCAACAGCAGCAGCAGCAGTAGTAGTAGTAGTAGTAGTGGTGGTACAAGTGACTCATTCCTCTACCACTGCTGTTACATTGATATGTCACCAGGCCTCGCCCCAGGCTCTGTCATGTGTTTGTGCTCTGCTCTCCAACACGTGTTTGCACCAAGACTTCCTCCATGATGAGCAAGCCTGTGAATGTGTGTGTGTGTGTGTGTGTGTGTGTGTGTGTGTGTGTGTGTGTGTGTGTGTGTGTGTGTGTGTGTGTGTGTGTGTGTTCCAGTTCCATGCCAAAAGAGCGATGTCTATCGCCGAACCAATCTCAAAGCGGTGACTAAATGTATTGCGATTGTTTGAGGGAGAGAGACGATACAATCTCTCAGGAGGGTGTATTTGATGTTGTTGGTGTTGGTGTTTAAGCACCAGCGAGTTCATGCAGTCCTATAGCTCCTGTACAGGGGCGGATCTAAGCATGGGCATGGGGGGGCAATGCCCTCCCAAATGCCCTGACTGCCCCACCAAACACGATGGCATGCAAAACAACCCAAGATATTTCAAATTAAAGTGCTTATATTTAAAATGATTTGAAACACTACTGCTGCTACTAACTAACTGCAGTTGTGGCACCACTAAACCAACAGCATTTCATCATTGAAAACAGAAAACTCTCTGAGTCAGACCTTTAGCTTTACTGTATGCATGCTGCGTGTCTGTTGCAACTTCGACAACAACTGATGGTATTATTGATGCTTTACTTGCCCAATAAAAGCCCTGTAACTGAAAATGGTATGGGTCTGCCCCCATACCATTTTCAACTGCCCTTCCCCCAATTGGGAAATGTTACATCCGCCCCTGCCCCTGCCCCTGCTCCTGTACGACTCCTGCTGGCTATACGAAGACAACAAAACAAAAACAGTGTTTCTAGTTTATTATTACCTGCTTTAAACCCAGACTGCGGCAGACAGAGTCACCCACAGCTGGTTGTTTGGACAACACATTAACTGCTGTGCTCGCCTCTGGCGGTCCGGATGACTCCCGCAGGCTCCATTTATCTAAATCCGCGTAGAACGGGTGTGTTATACTGTATATTTCATATTTCTCGTGTGATGCAGACACTCATTCCATCCTGCTCCACACTGTGAGGCAAAACCACATGCTATAGCCAAAGCTCTGATGGAATGCATTTCTCCGCCACACAATGTGGCGGCGCCATGTCGTTTTTTTTTTTTTTTCCGCAACCAGGGCCGGTTCTACAACAGGCGTAAGCAATATAAGGGGTCCTGTAGGGTCACAACCACTAAGGGGGCCACATCACAGGGACAATATTTTTTGTAATGTATCCCCTATACCCCATATATGTGGCCTCCACCTTCACTTAATGTGGCACGCAGATTACGGAATACTGTTGTTGATTTTTACTATTTTGAAAAACATTTTTTAGTAGCTACTTCAACTAGTCCATCTACATTGACACAATTGCTTGTAGACTGGCCATTTTAACTAATTTAGGAATAACGGGTTAGGGATAATGGGTTTAGCAGTGACGATAATGGAGGCCTTAGCTTCTTCATTTTGATCTCAAAGTGGCATTTTCACCGCACCAGGTGGGGCACATCCCAGAGGAAAAAAATGCTTCTCAGTTTAAGCTCAGAAGCGTCTCTTGAGACACCCACTTTTATTTCTCATTTTAAAATCACCTAAAGATCACCTATGCCTCTTTATGGCTCCTAAGATGAATACTAGGATCCATAAATGAGGCAAAGCTGAAGTCTCTCCATTGGCTGTTACAGATGTATTTGATAGATACATGAGGCAAAGCTGAAATCTATATGTGTATATACTGTATACTGTAGCAAGATTTCAGCTTTGTCTCATTTAACTCTGAAATACAGCTGTAACAGCCAATGGAGAGACTTCAGCTTTGCCTCAATTATGGATCTTGGTATTCATCTTGTATTGATTGATCGATTGATTTTATTTGATATATATGATACTGTTCATATAGAGCAGTACATATTTATCTGGATAGCACATAAAAGTCATAGGACTTAATTCCATTGTGATCCAACAAAAATACATTATAAAGGTGCAAACAATGGTATACTACAGTACATCATAATAATGACCATTACAACAGAGATCAATAAATAGAATAGAATACATATAAGAAATATGAAACACTAAATTAACTTTCCATTTAACCAATTTTTCAATGAATTTTTTACACATTTTACATTTCCCTGGGAATTTTGTTCCAGTCCTCAACCCCTCTCTCTCTCTCTCTCTCTCTCTCTCTCTCTCTCTCTCTATATATATATATATATATATATATATATATATATATATATATATATATATATATATATATGTATGTATATATATATACACTCAACAAAAATATAAACGCAACACTTTTGTTTTTGCTCCCATTTTTCAGGGGATGGACTTAAAGCCCTAAAATTCATTCCAGATATACAATATAACCATTTCTCTCAAACACTGTTCACAAATCTGCCTAAATGTGTGATATTGAGCACTTTTGCTTTGTTAAGATAATCCATCCCACCTCACAGGTGTGCCACATCAAGATGCAGATTTGACATCATGATTAGTGCACAGGTGTACCTCAGACTCTCCACAATAAAAAGACACCCTGAAATGTGCAATTTTCTTTTGCCTTATTGGGTGCATGGGCCTCCGAACCAGTCAGTATCTGGTGTGACCACCATTTGCCTTATGCAGTGCAACACATCTTCTTCACATAGAGTTTATCAGATTGTCAATTGTGGCCTGTGGAATGTTGGTCCACTCCTCTTCAATGGCTATGTGAAGTTGCTGGATATTAGTGGGAACTGGTATGCGCTGTCGAAATGGTAATAATGTGGTAATATTGTGTTATTACCATTTTTACAGTGTGTACCAGTTCCCACTAATATCCAGCAACTTCACACAGCCATTGAAGAGGAGTGGACCAACATTCCACAGGCCACAATTGACAATCTGATAAACTCTATGCGAAGAAGATGTGTTGCACTGCATGAGGCAAATGGTGGTCACACCAGATACTGACTGTTTCGGAGGCCCATACACCCAATAAGGCAAAAGAAAATTGCACATTTCAGGGTGTCTTTTTATTGTGGAGAGTCTGAGGTACACCTCTGCACTAATCATGATGTCAAATCTGCATCTTGATGTGGCACACCTGTGAGGTGGGATGGATTATCTTAACAAAGCAGAAGTGCTCAATATCACACATTTAGGCAGATTTGTGAACAGTGTTTGAGAGAAATGGTTATATTGTATATCTGGAATGAATTTTAGGGCTTTAAGTCCATCCCCTGAAAAATGGGAGCAAAAACAAAAGTGTTGCGTTTATATTTTTGTTGAGTGTATATATATATATATATATATATATATATATATATATATATATATATATATATATATATATATATATATATATATATATATATATATATATATATAAGGAGCCATAAAGAGGCATAGATGATATTAAAATGAGAAATAAACGTGGGTGTCTCAAGAGACGCTTCTGAGCTTAAACTGAGAAGCAATTTTTTCCTCTGGGATAAACTAATCTTGCGTATAGGGCCACTAAATACCTAGAAGCCACACTGTAAGCAGGCAGGTTGACCTGTGCATATTCACATACGCCACATGACACCAACGCTGTGTGGTCTGATAGGGTATGTGAAACCTGCGGTGCTTTATCAGCATTTACATTTTGATAGAAAAATATAATATATCTGTGAGACGCGGCGTCTCACGGGGAAGGGCCACATGCTGGGACACAATATCAGAATGATGGATCCTGTTGTTTGGCACCAACTGTCATTTATCAGGACATCTACGTCCCATTCCATCACAGGTCAGGGGCGGATATAGCATTTCCCAATTGGGGGGCAGGAGAAAATGGTATGGGTGCGGCTTCGCCCACGTTACAGGACTTTTATTAGGCAAGTAAAGCATCAATAATAACATCAGTTGTTGTTGAAGTTGCAACAGACACGCAGCATGCATAAAGCTAAAGGTCTGAGAGCTCAGAGAGTTTTCTGTTTTCAATGATGAAATGCTGTTGGTTTAGTGGTGACACAGCTGTAGTTATAGTCAGTGGCAGTAGTAGTGTTTGAAATCATTTTAAATATAAGCAATCTAATTTGAATTGTTTTGCATGCCATCGTGTTTGGTGGGGCAGACTGGGCATTTAGGGGGGCATTGTCCCCCTGTGGCCATGCCTAGATCCGCCCCTGCTGCAGGTGCTGCTGGAATCTCTCTGCAACCGGCCATGTCCGTCTGGGGAAATATTAATTATATACATATCAAATTATAGGCATGTTGTTTTTTACAGGTACAAATTAAAGGGGATCCACAAGGAATTTAAAATCAAATGTATCATATAAATGTTGTTCTGTAACAATGATGTTGTGTAGTCTAAACAACCACTCAGATAATTATTTTTCTCATGTTGTATTTGACTGCAGTACCAGAAATATCCACAAAAACACCCCCTCCCTCCACACTATTTCGCCCCACCTACCTCACTGTTATTCCCTGTCTCATTACAATATGCATGATCTGCCTGGTTTCAGCCAGTTTCATTGGCCTTCTTTGGGAGGGGATGTGGATTTCAAGCAATAATTATTATTTTTTTTACAAATTTAATTATTGATGTTAGCAACAAAATCAGACAGTCAAAATGAACAGGTGTCTTTTCCACACAAAAATTAAATACAAAAACTATATATATATATATATATATATATATATATATATATATATATATATACATACACATACACACACACACACACACACACACACACACACACACACACACACACACACACACACACACACACACACACACACACACACACACAAACAAACAAAACAAATAAGATAAGATATAAAATAGGATTTAAAAGTTGTTTTTTGTGTAAGAAAATAAATAAATAAAACCAAAGGAAACAAAAAAGAGAGAAACTCAAGCAGATGGGAAAGTCTATTAAAATTGTTTTTTTTTGTGTCACTAAATAGGAGAATCTGAGAGTGCCCTTTCAAAATCCACTGGGCATGGTTGAAAAATAAAAAAAAATCATGGTTGAGCCCCTTTAAAGTATAAACAGCCTAAGAGAAAATTCAAACTGTTCTTAATATGGGCTAATGTGCGCGCAGATGTGCAGCGATAAACAAATATACCGTTCTCAGAGTTCGGCACAGTCCCATTAAGTCATCAGCCGCTCGTGATTTGCAGAAACGAGACATTAAAAGAACAAACATCTACTCGGACACGCCGTTTTGCCAGCTGGACGCCACAGTTTGTCCCTCCATCTGCTCTCTCTCAGGCTTCTGCCAAATTTCCACCTCCCTCTTTCCCTCTTAGTTTGGGTCCTGTTTTTTGGGAAGGTACCAGGGGCGGATCTAGACATGGGCATGGGGGGTAATGCCCCCCTAAATGCCCTAACTGCCCCACCAAACATGATGGCATGCAAACAATCCAAATTTCAAAGATATTTGAAATGAAAGTGCTTATAATTACAATGATTTGAAACACTATGCTACAAACTAACTACAATTGTGGCACCACTAAACCAACAGAATTTCATCATTGAAGACAGAAAATCCTCTGAGTCAGACCTTTAGCTTTATGCATGCTGCGTGTCTGTTGCAACTTCAACTGATATTATTATTGATGCTTACTTGACTAATAAAAGTCCTGTAACCGAAAATGGTATGGGTGCGACTTCATTTTCTCCTGCCCTCCCCCCAATTGGGAAATGTTACATCCGCCCCTGGAAGGCACACGCGTCAACTGTACACGAGTGTGGCATGCAGTGAGTGGGATGGTCAAATTGTCAATTTCCCAAATTTTGTTTGTTCTTGGACCACTCGCCGTGTACTGATGTGGGATGGAGAGGTGCAGTGGTGGGGTGTCTCTTCGCAAACCAGCGGCGAACTGGAACAATTTCAGTGCCAATGAGGACCATCCGCTGCCCGCCTGCTTTGGACCACGTCTACTGGCAAATGGCGAGGCGTGTGCCTTTTGCAATTTGTGTCACTTTAGTTGGTGGAGGCACTGGGGCTGTAACAATCCAATCAGCCAGATCTCACACAAGCACTGTGGAAAAGAAAATACAGAATTTCAGTTCTGTTCATACGTTGTACATGCCCAGAAGACTGCAAATGATTAAATGATACTACTACTTTTTTGATGGTGATGGAGGTACAGCTTTTGAGTTACAACTCTTTACAGCTTTTGAGTTACAACTCTTTGCAACATTGTGCACAAGTTCAGTGCATCACATTGACATGAACTGTTTCGATTCACTTTTATAACCAGCTTTAAGCTTGATTACTCCCCAGTTATGAGCCCTATACCGTTATATATTAGTCATATAAATAGTAAACATGAGCAATCTTAATTCTTTATTGTATGCAATTGCTTAGAAATGGATTAGCTGTTGCACTCCTACCTATAGCTGTCACACCTGGAGCGACATCTTCAAAGTGACACGCACAAGTGCACTTTCTATTTGGCTGACGGCTGTTCTGTTTCCCTGACTCTCACTACATAACACAGACAAGTGTGCGGAGCACAGATATGAAGAATTACTGCTGCCTGAAGTACTTCTGATGTGGCTTCGGGTTCCGGTTTGACTTCATTAAAGACCTCCATCCGCATGGTTTATCTGGTGACTTTGGGCTTATGCTTCAGTCTTGCATGGCCATCTGGCCTGAGGTGCTGATTCACCATCGGTGACTCTCCTCTCACCTCCTCCTCCTCCTCCCACACAAGGTCACCATCACTTTGCTCTCGGCAGGAATTACATTTGGTCGCTGCAAGGCGGAAACCTTTTACCTCCCTACCGCCTTTGGAGGGTTTTTTTTTCGTAGATGAGTGGACTTTAATACAAGTCGTATAAAATCAATGCAAAACTCACACTCGCCAATTGAACATCCCAGTTGTTATGCAGGTTGCTATTGTTTGTCTCATATCCCATAACGTCCGCCTCCACTCCATTGGGATCCATTCAATAGCGAAAAGCTCCCTCCATTTAGGTCCTTTTAGTGATTATCACGGTTAAAATTCCACCAACTGATGGGTGCAGAGCACATGAATCAAATGCTAGAGCAGCCTTGTTTGCTTCCTGTTGTTTGCTTCCTGTTACCCTCCGTGGAAAAACACTGGAGGTTTCTGAATATAGTTTGTATCATAGCTCTGTGCAGTACCTCATATGACCAACAGGACGGCACCACGAGTGTTAAGTACAATTATGCAGTATCTGTACTATACTTGAGTTCTTCCGATTTCCAATACTACTTCATTTCACTACATCTCGGATCCAAACATTGTACTTTTACTCCATGGCATGGATTATTAAATTAAACAGATTTCTTGCATGGATGATTTCAGTCTACTATGCAGAGTTCAGCCGTGAGTTTGCAGATATGCTGTTTTCAAAAGATTTGTAATACTTCAGTCACTTTAAGAGGGTCATTTTGATACTTAAAAAAGAACAGTGCGTACTTCTTCCACCCAATTGTCTATACAGACCTTCTATTCTCCTATCCTGAAAACCTGTCATCACGTCCACCTGCCACTCTGTGGCAGTTAACTGTGCTCTAAAACAGGGCATTTCCTCTTCTGTTCATTTCTTTCGCTATCTCGCATCCATCTGTCCCTCTCCATATCTTGCCTCCTATTTGATTCCACATTGACATTGCCTTACTACTTAATTCTGCCTGTGTCATCCCCCCACTTCTCTCTCTCTCTTTTTTCCTCTTGACATTTTCCTCATCTCTCCGGGCCTCAACCTGCCACCGCTGCCACTCTGCGGCATAGCAGGGGCGAAGCGGAGGCACCCGAGCTGACAGCGGTACAGCAGAACGACAAGCCCTGTGGCCGCAGGGCCCACAACAGCCTGTGTCTGTCGCCATCAGATCCCTACGCAGGCATCCTGACGACAGGTAACACACACATGGATGCACGCACCCACACACGTCCTACAGAATGGCATTATAGCAGGAACGGATTTGGCTCCTTTGAGGCTGATAAATATTAATGGTATTTCTTTCTGCTGTTATCATTCACACAGTGGCGGCTATGTTTCAAGCGTTTCGATTGAAATGGGCCTCAGGCCTCATGGGGTGGTGGGAGAGGAGTTATTGTGTGTTTTGGACAGCGGCCTGGTGTTATTTTGTGTCAGCTGAAGCTTCATGTCATTGTTTTTGTTGGAGCGCCTCAGTGTGGTGTTAGAGTTTATGTACAGCCTCTTCCAGAGAGAGTTGAGACAGTATATATCAGCCAGAGAAAGTATCATAACAGGTACACGTAGCTTCTCATGTTGAGATAACATGGTAAACTTGCCTTTGCACAGGTAGCCAGTGCCCGAGAAACTGAGACTGCATTATTAGGAATAATCCGGGGGAAAGAAAAATATATGATTATTATTTTTGGCTACTCCTGTACCTCTCTGGCCTTAGGTTTCTTTTGTTCTTCTTCATGAAAAGGATATCGCACAGTACTTGTGGAGCTCAAGATTGGTGTGCAAACCACATCTTCTTTCATCTGTACATATTTTTGTTCAGCCTCTGTGCTGTCCTCCTAGATCCTATTTCTATTTGAGTCACGGCTGGAAACGTTTGGCTACCACAGCTTGTGGCTATTACATTTTATGCATTTCTCAGCTATGGCCTGAGAAATGTAGTGAACGTCAGTGCCACCGCATTACCGTTGTCCGTGCATGGCTGCTTCCCATGGCTGTCATTAAGGGTTGTTAATATTGGCAGCCATTATTATAGTCTTGGCAGCAATTACTCTGACTGGTATATTATCTAAGTAGTGAGGAAAAATGGAAAAAGATCTGCAGCCCTCATGACAACACAAAACTGTGAATAGCCTCTTCAATGTGCTTGAATGTTTAACATAAATCAGTGCTATATGTCTGTGTGTTGGCTAAAATAATAATAAAAAGTGCATTTTGACAAGACCTCTTAATTCCATCTGTCCCTTTGCTAAAGCAGCTAACTCTACCACCTCTCCATATCTCATGAAACCAATTAACAATATAAAGTCACAACACCAACTTTGATGTAGCCACGGCCTCCAGGCTTACCCTGTCTGCGCTGTGAAGAGTAAAGCCTGGGCACAATGTAAGGCAGAGAGTCTCATCAGTGGAAGTGTCTGACCGAAAATATCTGTCAGATGTATTTACCCCCGGATATGATATTTTCTTGACCCATCACAGCATGTTTGTTTCCTTCGCAGAGAAGGTAGACTGATTGGTAAAGCATCCATGTCATTTCCTTGGCCGGTACTTACGTCAAACCCCCAACTCCTGCTGTATATATACAGCGTAGGAATCACTCAGCGAGTCAACATTGCTTTGTTTTCAACATACAAATATATTTTCCTGACACTCAGTCTGAATTATTATTTTGTTTCACTTCATTATTCAGTCTGAAAGCCCTCCCCACCACAGTCATTTATGGGATGAGCATTGCCAAACAGCAGGCGTCAGTGATTGGTTCACACCAACCAATCAGAATAGTGGGGGCAGTGGGGGCCACCATGTTTGTTGTTGTTTGACACGGTTGAGTGACAGGGCTGTCGGGCCAATCAGGTGCTGTAGTTGGATTTTCAACTAATGCTGGCGGCCCCAGGACCTGAATCCCCAGGGAAAATAATTTAAGGTGCTGATTTAAGGCTCGACCCAGGCAACAAATATATTGTATTTTTCACATTTTCGAGTTAGGTGGTTCCTTCCCAAAAGCAGAGATGTAACTATTGATTTGTGCGTGCAGTGTGCCTGTCTACACGATGAGTTACTTACTGAGCACTGCCCAAAGTCCCAAATTAAGTGGATTTTAAACAGATTGTAAAAAAAAAAAAGTGCTGCTCCCTTCCACTTCGTGTCTCTCTTGTCCACTTTGCTCAGGTGGGAGGTTGGAGAACAGTGAGACCTGGTGCTCTCAGATCAACAGGCTGCAGCAGCTTCTGGACAAACTGGAGTGTCAGGTACTGACACACACACATTTCAGGAAGTGGAGCTATCAACAATGCATGCAAATTAACATACCCTATACGTTAATTGTCGGCAAAAACATGTAGGTAACATTCATTCAGTTGTTTTGTATACAAATTTCGATCCAGTCTATTGAAAAGGCTACTACTCACTCTAGCTTGCAGATGTCTGCCATACGGACTGGAGTGTGCCGTTTTGATTGCGTGTGCACACATGTGCGCTCACACACACACACTTTCATGTCGTTTTAGACTCCCAAAAAACAAATTTATGGTCAAAACAATAGTGTTGTAGTCAAGACCACGGCAAGACAAAGGCCATTTAGGGCCGAGACCTAAACGAGGCAGAGACAACCATAATACTTGAGATAGTTGGGGGTTGAGATCGAAACGAGACTAGAACTTGGTGTCAAGACCGAGGCCGAGGCCAAGACCTAGAGAGGTCGAGGCCAAGACAGAGACCAAGACCACTGCGAGGCAAGACCAATTCATGACCAACACATTCTTTTTGGTGCTCCATCCATGCCTAAATTCTCCCTGTAGTTGTGGACTGCTAGCGACATCCACGTCATCCATCCAGCGCTGCGCACCGCTCTGCTGTCTTAATGAATGGGCTCCTCGGTTCTCATAATGCATGGGTGTCAAACTCTGGCCCGCGGGCCAAATTTGGCCTGCCGTGTAATTTCATTTGGCCCTTGAGACATTATCAAATTAAAGGGGAAGACCACCCATTTTCAACATTTTAATATGTCATTAATATACCTTAGAGATGTTGTGTGGACATGATAAAAAAAAGTTCCCCCAATTCTGTATTTCCTAAAAATGGAAAAATGAAAAAATCATTCACATGGTGAAATGCATCTGATCCATCCGCTAGGGTCCATTTAGTTCACATTTGTAGCCTCTCAGGAATTTTTTGAACATGGGTGGAATTCCCCTTTAAAAGGTTAGTTCGTTCAAACTTGGCCCGCGGCTTTGTTCAGTTTTAAATTTTGGCCCACTCTGTATCTGAGTTTGACACCGCTGTCATAATGGATATAGAACATTTCCTTTGCATTGTCTCGTCTCGAGTGGTCTTGGTGGCAAAAGAGACTCGAGGCATTAATACTCCGAGATTGTGACAAGAGCAAGGCAAATTGAGGGTGAGATGCAAGTCCAGACCACGAGACAATGAAGTGTGAGAGCGGCAGGACAGAGACAAGACAATTTGAGGGCGATGCAAAAACAAGACCGAGACAATGAAAATTAGTCTTGAGACAGGGCTTGAGACGAGACAATATCTCAAGAACTACAACACTACAAAACAACGCGTTTTTCACAGAGTGTTAGCAGTCGCAGTAATGATGCAGTAATTCAGATAGTGAGACATGAACAACTGATCCGACAACACACACACGCACACACACTATTCAGTCAGATCTTCAAATTATGGGAACAGGGAGAGATATGCTGGCATATAGTAATCATCATGTTTTAATTAATCCTGGCGGGAAATGTGTTCATTATGTTGCTGTTGTTTAATGGTTACAGTCAATAGGAAATGATTGTGGGGCTTTTTGTGAGGCACGTGGCCCCGGTAAAAATGATATTGACGAAATAAACTGACACAGACTGTCAGTGTTATAACGGGTTTTCAGAATCAGATATCATTTTACTTTTCAATATTGCAGGTGAAAAGGAGCAGGTCCACACACACGCACACGCGCACACGCACACGCACACGCACACACACGCGCGCGCGCGCACACACACGCGCGCGCGCGCACACACACACACACACACACACACACACACACACACACACACACACACACACACACACACACACAGCTCTCATGTCAGCACCGGTATAGGCAGATGGAGAGGAAAAGAACACAACAACAACAACAACAGGGGAGGGAGGGAGTCAAATCGATCGAATACACATTCCGGCAAACATATAAGGGTACCAGGGGCAGATCTAGGCATAGGCATGGGGGGGCAATGCCCCCCTAAATGCTCTTGACTGCCCCACTAAACATGATGGCATTACAAAACAATCCAAGATATTTCAAATTAAAGTGATTATAATTAAAAATGATTCGAAACACTACTACTGCTACTAACTAACTACAGCTGTGTCACCACTAAACCAACACTGAGTCAGACCTTTAGCTTTATGCATGCTACGTGTCTGTTGCAACTTCAACAACAACTGATGTTATTATTAATGTTTTACTTGCTAATAAAAGTCCTGTAACCGAAAACGGTATGGGTGCAGCTTCATCGCCCGTGTCACTTCGTGCCACGATGAAGCCGCCCCCATACCATTTTTCTCCTGCCCCCCCCCCCCCCCCCCCCCCCCCCCATTGATAAATGTTACATCCGCCCCTGAAGGGTACCCGAATACAATGTGCAGGCAGAATGCTTCTTGTGCAGGCTGGTAGTGATACACCTGCCATGTGTGTAGCGAGCAAACGGCAGAAAAGGAGCACGATCACAGAATGGAGATCGAGCGATGCCGAAGTACATTACATTCTGCAAGGCTCAGAGGCTCAATGCGCGAGTGTAACGCAGGCACCAGGCAGCACTTTCACGTTCATCTCTCTCTGCTTTTCCCCTTACCTTTTTCTGTCACGCTCTCTAGGCTCTCTAGGATTCTGCTTGTCTCATTCGCTATAGTCTCTCCCTCTCTCTCTCCCTCTCTCCCTCTAACACATTCATTTCTCTGCACAAAGGCCCGTGCTTCACCCACTTTTCAATCTCTCGCACCTTATTATTTCATCACAAGGGAGAGAGTGCGCACGTGTGTGTGCGTGTGTGTGTGCGCGCGCACACGTGTAGGGCTATTGTCCATTGACAAATCTCTCTTACACAGTACAAATACCTTTACATGTGACATTTTGCATTAGGGCTGGGACGATATTGGTACCTCACGATACAATATAGGTGGCGATATTAGGCCTTCGATAATGAATATATCATGATATTTGATATATTGCGATATTAGCGATATATCAATATACTGCATGAAATTCATCAACAATATATCATGATACTGTAACTGCAGCTGGAAAACAAAAACAAAAAACAATAAATGAATGAATCAAAAACTAAAAGGCAAAAATCAGAACTTACTAATGTACTCTATATCCTCAGGTATTAAGCTTTTATTCGTCTCAACTGATTCTCATACCAGGCTTTTTGTTTTTCTCTTGTGTTTGTTTTTTGGGAATGAAGCAGCTATAGAAGTCAGTTAACATTTTAGTTCTGCGACCCGTTTTTCCTCCCGGAATTATCCCTCAGCAAATCTCACCATATTTGCTGAGGAATATACGATATATATTGCGGGAGGAAGTATACAATATTATCACGATAGCGATATTTCAGCACACCCCTATTTGGCATATAGGCTGTTCATATTAATTTGCGGTAAGCAGGAGACTATAGGGGTGGAAAAGAATAAATAATGGACTGACTGACTGACTGACTGAAGGCCTGACCATACTCTGTCCAACTTCCGAACTTTTCTATATACTGTATGTATATTGTATAGTCGTTTCGTTTGTTTTGGACCCGCGAAACGGCGCAACAATCTGCATGGGCACGAACCATATTATATCTATGGCATGAACATTAGCGATACGGTCAGTGGAGCCGTTTGAAGAGAGGTTAGCAGAGCACCTTGGTTCTATTGGACTCGGCAGGCGAGCCGCCAGATTGCTGGCGTTCATATCGTTTAAATTCCTCATCGGCCCTATGAGGATATTGTACAGCAGGGGTTCTCAAACCTTTCCATGTCATGGACCCCCAAAATCAGTGTTGTGGGACTTTTAGAAGTGGTGGGACGCTTCTTAAAGGGGAATTCCACCCATTTTCTTTTTCTTTTCTGAGAGTGTACAAATGTGAACCAATTTGGTTCCATTTGGTACACTCTCAGAAAAAAAGGAAACACATTAACATGGTGAAACACATCTTGATGATATCATCAAGATGTATTTCACCATGCTAATGATTTTCAGACCTCCAGACCAGAATGGGGGAACTTTTTTTTTTACCATGTCCACACAACATCATTCTCTAAGGTACGGTATATTAAGGACATAGTAAAATATTGAAAATGAGTGGAATTCCCTTTTAAGGCACATACATGCACACTTGCATTTGCATGCACCTGCACGAAGTATGGACATAATCTGTGTTCGAAAGTTTTTTTTTCTCGGAAAGCAA
The DNA here is from genome assembly GCA_039105355.1 of Benthosema pterotum. Taxonomy (NCBI): domain Eukaryota; kingdom Metazoa; phylum Chordata; class Actinopteri; order Myctophiformes; family Myctophidae; genus Benthosema; species Benthosema pterotum. The sequence continues at coordinate 42,664,926 of CM076971.1, forward strand.
AAAAAAATCTTTCCGATCTTTCCGACGAAAAGTTCAGACGTCGGAGAGAGTATGAACAGGGCTTGACTGACTGACTGACTTCATTCTGAGAATCTACTGGACCGTGTCGGGTCCTTTTTCCACACCCGCTGTGTGTTATGCTATCTTCATGCTGTCCTCCCTTCATTTCAGAGTCCGAAGTTGGAGCCGCTGAAAGAAGACTCACTGGCCAGCACCTACAAATCTGTGAGTCACTGTGACTGTGATAGAGTTTAACTACCCTTTACTGATATGCATCTATGTGGACTGTAGTTTTCTCTGGGGTTTGGAAGCTTTGGGCATCAATGAAAACAAGCAAAAGGCTGAAAACAGCGACATCTGCTGGCCAATCCCATTGACACGCACAAGATTTGCAGGCTGTGACGTCACAAACGGCAGGAAAATCGGAGCACTTGTTTGAGCCAGAAAAACCCAGACTGTAAATTTAAGGGAAAATTCTGAAGCTCTGATGACACGGCCCTTGGGGAGATTACTGGCTAATCAAATAGTCAAACTTCATTGATGATGTCAATTAGGGAATGCAAAATTAAGCAATAAGATCAGGGCCGGATTCTGTTTTCAATGATGAAGTGCTGCTGGTTTAGTGGTGCCATGATTGTAGTTAGTAGTGGTAGTAGTGTTTCAACTCATTTCAAATATAAACACTTTAAATACCGGTATGTTTGAAATTTGGGTTGTTATGCATGCCATCATGTTTGGTGGGGCAGTCAGGCCATTTAGGGGGGCACTGCCACCCCCCCATGCCCATGCCTAGATCCGCGCCTGGACATGAGTTCAGGGTTGCCTGGCAACAGGGAAAACTATTTCGCGTGAACCTTTTTGCATAGCGATATGTCCCGCTGAAAGAAACACTTTCGCACATTCAAGACATCTTGATGAAATTCCGCCGCCGTCGAGGTCAAGCTGTATTTTGAGAACATTGCATTTAGAGTGCTGAAATATTCCTCCTATATACGCCTGCCGGGGCCTGAGACTACATGTCAACACGTCATCACCACAGCCAGGGGCGGATGTAACATTTCCCAATGGGGGGGGGCAGGAGAAGAGGGAAGAGGGGCGACTTCACCCCCCGTGAAGACGCCCCCATACCATTTTCAGTTACAGCACTTATTTTAGACAAGAAAAGCATCAATAACATCAGTTGTTGAAGTTGCAACAGCCTTGTGATGTGAAATGCTGTTAGTACCCTAGTGTTTCAAATCATTCTAAATATAAGCACTTTAATTTGAAATATATTTGAAATTCGGGTTGTTTCCATGCCGTCATGTTTGGTGGGGCAGTCAGGGCATTTAGGGGTGCATTGCCCCCCCCATACCCATGCCTAGATCCGCCCCTGACCACAGCCATCATCTCTCTCACGGTACAACACTCCCAGTCGCTTACTACCGTACCACTCAATTAGAATGGAACATATAGTTAGACCAGCCTGGTGCAGCAGCAGGTGGATAATAATGCATAAACAGCCCCCGGGCGAACGTAATTGCAGTTCCCGCCATGCTTATGAGGCATTATGCAAGGTTGTGAGCAAACGGTATGCATACACAAGAGACCTTGTTGATTTTGTACCTTAAACTTGAAAACAAACAAAACAGTACAACACTGTACAGTATATTGCATGTAGTTTAGTCCATATTCAATGAACTAATATTCAGTAACATTTATTTTGAAAATCAATTTAATGGCAGAGAATGCACCATGGTCATGGTCTTCCCTGGCAGATGCAAATACATTAGATTGGTGGATATCTTATCAGTGAGGAGTCTGAGGACCCTCAGGGGTCCTCAGCAACGCTTTACCATTTGACACTTTAAATTAACACTTGAAACCACTTTAACCAGATTTTATACAGTACATCTGCTATTTGTGGATGTATACGGATTGTATACAGAAGATTACAGACAGTTTTAAACATACCACAAGCTAAAAATAGCCAAATGTGGTAGGGAATGTATTATATAAACACAGGAGTCCTCAACTGGAAATATAACAGAAGGTCCGGCCCCATGCTCAGGCCACGCAGAAGGGAACAGGGCTCTACGCCTGTTTGGTACTTTTTTGTGTCAAGCGAAGATAGATAGCTTATTTATGTTACGGTTTGCAGAGATTAGAACCCAAATGCAGAAGCCACAATCAAATATGTTAAATAGTTGTTTATTTTAAGCAGTTAGGAATACACACAGAACTGTAACTGCAACATAGGAAAGGCAGGCAGTCACAAAATGGTAAGCTCTATAGAGCAACAAGCCAGGAAGTTCAAAACACAATGGGAATAAACAATCTCCAAAAAGCTAACCTTTCAATGACCTAGGTCCATCGTACAAGGTCTCAGACACAGGGGAGAACATCAGAAGAGTATGAACTGGCAGAGTGAGAGTGGAAAGTGTCTGGTTTTATAGGGAGGGGAGTTGATTGCAGAAGTGATAGCAGGTTTGTATGGGCATGACACTGATGAGGGGGTGGAGTTAAGTAGCTAGAACTGAGGGAACTGAAGGTAATGGCCTCGTACACACAGTTATGTCGCTATGTCAAGCCATAGAGACACATTGACACAGTGACACATGGGTCCAGACCTCCATTTCCCACAACACCTTGCAGGATTTGGGCGGTGCGAGGAGACGCCCAAGCGGATGTAAACGCCTTAGTGTAGTTTTCTTGCAGAGTTGAGCTGTTAGTGCGCTTGCAGAAATTGTTGGACATCGGCACACATTACTGAGCTTTCAGCCGCAGCGGCTCACTCTACCGCAGTCACAGAGCAGCAGGGTCGGCTAAATCCGGCCCTGCTGCTCTGTGACTGCGGTAGAATGGCAGGGTGGGAAACTCCAAGTTTTTCATATGAAGCAGTGGTTCTTTTTGACACCAGGGCCCACTATTAATTCGGCGTTTGAGCCACGGACCACCATTTGGTGACATTTTAGCCCCACAGACACCAAAACTAAAGATTTATTTTGATTTTATCCACAATTCCAGGCTGGATTTGGGGAAAAACAGTCAAACATACAGATCAAAATGACCATTATCTTCTACACTCTCTAGTTGTGTAGACTTGGGCTAATAAGATGATGGATATTTTAACTCTTGAGAGTGTAAAAACGCTCTCAAAGAGTTACATCTGGTTAACCAACTTTCCACCTGGAACTCTCTCAAGGACCACTAGTGGTCCCAGACCACTGGCTGAAAACTGTTATTACCTTTCATTGGGTGGGCAGGATGCCTGTTTGAGGGGGCCCTGCCCCCCTCTAAATCCGGCCCTGAGCAGCAGCAGAGAGGAGCGCAGATCACAGCGGCGCATCCAAACAGCACCCAGCAAAAGGATAAAACCCGACGTTTGGAAAATGCTCTCTCACTGGCCATCCCATCACCATATAAAGATATTAACTAAATGCAATGTTGCATTATGTTGTAAGGCTTATGCGGAGCCAATCACATTTGTTTTGTTTCGCCATAATTTATGATTAAATCATATGAAAAGAAGTGGCGGGCCATGCCGCAATGAACCACACTCTCAAACTCCTGTGCGTAATGCGCGTCTTGCTGCGTCTCCACAACTACATGTTTCTATAACCAAATTAGTTTTGCAGGCATTATGTGGTCAATGGCCAGGATGGGTACATTATATGGAACTTAATGCAGTGAAGGGAATATTAATTACGTAGAGTTTAATGACGTTATCATTAGGGCACAGAGACCACAAACCCGAGGTTTGAAAAACTCTCCTTTTCTCAAGATGACTTCACAGAAACATATCAAACAAATAGAACGTTACAGTAAATTGTAGGCTAAGGATTATGCAGGGGCAATCACATTCGTTTAGGTTTGCCGTATTATTATTTAAATTCTATGATGAAATGCATCAGTTGCGGCCGCATCTCCACGTGGATATGAGAAGATCATGGTGATCAACACATACAGCACAGCTGCGCTCCGAGGAGAGAAATAAAAGGCGAGGGATCGGATTATTTTTCCGGGCATTTCATTCATTAATGTGAGTTCAAAATACCATAATGACTCGTCAAGACTCCACAAGTCATTAAGAGAGATTATAGCAAAGGTCTTCAGTTCTATACAAAATAGGCAACACATAGGCCTACATAGCCTACATACTAAAAATCACACTGATCTCATACAAAAATAATAACAAGATGTAATATGAACAATGTCACATTATGTACTGATTATTCCCTCAACACTGGCTGGTGAAAGCTTAATTCTGTCTGTACTTGCCTCCCTGGCTCTCTTCAGAAAACTAGGGAGGAAATGATGATGGGCGTTCATGTATTTTATACAATGTTTAATGCACAATTCAAACTTGAATTAATAATCGGGACTGGAGAGGGAGCGAGGAGAGGAGAGGAGGGAAGGGACGTCGCGGACACAGAGCCATAGAGTGTAGACAGAGTTAGCCTACGCCAACTCCGTTCACTTCATGGGGCAGTCCAATGGTGGCTCTTGTACATAGACTTCTATTGAGAATGGGACACCAGGGAAAAGTCCTTGCCTCAGCTTTGATGGTCTTAAATCCCTTTATTTTAGATAGGCTACATACACAACATAAACACTAGGCTACAGAGTCTGCAGTCGTCTATTTTAAAACACTTGCCATGTTGCGCTTATGCCCTAAAATATCGCCACCCTAATTGAAAACAATGTATTTCCAACTCCTCTATTTAACTGCATGAACAGCAACTCAGTTTCTCACCCCTCAATGTCGCAACTCTGACACTAGATGGCTCTGTGCGTTGTCCAGTGCTGTTGTCCCATTCAGAGACAAACAGGAGACTACAAGTCATTCTCCTCCCCGTGGCCTCCTAAACGTCACTCATTACTCCACAATCTCGTATTGGTTCGCTTATAAAGCCCGCCCGTGTTTGACATATGGTGGGAGTGTTTGACATATGGTGACATGCCTACAACCTGATATGTGACTGATGCCCCCCCTCCCCCACACATGTCAAAGTGTCATGTGTCACCGTTGTAGGCATGGCAGCGGTATGTCAGTCTGTCAGCCCACGCCCCCTTCACCACGTGGTTCACACAGAAACCAATAGGAGAGAAGCAAGGAATGGAGGAAGCTGGGGGTTGTAGTTTATTTCTGTTGCCAAGCGAGTGAAGGAGACTGGATTCAGATAGGATTATGCACAGAACTGACAGCACTGAGGTGCTTTATTGAGTGTTTTAGAGGAATGATATTATTATATTAGAGGCTGATTGTTATTTATGCACCAGGCAGGGCTTGTGCAGATGTGATTTCGTTTTTTATTTGAATGAATGCACCAGGAGATATGGTGCATTGGAAAACTACACTCAGATGTGAGGATATCCTCATTGCTTCTTAGCCACTACCCAGATCCTGCAAAGCATTGTGGGAAATCGAGGATCTGGCCCATATGGCTATCTATCACCATGCCATGACAGGCCATGTATATCTGAACGCACCCAATGGGAGAGTGACATGGTCTGCCTCAGACCATGTGACAAATGTAAGTGAAATGGTTTAACAATCCTAACACATCACTAAACTCAATAAATAAACAATAAACTCACCCTTATTACCGGTATAATACTTCGTAACCCATATAAACTCACCCTTATTATAATACCTCGTAACTCATCTACGGATAAGTGGTTGAAGAGGGCTGCATTAAATATCCAAATTGTGGTGCTTCCACAGTTCGTAGGGGGACAGGGAAATGAATGTGCCTGTATGGGGGCAGCAATGCAAGACCATGATAAATGGCACACACATTCACAGCGCTGCTCTGGTCGGCATTCAGCAAGTAGGCCGTCTTACAATGGAGAATTCAACTCGTGTCGGCGCGTCTTTTTTCCCCACCATCATTTGTCTTTGTCCAGGTTCCGCACAGAGATGTGCGGCGGTCATCAACATCAAATAATTTCTAAGATGAAAAAAAGAAACAAAAAGTGTTGTATCCTGCCGTTTTCTACTTCTTGCTAATTAGATATTGCATGATGATATTGTGTGTGTCATCATGATTTGTCACAACCCGAGTTGGCTTTGTCCGCAGCGAAATCGTCTTTATATAAATTATTTTAGAAAAGTCTATGAGAAAAATGAATGGGGAAAACACTTCCGGTACCGGGGCGGTGACTTCACTGCACAGGTCTATTGAGGACCAGTGATATAAACCAACGATTATAGGTCGAGAATTGTACCAGTGGGATGTGAATAATAATTAAAAAAAAAAAAAAAAAAAAAAAAAAAGCATTCCAAAAATTGGCCTGAATCCATTTGTATTAGTTTCAGTGTGTAATGCTTGAACAAGTACGCATCCCTGAGCAGCTTCCAAAGATAAGTCTGTGACTCAGCATTAAGACTCAGCAGTAACTATATAGGAGAAGATTGTACTTTTTTACTGCAAGCGCCAATGGCAATCACACTTTCTCATTGTGCCATCTGTTAAACGCGTCAGTGATTGTGCCAGACAAATTCTGCTCGAAAGAAAGCCTTTCGATGGAGATGGATAGATTAGATTAAAATGAAAGGGTCGGTGCAGAATATAAATGCATAGACAAGGCTTGTAAGAATCTGTCACTTGAGAGGTATCTCATGGCAACCCAGTTATTTTGGTGCAAATTAACACACATGGCTCTATTTTGGGGGGGAACAGTCGAACTGGTGTGAAGTGCAGTCAACAGTCAACACCGCAGGTGGGCCCTGGCAGATGACAGATGGATTTGGTATTTTATGGACTGCAGAAAAGGTGGCAATGTGGCGAGGAGTGATGAATTTCACTGAAGTACTGTCAGGCAGAATTTGCAGAAACCTTGCATCACCATACTTCAGCTGTTTTTTTCTTTTTACAGTGGTTATATCCGTAGCTACATTGGATTCAAACGGCAGGCTATTTTGTTTACCAGGTGAAAACCTGGCACACAACAGCCCTGTCTCTAAACCTCTTCCATTAAAAACACTATTTTTCAAAGCGCTGTACCCGCACTGTATCTCAAAAGCTTCCAGAGCTGTCCATTATTTTCCTGTCCATATCCTATTTTCGGATGTCTATTGCGACCTTCTCTCGCACAGCTGCCGACTTCCAGCTGTTTTGTACCGACAGGCAAAGAGCACCAGCTAATGCTCACGGCGGTTGATAGAAAAAAAAATGTCAAAAACAAAGTCCTCCAGTCTGCACTGACCCAGAAACAAAACGAGAAACACCCACGTTGAAAAAATAATAAAAAACTGGAATAAAAGGGAGGGAGAGGTTTCCACGCGTCAACGACGATACATTGCATGTCAGCTGGTGTGTTGCAGCAGGTGGACTCAATCACTTTTCATCTCATTTTGAGAGCTGGAAATCTCCACATCGTCTTAGAAGCAGAAAACCTTGGGAGCTGAATCTCTCCCAAGAGCAGAGGAGGAGGAGGGGGGTGGGGTGGGGGGTGCACAGGGGGGTGCACTGCGCATTCATCCACAACACATGCCTCACACAGGCAGCCAAGAGGAGATGATGCACCTTCTCTCTGGAGGAAATAACAAATGCATTTAATATGCATGACGCCGGTCCTCCGAGAAGCACTTCTCAGTTGAACCCCCCCACGTTCCCCGTGAACCCAATTCGTAACCTCCAGATAAACAACGACGTGGGTGGACAAAATGACTGCCGTGCGGTCCTCATAGCAGACAACATCTGCTGCTCGGCCTCCAATTTGGGCTCTGCTCAGAGAAACACGACAAATGTTTTGTTAAAAAAACAAATCTGCTCTAAGTTTGTTTAGGAAGCACTGAGAAAACTGTTGCAACTTTCTTTGTCCTCTTTTCTTTGTCAAATTTGACTACAGGAGAGGCAGTCTCAAAAACATAACAGAAACGTGACTAAGAGACTCCTTCACCCTACAAAAATGGAGGAAAAAATCCTTAAAGATTTAAAGAAAACACCATTTCTTTCTATTTGCTCATGATGAAGTGATCACTGCTCAAAGTGCGGGTTAATAAGCAAACATTTTGGTTTAAAGACCTTCGTCAGTGCATACAGTATATCAAACACAGATCGAGAGCATGCTCTTAAAGAGCTCCAAATATAAACTCCTTCAAACCGAATCCAAATTGATTTTTGAAACCTATTTTTATCCAACTCTTTGAGAACTGAGCACTTTCTCATGAGCAACTAAAAGAAAAAATGTTTTCTTAAAGTCTTGTCTAAGGATCTTTTTTTTATACAGTGAGCAAGTTTTTTTTTTTACAGTGAGGTTTCTTCAAGGTTGCTTTATAATATAGTCTAGTAGTCAAAGCCCCTGGCTGTTTGGTAGCAGTGAACAAAAGCTGATACAGTATACAGTACTGTGCTCACTGAAAGGCAGACAGTTGGTGGGTATATACAGTATATACACAGTATGGTAGATGGCATGAGGGGCGTGAGGTCTTGCATCGGGGCAGATCTAGGCATGGGCATGGGGGGGCAATGCCCCCCTAAATGCCCAGTCTGCCCCACCAAACACGATGGCATACAAAACAACCCATGATATTTCAAATTAAAGTCCTTATAATTAAAATGATTTGAAACACTACTACTGCTACTAACTAACTACAGTTGTGGCAGCACTAAACCAACAGCATTTCATCATTGAAAACAGAAAACTCTCTGAGTCAGACCTTTAGCTTTATGCATGCTGCATGTCTGTTGCAACTTCAACAAACAATATTGATGTTTTACTTGCCTAATAAAAGTCCTGTAACCGAAAATGGTATGGGTGCGGCTTCAACACCCGTGGCGTGAAGCGACATGGGCGATGAAGCCGCCCCCATACCATTTTCTCCTGCCCCCCCATTGGGAAATGTTACATCCGCCCCTGTCTTGCATGAGGAGCTGTCATCCGGCGTGACACTAGACAGACGTGTGATTAGCATGAGGGTCGTGGGTTGTTTGTACACAGGCATTCGCGAACTCCGCAAAAACATGTTTGCGTGACTTTCCGAGATGTGACCAACCAAGAGAAAAAGATAATTTACTTCCGAGTGGCTAAAACTAAAATGAATACTATTCTAAAGACAGGTGGCTGAACATTTTGCTGTTCAAAATAGACGCTGCTTGATTGATCTTGCCGTTTTCCCACCAGAACATCCTGCTGGTCCAGAGGCAGATGACGGTGGCAGAGGAACACCTGGACGACTTCCGGAACGTTCTGAAGAGCTACAGCGACGCCACCAACAGCCACTCTGACAACCTGCAGTGAGTGGAAATATATATAAAAAACTATCTAATAATGAATGACTGACTGACGATACAGAGTCAGAGACACCTAACAGACAGTACGTTTTTTGTATATTTTTGGACCACAATTCTTATGTGAGACGATACTAAAAGATGACCACTGTTATTCTCCATAGATAAAAGCATCCATGAACCAGGAGATTAATGAGTTAATGAGTGCCGTCAGGACTTTGGGCCTCTATATTACTTGCTTATTATTAACTCATTGAGCGCGATCGGATTTTCTTTGTTTTCTTTCCACTGCCGCGGCTCAAACCAGTTCGATCGGTAAAAAAGCCCTTATTTTGAAGCTCAGATCTCCTAAACAGGATGTGCTGTTTCTGTTATGCTGTGTCTGTTGTCTTGCCTAATCGATCATCTGGCGATCTGCCCCACGGCCCCAGATAGTGGCTCCAGGCTTGAAGCAGGCGGGCCCTGGTGGTCAGGTTTGGTACTGCAGGCGGGTGGAATTCATGCACGAACGCCCCGAGAGCACGCACGCTCGTTTGCTTTGTGCACGTGGACAGGGCAGTTTGTTTTTAAGTTGTTTTCTGAATAAACCAGCGGTCCTCACGTCATATACTACCTCTCAAAACATAACGGATGTATTATATGACAGATAATAAGCTCAATGCAAACCCACAAGCTTGTTTTTGATGCTTTTTGATGGTTTTTTTCCTTTGCTCGTGCGCGACGGCGCTCGTTCATGGTTCCCATAATCCCTTGCTTCGGGCGCGTTCATGGAGAAATACTTCCGCATTTGGACACCAAATTTTGGTGTCCAAATGCGGAAATAGGCGCACTTCCGGCGGTCTTCCGGGTGCTTCAAAGCGCCAATGAGCAACTTGTATTGAAATGAACGGCAAGGGGGCGGGGCTATCGCTCGAGTCAGTTCTCTGTTATTTTATTACTCTATGATCTGCCCCAAAACATCCGGCTCACAAGTCAGGAAGTGCTGTGTAGCCCTGGCTGCTTAACCCATGCGCCAGCGACACAGGGTGGTTCTTTTTTAATTTGGGTGTATCAGGTTCACACATACTCCAGTTTTAGTGTAGCTTCACCACTGCAGTGGCCACCTTGTCACCTAAAGCTGGAGCATGCGCGGTGCCCTTTATTGGTGTCTCTATAGGCTATGCATAAAGTCAGCGGCAAATTGAGTTTAATAGTGTGTGGCTAAGTGAGTTTAACACCATTTAATGCAATCAATCAGAGGACTTTTACTGTATAATTAGAGTCCAGAAGGTCATTATTTTTGCCACTCTGTACTGTAGCCTAGATGTTCCCACATAACCCGGGTATGATGATGTGAGACATTATGTCATGTACATACTCACTATTTCAGGGGCAAATTCTACTGCATGTGTCAATAATTATTATTATTTCTATAAGCATCCCAAATGCAGCATGTGAGCTTGTAATGTAACTTGCCTCCTTACAACAAGCTTTACAATATAAGGCTTGTATACTATGTGTAGTACAGTATTGTAGAGGTCTTTAGTGCAGGGATTTTCAACAGCAGTGGTCCCTGAGAGGATTCCAGGTGGTCCGCAGGCTAAATGACGGAACGTTGGTTAACCGGATGTAACTCTTTGAGAGCGTAAACATGAAACCAAATGGACCCTTGCGGGTCCACTTGGTTTCATGTTTACACTCTCAAGAGTTAAAATATTCATCATGTGAATTAGCCCAAAGTCTACACAACTAGAGAATGTAGAAGATTAATGGTCATTTTGATCTGTATGTTTGACTGTTTTCCAGCCTGGAAATCTTTGGGGTTTTGGGGGTCTGTGGGGCTAAAATGTCATCAATTGGGGGTCCGTGGCTCAAATTCTGAATAAATAGAGGGCCCTGGTATGAAAAAGGTTTAAAACCAGTAGTATACAGGGCTTTAGTGTCCAACCGCAGGTTTGCTTTGAGTGTACAGTATAGTATACCCACTGTCTTTGGTCTTGTTTACCCTTTACCCTCTCTCTCTCTCTCTCTCTTTCCTTCTCCCCCTCTCCCTCTCTCCCTCTCTCTCCTTCCTCCCCGGTGCTCATCCTTCCTTCAGGGTGTCAGTTCAGAAGCTCCCAGGGAAGTCGTGCTACATTATGTATGAGTTCTGGCAAGACCGCCTCTCCTGGATGAGGTGGGTACAGTGTGTGTGTGTGTGTGTGTGTGTGTGTGTGTGTGTGTGTGTGTGTGTGTGTGTGTGTGTGTGTGTGTGTGTGTGTGTGTCAGATACTGGCTGTGCTTCTGAGCTTGTTGGTGGAAGACTCCCCAGTTACAGAAGATGAACAGATGGCCCATCTCTTATGTTGCAAGAACACACATGGACGCGCACTCTCTCTCTCTCTCTCTCTCTCTCTCTCTCTCTCTCTCTCTCTCTCTCTCTCTCTCTCTCTCTCTCTCATGCACAGTCTGTCACACTCTATCTCTTTTGTACACCACAACAACACTGCGCATTGTGTGCTTGTGGATGATTTAAAGCAAATCAAGCACAATGACTCAAGTGCTATACTTAAGTACAGTTTTTGTAGGTATTTGTACTGTGCTTGAGTATTTCCAATTGCCAATACATTTACAACGTCTATACTAGTGATGCACCAATATATCGGTTTGGACAATGTTAGCATTAACTGATGGCAGTTGTTGATCAGCACACATTTTGCATTGATTATGTTGGTATAATGGCAATCTCTACCAAACTGTAGAATCTTGACATGTATTTCTTGTATTGAAGATGTACAGTTTCCGTGGCACAAAAGGTGGAAATAAAAACAAGAAAAAGCGAAATGAGCATATATTGGTATCGATATCGGCTATTGGTTAAATTGTTATTTTAAATATCAGTATTGGCCAAGAATTTCCATATTGGTGCATCCCTTGTCTACACTCCACAATACATCAGAGGCAAATATTCTACTTTCACTCCATTCCATAGAACTGGCAACAACTTTACAACTGACCTAAAAGTTACTTACATAATAATGATCATGTTCAGGGGAAAAATACTCCATCTTTAACGTTCAGAGAGGAATCATGTGCCAAAACAAACCGATTTACACGTTGCTAGGCGGTTGCTTCCCGACCTGGTGCCGTTGACCATTTAATTTATATACTAACTATTCTAACTCTATGATACCGACGCGCTGTCAGCTTGAAGATGTGTCCATTTCAGAGCAACCAGAAACACCGTCATGTTAGTTTCAGTGATCACGGTGAGATCAAATAAGTGACTTTTCACTAGCACTCTAGAGGCAGAGTCAAAATGTCACACATTCCTCTACCCATATATTTAAAAAAAAACATTGCCAACATTTCTCCCATAATAACTGCCCTCTGTGACGGTGACAGAGATAATTTGCCTCTTGAGCTATAGCTTTCTGAATATCAGTGGCATGTTTGGCCCTGAACAATTCCGCGTTTCAAAACAAAATCAACTTGCACGAATCAAATTGCAGTTCAGATTCAATTGTAATTCATGTTGGATATTGAAAAATGAACACAAATCCACGGTATGAGGCTGGTAAATATAAGCAGAAAGAAGAAAGGGAAGATATTTTTGACTCCGCTGTCTGTTGTCTGCGATTTCTGATCTCCTTGGACTCGTGCATCTCTTAACCCTCTTGTGTTATCATTTTTTTTATTCGTCTACTTTCCTCTTTCATATTTCTACTTGTATACATGCCGCAACACATCAGTCCTCTGAAATATTTGTTCTGTACTATCAGTTACACAAGAGAAGGCAAGAGATTTTTGGTATATGAACTTCATGGACTAATTCAAATCATGTAATGTGATATAGCACTGATCGACAGTACCCACAACAGATGCATGAGCTGTCACTGTTGAAAGTTAGCACAGGAGGTGTTGGGAAGGCTCTCAAATGGCAGCAGAGGCTGAAAAACAGCCGAAAGACTCATTTTCACGTTGTGTTGGACCTCTTTCTTGTCTGCACCACCCACCCGCTTGGCCGGGTGCTGGGTCAAACAGAGTCAAAGTCAAGAATCTAAGTCTGCACATCCATTTCTGCTCCCAGAGTTGTATTTTACTTTAATGTTGTAACGTTTGAAGGTGTGAGGAAGTGCTTCGGTCCGCAACATTACCACATTTAAGTAAAAATTCTTGGGAGGATAAATTGGTGTCCAGACTTTTACTTTCTGATAGGGAACTGTTACAAACACATGCCCAACAAAAGTCCTCCACAAACCAGGGTATTTTCCAATGAGCCCATTGTCCCATGTTGCCTATTTAGACCTATACTCCGGTTTCAGGTGACCGAAAACTACTCACCAAACTCACCCAAACACATCTCTATGCTTTTACTAACCCCTGTTTCACCTAGTCACCTAAAAGAGGAATACGAATAGGAGTCAGTCGTAGTGCACCCTTTCACCTAACATACAGTACATAACCTTGCAGAAAGTTGGGTGTGTACTGTAGCTTTGGCCACACAGCAGTGTTTCATCCGCCGAGGAGAGCAAGTGCTTTCCAAGCAGCTTCTATTGCCTGAGGCTCTTCAGACTCCAGAGAGAGTACAGCCGTCAGCACCTCTCAGTGAAACCACACATGTGGTCATTTTGAGCTGATTGAGGAGTTGAATTGGCACGTATAGCTCTGTCCAATAAGCAATGTTCTCTGTGCTACTTGAGGAGTTTTTTTTTTCTACCAGGACCTCTGCTGAGTCAGATGGAATGGGCCCGTAGGCCATATTGTAACCATCCTCCACCATAGATATTTGTCATAAACTACTGGGTGCTAGAGGCTCTGTCCGTTGTGAAATAACATAATCATGTATGGGTGCAGACTCCCAGACTATGGGTTTTATCTCCCATTGGCAGAGAGCCACTAGAGGTCCCATAAGGTCATTTCCATCTCTAGTCCCTATGCGCTCTTAAAATACGATCACATCATTTATACAGGGGCGTGGCTATAGGTCCTGCTATCCCCCCCATAGTGATTGCAAATAGATGCTTCCGTTCATAGGATAATGCACCATAGCGGAATATGCCATCTACTGTATAAACAAAGCAAAGAAGGATACATTTTGCACTCAGATACGTTTATTTTATTTTGAATAAAACTTCTGTACTGATATTAAAGCACTATGAAAACAAGGTATGGAAGTATGGCTGTATGGAAATCACATTCAACAGGATACTAATTCTAATATTTACTTTTTTCCTAGTTAGGAAGTTAGAGATGCAGACTATAGCAGAGCTATAGTACTATCCTACAGTAAAACAATACATTGTTTTGAATTTAAATGTATTGGATTTTGACATTTTTTGGAAAATTATGTTGAACTGCTAGAACGCATCGTATCGATTTTGGAAGTTTTGGGCGGGGGGGTGGTGGTGGTGGGGGTATCATTACTTATAGCTACTTTAATGTGTACTTTAAGGTAGATCGTTTGTGAATAACAAGGCCCATTGTCCTGTCTTTCTGTGTCTTCCTGCCTGTAGTTACTTGCAGTCCAACACCAGTAAAGACTTCCAGCGTTGTGTCATCGACATGCTGGAGGATCCAGAGGTGGTGAACACCATGCTGCTTCCAGGTGTGTAAGGAATGGGAGATATTCCACTTTTGAGTGCATCAGGCTGATGCAAAAGGGCAAAATATATCTATCTGCTATGCTATACTATGCATGTGCTACAGTACACCACACTATACTATGCTACGCTGCACTACACTACAATATAATATATTTATTGTATTGTATTGTATTTAATTGTATTGTATTGTATTGTATTGTATTGTATTGTATTGTATTTATTGTATTGTATTGTATTTAAATAATTTTCGCACAGAGCCCCTGGAATGGAAATATAGGCTCACATTTCTGTGAGCACACAATGGCCCGCAATATGCAATTCAGCTATTTTTGAACAGTGAATTTTAATGGTAATTAAAAGGTTGAATGTCTTTGGGGGTGATCAAATTCCTGAATGTCTAAAAAAATGCTTGAAGGTAATGTTTAGCTAATAAACCCACCAGCACCTTAAAGGGGAATTCCACCCATTTTCAACAGTGTGTACAAATGCAGTCATTTGGTTCCATTTGTACACTCTCAGAAAAAAAAGAAGTGTCTAAAGAAATCCATTAACATGGTGAAAATACATCTTGATGATGTCGTCAAGATGTTTCACCATGTTAGTGGTTTTCTTCAGACCTCCATTTCTAGGAAACCCAGAATGGGGGAACTTTTTTATCATGTCCACCCAGCA
>CM076971.1:42682879-42692879 GCA_039105355.1 Benthosema pterotum
CGTAGATCGATTAATAATAATAATAATAATAATACATCCAGATTATCTTTTTTTGCATGATCACCTTACTTGAGTGAAGTATTGGATATTTTTGTTATTGTATTGAAAGTTGTATTTTTTTTGGCTGTGATCATGTAAAATGTAAAAAGTGTGACATACCGTATTAGTGATGAATAGTTTATGTTAGGTACTGCGGGAGATCAACTAATAACTATTATACCCTGTGTGCATCTGGAAATGAACAGATAAAGACTGCAGCAGACTCTCTCTCCATCTGTACATAATATACAATTCACAAAGATGTGAACATGTTTCTGTTGTGCTTTGGTTCTGTAGTTGTGACTCCCACCAACTATAAATAATTATGAGCAACTTCAATAAAAGACTTCAAATGAGTGAATGTACTTGTGTCTGTTTTCCTCTGTAGCGTAAGTAAAAAAAAAAGTATTTTGGTTCAGCTTCGCTTTGCTGACTTACACTTGTGTCTTGCTGTGAGAAAAACCTTTGTGACAGTATTATATAACACTCAGACCTGTTTGAACTGAGTGGTGCTCTGTGTGTGTGTGTGTGTGTGTGTGTGTGTGTGTGTGTGTGTGTGTGTGTGTGTGTGTGTGTGTGTGTGTGTGTGTGTGTGTGTGTGTACACGTTGGGGCACTGCTCCTTTTTTGTCACTGGAAAATACCCCAGGAGGAGCCTCGCGATTACGGCACGGTTTGAAGGGGTTAACTGTACACTTATGAAACTAAATAAGCTAATCTCACTATGTAGCAATGTAATATCCAGGGGAGGATGTAACATTTCCCAATTGGGTGGGGAGGCAGGAGAAAATGGTATGGGGGCGGCTTCATCGCCCGTGTCGCTTCACGCCACGGGCGATGAAGCCGCACCCATACCATTTTTGGTTACAGGACTTTTATCAGGCAATTAAACATCAATAATAACATCAGTTGTTGTTGAAGTTGCAACAGACACGCTGCATGCATAAAGCTAAAGGTCTGACTCAGAGAGTTTTCTGTTTTCAATGATAAAATGCTGTTGGCTCCACAACTGTAGTTAGTTAGTAGCAGAAGTAGTGTTCCAAATCATTTTAAATAATAGGCACTTTAATTTGAAATATCTTAGGTTGCTTTGCATGCCATCGTGTTTGGTGGGGAAGACTGGGCATTTAGGGGGGCATTGCCCCCCCATGCCCATGCCTAGATCCGCCCTTGGTAATATCTGCACTATATGCTAATATTAATACTTTTTTGCTAGATTGTCTTCTTTAGCTTTGAAGGGCCTTATAGCCAGTACAGAATGCAAGCTCTTTAAAGTGTGCTGTTCATGGAGACTCTTGCCTGGGGCTATTTTTTCTCCTGATATTCTCTGGAGCATGCCATGGCTGCTGGAGCATTAACATTTATTTTCACTCATTTTGCTATATGACCACATTGAAACTTATTGCTTAATGGAAATGCAGTTATTTACCACTCATAACAGATTTGGAAAGTTATCATTTCATATTTTATATATACACATGCACACCACAATCATACTTTATTAGCAAAGATTGCCACATGCCAATTACAAAATGTCACTTTTTTTCTTTTTTTCTTCTGACAGCATGCGCACAACAGGGGTGTCAGGTTGTCTAAATCGCATTGTGTCTGAATGTCTTGCTCATTGCAAATCACTTTGGATCCAGGAGCTATAAGCATTCAGCACTGACCATGTCCACTAGAAGATGTGCCTTATATTGAAGATGTCTATTTTTTTTTACTTCAGCTCAAACATTCTTTGTATTGGGCGGCCATATTGTGATCAGTAAGGTCTTTCCCTCTCAAAATCACTATCAGTCTCAAAAAACTGAATTAAATTAAATCTGTAGGTTTTCAACCGTTTTCATCTCAACACCCATTATTTATTTGGCATTTGAGCCACGGCCCACGCATCTTATGAGATGATATGAATGGTTGGAACCTGGAAGAGCGGAGTTTCACTCCGTCTTTCTTATGACATCATCATCATCATCATCATCTCCGCTGGAATATTATCGCTTCTAGAGACAGGTTAAACATCAGATTTTCAGAGTAAGAGCCGTAGCAACTTTCTACCATTTTCTTTTTTAATTAATCAAGGGATCAATTGTGTTAAAGCCTGAGGACCACTGGTTGAAAATCACTGTGTTAAGTATCACATTGCGGTACCAGAAGGAATTGGCTAAAAGACCCTAAAGTCAAACACATAATAAACCTTTTATTACTCACCCAAGGCCACGGTGTGGTGGTGGTGTCCAGATTTCATAACTACAGCGGGGATATCTCTGTCGATACCTTTTTCTGAGAACGTGAAGGTTTTCTCTTATCTCTCTCTCTCTCCTGCGGTACAGTGAATGAGAGTGCTAGTGAAATGCAAATGTCAAATCGCTGAGGAATAGCAATGTGGTACATTATTCCTTCAGTCCTACCCGCTGGCATGAGGAGGATAGCACTGGGCCAACAGTCTTGGGACTGTCTGCCGGTTGTTTCAAGGAAGAAGATGCCATTTGTTTCATTCTATTCCAATACTGTAGCCAACCAAACAAGGCAGACATGTTTGAAGTGTGTTCTCCTTGTGTGCCCAGCGGTCCTCTCCAAGGGCCAGAAAGGCACACTTTGGAGCCGAGAGACTCAAGAAGCAAGAATCAAGAAGGCTTTTATTTGTCACTTGTGTTCACAGTGTTGGCAAGTAACAAATGTATTACTAATATCATGAAGTATTTTATTATCCTTTTCCAGTAACTGGTAATATAACTAATTGCGTTATATTATTAGTAATAATGTTAATATTATACTGTTATTCTGAAGGTGTTACTGCTGTATGTTCACAAGCCTTGCAGGCACTGAGTGTTTACTTATGAGTAGAGATGCCCCAATACTGTAGGCCTATCAGTATCAGAAAAGTTTGGTCATATGGTGTCACTGGGGCAGCAGTGGCTCATGGGTAGAGTCACCAGATTGTAACCACAAGGTTGCCGATTTGATCCTGGGTTGCCCCAGAGTTAATGTCGAAGTGTCCTTGAACAAAACACTGAACCCCTAATTGCTCCCCTAATCGCTCCTGATGTACTACTTAGTAGGTACCTTGCATGATTTCTACTGCTGTCAGCGTATGAATGTGTGAGAATGTGATGCAAAGCTATGTAAAGCACCCTGGATAAAGGCACTATTTAAATGCACCATTGACCATAATATCAGTATCCGCAAACATGCCAGTCTAACCACCCATCTGTCACATGGGTGATGTTAAAATGCTGGGGCATATGGAGTTTGCTTTCGACTATCCCTAAACTGCAAGTGCACTCCAGAGTCTTCCATAAACACAAGAAATGTGAATAAATTGGGTAGTGACACTTGGGGAGAGAAATGCAATTAGTGGAGGAGATTAAAAAAAAAAGTAAAGTGAAAAGTAACACATTTTATTTTTGCCAGGAGAAATATGTAAATGCATAATGTTTTAAAATAACTAATGGATAATATTGGCCTATTGCTGCTGGGATCATTTTTGTAAAGGTAACAGAGGCAATTATAGCTGCAAGCAGCAATAAAACGTGACCAAGCAAGCAGCAATAAGGAGTCAGAACAATATGCAGAAGAAGGAACATATTTTTGAGAAATTATCTGAGGGGGGTGCTTTTGCCCCGGGTCCATACAATAGTGAATGAATAAATGAAATGTAAAATTCCTACAGTAGCCTACAACCTGGCCTCCTACAACAAAACTGATAAAAGCTTGGACAATTACAGTACAATTCAAGTACAACTAGAAGAAATTGTGAAATAAATGTGATTGGACACTAGTTAACAACAGTTGTTTAAAGGTAGGGTAAGTGATTTGAAATTCATCGTGTAGTACCAGCCTGGTGCACTAGGGCGCCTAACAGTAGCTACACTATGTGAACCTGCTGCTCGATCCTGATTGGAGGAGAATTTGCCACCAACTGGGGAACTTTTATTAGCTCCTCTGCTAACATGGGGGAGGGGGAAACTCCATACATGGTTTCCACACCTTATAATAGAGCATTTTAACAGAATTTTTTTTTTTTTTGGGTGATATCTGACAGAAGTGAAATCACTTCCCCTACCTTTAATGGCCACTTTGTTCAAGAAGTTAATCTAACATAATCTGGCACAATGTTTTAACCACTACACTGTTACATGAAATGATCAAGGCTTGTACAATGCAAAGCTTTCGTTGGGTAGGTTACTACTGGAAATCTAGAATGTCAGGGTATGACCTGGCCGGGAATCGAACCCCAGTCTCCCAGTCTCAGGGTAGAC
This sequence comes from Benthosema pterotum, assembly GCA_039105355.1. Taxonomy (NCBI): domain Eukaryota; kingdom Metazoa; phylum Chordata; class Actinopteri; order Myctophiformes; family Myctophidae; genus Benthosema; species Benthosema pterotum. Next base: position 42,687,177 of record CM076971.1, read on the forward strand.
ACTCTAACCATAAGGCCACTGCATTGGTGCCATTACCATTACATTGAGTTTTATCATCTCAATCACAAAGTGACATTTCCGTGAATGTCACTTTCATGATATGCGAGTGTAACTCAGTGCTATTGAGAAGTAGGCAGAAATGCATTGGACTCATAGTAAAAGCCCAGCTTGAATCCTTTTATGTTAGGTCTTTTTAAGTAATAGCAAATCATACACATTGCAGAGACTTTAATTGTTACTGTAAAATAATTCAAACCGGCTGTCATTTTACATCTCATCTTACTCACTTCAATGTGTTTCAGACACTAGACTATGATTTGTCACCGTTAGGCTCACTGTGACCACTGATCACGTGACTAACCAAATGTAACTGTGTACCCCATCATTGGCGCAACTCCGTCTCTAAATGGCTCTGGAGCGTTGCATTAAAATTGGATTTTAGATCAGCACGCAGCAGTGGATAAACAAAACACAAGACAAATCAGTTTATAAAGAAAACTGAAGCAATAGGACATGGGGGTGTGACAATCTGCCACATTCTGATGTGAAACTCTACATACAATATAAAAGTATACTGGTTTACAGCAGTACGTTTTTATGAAGTGTATCCTTTCAACAAACAACTACCCTTAATCAATGATTATCTATGATAAAAATGCTTCAAAACAAGAGCCTACACATCAATGTTAACAGTGAATGTGATTCATAAAATGACCAATGCCAGGCTGCATTATATATTTGATGGTCAAATGAATTATTTTCAAAGTAATTTAAACATTTCATTGATGAGCCATGCAAGTTCCATTGTAAAAGCAGTGAGGTGGCTAAAATGGAAACTCCAACATAAAAGAAGGACATCAAGAGAATGGCAAGGTTTAACGGTTTTTATTAACAACCACTCCCAAAAGTATTAGATTACATTTGTACAAGGGCAGCATTGCTGGTTGAACTGGTAGGGATACTTAAGTAATCTGATTACTTGTAATGAATTATTTACATGATTACTTTACCAAACAAGGAGAACAAAGGAAGACCTGGAGATGCCGCAAACAGGAGGGGGGCCCAGGCCACCCCTAGGGACGTCGAAGCTGTTCCCACCCCTCGCCCTAACTTAACAAATGAATCCTAAACCGAGAACTAAAACATAACGAAAACCAAGGCTGCCGGCCATCTCCAGGCCAAACAGAAATAAACTAACTAAAGAGAACTGAAAACAAAGGCTAACAAGAACAGAGCTGGGCTGCTGAGCTGTTGTCTGGTCTGTCTGCCATCAGACTGAAGGAGCTGGCTTTTATGCAGGAGGAGGAGCATGGCTGATTGGGGAACTTGCTGCAGGTGCCAGCTGGGTGTGCCACACTGAGTGAGGGAGAGACAGAGTGTGTGTGTGTGTGTGTGTGTGTGTGTGTGTGTGTGTGTGTGTGTGTGTGTGTGTGTGTGTGTGTGTGTGTGTGTGTGTGTGTGTGCTGTCATGGCCACACGCAACAGGTCCACCAACAGGTCATGTAGGCTACACCCGTCTACACTGGAAGTGTAACAAAAACCCATATGAGTACATAAATCACAATATATCATAAAACATTCAAACATGAACATTTAAAAATGGCCGATCTACAAGCTCCTTGCTTAAAGGTAGGAGAAGTGATTTCACTTTTGTCAGATATCACCCAAAAAATATTTTTTTCTGTTAAAATGCTCTATTATAAGGTGTGGAAACCACATATGGAGTTCCCCCCCCCCCCCCACGTTAGCAGAGGAGCTAATAAACGTTCCCCAGGTCACCACAATTCTCCTCCAATCAGGAGAGAGCAGCAGGTTCACATAGTGTAGCTACTTTTGGGGGCCCCTAGTGCACCAGGCTGGTACTACACCATGAATTTCAAATCACTTCCCCTACCTTTAAAACATACCTCTGGTTAAGTGCAAGAAAACAAACAAAAGAGGCTCTTGAGCAGTACTGAGGCTTATGCAGAGGTCACCTGAAGAATACTGAACCACAGTGTAAAATTATACAAATAGTAAAGTGTCAATTAGAAATGGCTGATCTACAAGCTCCTTGTGCATAAACATACCTCCAGTTAAGTGCAAACAACCCAACAGGAGCTTGTCCCTCAGCGCCCAGAACTAGGAGGAGAGCACCTGAGGAACAACAGGACCATTTACTACATACAATAATGTGAGTGATGGTTTAGCATAAAAAACACCTAATGCCTACCTTGCTCACTCAGTGCATGTTGACAGCAATAGGAGGACTGAATGACTAAGTCCCTGGCTTTATAGTGGGGGAGGGGCTGTCAGTGGCCACCTGCAAGTGGGTGAGTGTTTGGGGAGTGGCCACAGATCATTGTCTGCAGAGCCCTGGAAATAGACAGTTACGCCAACTCTGTTCACTTCATGGGGCCAGTCCGTCTACATAAACTTCTGTTGGATAGTGACAGCCGGAAGTTACTGAATGCATTGAAGCCTATGGGCTCGAGTATGAGAACCACGTGACCAGGCGGTTTTCTGACCCCTCAATGTCGCAACTCTTCTACTAGATGGCTCTGATTGTCTGGAGACAGGTCTCCCTGCTACATGCAACACACACACAATATATATATATATATATATATATATATATATATATATATATATATATATATATATATATATATATATATATATATATATATATATATATATATATATATATATATATATATATATGGAAAACTGAGGGTTACAATTTATTGAATTAAAGTAGTAAGGTTACTGAACAGAAAATACAAAAAGCTAAGGGAAGGGACTGGTGGTGCCAGAAAAAGTTACAATCAACAACACACCTACCTAGAACCCCAACCCTCTAACCTACCGGGAATTACTCAAACAAACAATTCCTACTCTACCTTCAAAAAAAGGAAATTACAACATGTGGCACTCACCTCTAACCTGGTGTAAAAAACACGGGAGTTACCTACGTGTTGCAAAATGTACAGGGTACCCTGTCTTCCCCTGTCCCTTCCCTGAAGAACTTAACTCAAAATGGGAAGGCTGAACTTAAATACTAGAACTACAAACAAAAGAAAGTACTCTGATTATAAACAGTACAGTACGGTACTTTAACAGTACTTTTACTGTGAGACTGTGGCTAGAGTAGGGCTTTACCGAATAGCCTCGTTTTTAACAACAAAGACTGGTTTTACAAAATGGCTGTGTTTAGGACAACTTCTAAGGACTACTATTTGACTTGTATTTGGACAAACTGGCAAAACTGGTATGCTTAGGACACTGAATGGTTTGGAGCTGCTGTCTGCTGGCAGGCTGGAAAGGGAGTGAGTGGAAGACAACAGGTGCCTTATATAGTCTGATGATGGAGGTGATTGGAGGAGACAGATGCGTGGTGGCCCAACCGGTGGTGAGAGGTGGAGGAGTGGGCTGGTACTGGAGATGAGTGGGCTGGACCTGTGAGTATGATTGACAAACTGGAGAGAAGGAGAGGAGAGCAGAATATAGAGGGGAGGAACACATGCTGCCTGCACTGTCTGTCTGTCTGTTCCCCCATAATAATACACGTAACAGCCCCCATTTGAGCAATTTGAGTAAGACTGGTTTTGCTGCTATTTGGCATCCCCCTCTACAAAACTGTAAAATATCAGAAGCATATTACGCTGCATGTGTAGATTAGGGGCATTAGAATCATTTTCACAAACGAGCAATTTTCATTGGCTCGTAAAAACATAATTTTTTCACTTAAAACAAAATCCACACCTATTTTCATATTCGTATGGCTCCAAAGTTCATGTGTAGGTCATTGTTATGCATTTTGATCAAAGATTGTAGGAGAACAGACATTTTAACTGTTTTACATATAATTCAAGATGGCGGTTCATCTAAAGGTCAGAGGTCAAAAGTCAGAATACAAAAGTTGTTCGGCATAAGCAGACGCATAAGTGAATATAAGTTACATTTCTGAGAGTCAAGCAGTTCATAAGTTATAAGTGTTTAAAGTTTGCAATTTCAGTTGAGTGCTATAGCGCCACCATTTGACCAGTGGTCACAGGCTTCGCATCATCACCGTTTGGCATCACCCTCTACCAGATTACCAATTTTCGCGAAAACCGACTGCACGGTTCAGCCAGAACAGCTATTTCTGGCGGAAGTAAGAAGGAGAAAAGCAGCAATATCAATTAAGTGACCAAGTCACTGCTTGGTCACTTAATTAACTTTAGTGTGTACAAACACTGTTTGTGAACAGATTTGTTTGTTTGTTTGTTTAAAAACACCTCACCTCCACTCTATTGGCTCATTATGAAGATGCTGGAAACTGCAGTGCTGTGATTGGCTAAAACGCTGCCTCGCCCCCACACAACCCCCCTGCCCCTCACAAATTAGCACCGCCATTCCTGAGCCCGACGAATGTTTTTGTTTTGACCGTGTCCAAGTCGAATTCTATTCCGCCAAAGCCATTTGAAAAGTTCTGCTGCTTCCACATTGTTGCATATTATGTGTCTCTTTTTTTGGTTGACACCCGTGTGCTCTAGGACTGGCATAGGCCGCTTAATTTGGTACCAGTGCCAACACTGGCAGTCCCTGGGGGCACGGTGCCAGGTAAGTGCTGTATCCTTACAGCTAGAAGGTCCTGGGTTTGATTCCCACGAGAGACGCTGTGGCTGCCATGTCTCCTTCTCCACGTCATCAGTGCCCATACCTGAGGCGTGGGTTGGCGAAAGGACCTTTCTGTGTGGAGTTTGCATGTTCTCCCTGTGTCCCCTAGGGCACGTAGGTACCCTCACAAAAACATGCAGTCTCTAAACTGCCTCCCCCTGGCCAGCCAGGGCGCCTGATGGAGGGGACTGGGACTGGTTGGAATAACGTGTTCCTTCCATGTGCTACGTCCAACCAGGCTGTCCGGTGAAAGGAGAACAGCTTGGACTCCTCATGCAGTGGATAAAAAAAGTGCAAAATCGTGGGATAAATATTAAAATAAAAAAAAGAAGTCCCTCACATTTGCATGTAAATTACATACTGTACATGAGTCCACATTCATTAAAACTCTGAATTTTGACTGGGCAGAGGGTCCGGATTATTGCTACAGGTAAGTCTAATGATCATTATAACAATGTGTTACAGCCATGACGTCTGTCTTCATATGTCATAATCCCTGTGTGAGGTGAGTGGTGAAGGTGTGTGTGAGCTGAATGAGCTGTAGTGGATGATGGATGATTATAGGTGAAGCCGGGGAAATGATTAGTTCAGTCTACCAGGAAAGGCTTCTCTTCTCACCTTGGCCAGCGAACAGAGCTCATGTTTGCTCATCGTATTATGTGAAGAAATTGAAGTACGGGTTTGGTTGGTGTAGGTTCTATTTCTTCCTTTGCACGTTTTGTTTGATTATAGGATAATTCGGGTAAGTTAGGTTTATATATCGTTGTGAGTTATTTCAGAACAATTAACCCATTATTATATTATTATACCGATATTAACGGTCGCCGCTGTTGGCCAAACGGTCGCTTTATGGTGCCGCGATGGTCGGTCAGTCGGGAAATGATTTCATTGTATCTCCAGGTGTGAGGGTCATCAGCGACATCAGAGACACTGCAGAGATCACTGCTAAAATCTAAATGATCTAGTAAGATCACATATTACACACATAAAGACCCCCAGGAAAGTGTTATTCTAAATGTCATTAACACCTTTTGCAGAAATGGTGAAACATCTCTTTAATCT
>CM076971.1:42695379-42725379 GCA_039105355.1 Benthosema pterotum
AAAAGGATCCAAGATAGAACAGGGTTTACTCACTGATACAGGTACAATACATGCCTGGAATATTATTACTATTATTTTAGCTCTTCCTAGTGGCTGCCTATGGTCGCGGCCCACCGGGAGAGCTCCTGGTACTCCCTGTGGCCAGTCCGACCCTGCAAGACACGTTTTTAACACTGGGAAACTTCTTTCTACCTGACTGGTGTTAGGGAGGGGCAGTCTACATGTTATGGGCAACTGGCTGTGTGACTGATCTCACTGCTGAGACACATGCATACAAACTCCCTCTCCTCTCCCTGCTGCTGTGCAAACAGCCAGCAATGTGCCACTATCTCATTTCATTACCTGACAAACTCGACCTGCAAACAAAGGCTTTTCCATTACCCCACATTCAGTGATCTACACGCACGACGCACATGCAAGCCTTTCATTTTGACCGAATTTGCACAGCGATAAAATGACACACCCAGTCCTAGGTTGCAACCAAATATTGTATTTACAGTACGTAGCCGGATTAGTGTTTATTCACCATAGATACGCAATGCAAAACAGGACAGGCACATCACAAGCAGCTCTTCACATCAACAGAACAGACCAAAGCCGACTGGCAAGTGCCAGCCTTCTGTTCTCAGCTAGCTAATGATGAGCCAGCCTGGACTACATCATTAGAAGGACAAAATCTAAATCTAGCAACTAGATCTGCACCCTGTAGAGTGCCAACTTGCGTATTGTGTACGCAAGTTGTGCATATTCATATTTTTAATTCTTCTTCTATCTTTTATGATTTAATTTATTTATTTTCAGAATCTCGTTCAGGAGACAATACTTAGGATGACATTAGTTTTATGTCAACCATTACGTCATCACATAAAACGGTCAACCAGAATACTTTGATGGACGGCCGGTGACTGCGAAACAATCACTTAGTTGTTTCTTGTGCTCACTCTGCTCCTGAAAGTAATAATAAATAAAGCACAATAAATGGCAGCCCTACATATAAATAAACTTAGAATATCCACAAGCAGATTAAAAGTAGGCCTACACATGCATGTTGCCAACTTGTAGATCTCATCAGTGAAGAGAGACGGGACCAAATACACATCCACCCATCAATCAATCAATCAATTAATTAAAACTGCTTGCATAGCATTTGTCTAGCATGCCAGACAGATGTGATAATGGTATCAGGCGGCAAAGCGCTCAGTCTACCAAGCAATCCTCGATCGTTTCTACTCTCACCTATGGTCATGAAGTTTGGGTCATGACCGAAAAAGGATCAGGCCACAAATACAAACGGAAACGGACAAAATGAGTTTTCCTTAACAAGTGGCTAGCATCTCCCTTAGAGATAGGGTGAGAAGAGACACGCTAGAGCAGGGGTGCCCAACCTTTTTCAGCAGCCAACCCCTCCGGGATCTACCAGTCCAATATCAACATTTCAAACCACACGCATCGTTGCCGGCCTGCAGTAACTTCACAACAACACAACACTACGTTGTTTTACCACTTTACTTTATGTCCATATAAGCATAAAGTACAACGGACTTGTCATAAATAGGCCTACAACAGACTTGGGCAAACACTGCCATTGCAAATGCAATCATAATAAGAACAGTCCAGAATAGTCCATTATAAGTTACAGAACAGTCCATTACACGTTGAACAATACTGTTGGCATAATTCACAGACAGCAGACAACAATCCTCCAAATGAGCCGCTTCGTAGACAGACAGACACGCAGACACGCACACACACATACACACAAAAATATCGCTCTTTTTTCATTTCCACCTCATTTTTTTTCTTTCCTCCCCACATCTCCCAAGATCCACTCATGATCAGGCCAAGATCTACTGGTAGATCCCGATCTACTGGTTGGGCTCCCCTGCGCTAGAGAGACTTGGGAGCAGAGTCGCTGCTTTGTTGCCTGGAAAGGAGCTAGTGGTTCTGGCATCTGGTTAGGATGCCTCTCGGGTGCCTCCCTATGGTTCTCGAGGCATGCCCACAGTGGAGGAGATCCCGATGCAGTTGGAGGAAAGTGACATGTTCTTTCTCCGGGAGTTTTATCTCCTCCTTCTCATGGATGTGTCTTTTTATACTGTATGTGACTGAAAAGTCAATTAATGAGGCAGAAAAAGTGAGTGGAGGAATGCATTGTTGTATGAATCTAAGGAATTTACTCCCAGTCCCAGCACCGCAAACTATGTGTGCGTGTTTGTGCATGTTAATCGGCTTAATAAAGTGCATCTCCTTCTTATTCAATCTCATGTCACGTTGCTGTGTCTGCCCATATTTTCAGGGCAGGTTTTTGTGGCTGATGAAACGTGGCTGATTCACCATTCTTTTTCTATTGGCAGGAATTGCTACTGCACAGAGCCCAGGCTTGTTCTCCTGACATTAAACTGGCAGCCAGGACCCAGCAGTTACCGGTATGAGGTGGCTGTATTTTGTACACAAAAATAGCCAGACACACTGTGCTATTATCAGGCTGGGGAGATGGAGGATGATTCCATATGGTGGGGCGGGAGGGAGGCGGTGGTGCATGGATGCTGCCACTGACCATTGTGTCAACAGAAGCAGTGAGAACTTAAAGGTGGAGGTGGACGCATACTCGCAGAGGGAGGTTTGGGCTGGAAAATTAAATTACTGCGGGGGACGGGGCATATGTTTGGTCTCAGCATCAATTGACCACGACTCTCAGCCGGACAGGGAACTAGAGGTGTAAGAGGACTGAGCCAACTTGGATGGATTTGGATTTTGGGGGAGTGATGAAGCTGAATCTTCACAATCGCTCTCATGTATGTAAAGCTTTCTTCAAAGCTTTCTTTGTACTTTTTTCATTGAGTTGTTTCATCTCGACAATAACCGGGTCTTTAATCTGCACAGTGAACGACTAGAAAGAGGGCCGGCCAGAAGGGAAAAAACATGGCTGAGAGATGTGGGTTTTTTGAAGGTGATGAAGCTGAATCCTCATTCCCCCTTAGGCCTATATATACATTGTAAATCTTTCTGCAGGTAACAGGACAGAGAGGCATTATAGGCCACCTTGATGTAAACTCAAGCAGTTTGTTCAAAATTAAGTTTAGAGGGGCAACTTTTTAACCAAAAATCTAAATAGATATATACTGTAGCTACACTATATATTTTTCCACTTTTCCCCCTCTACGTTGCTTCTACTTTAATGCTGCAGCCGTTTCCCTGCAAACAGACACTTCGTCCTGCAGACAGTCCTGAACTTTGTTGTTCTCAACAAATCATGAAAATAGAACATTCGTCAGGCTCAGGAAAGGCGGTGCTAATTTATGAGGGGGAAGGGGTTGTGTGGGGTGAGGCAGCATTGGAAATGCTTAAACATTCGACAATGAAGGTTAATATGTAGCATGTCTACAATTGCTACATTTTGGGGGTATAAACAAGAAGCCAAAGGATATAGGGCAGGCTTTTCATGGAAACGCAATGAGCACAATACCTACGAAAAAAAAAAAAAAAGATGATAAAAAAAAACATTTTCAAATTCATTAACAATTCCACATGCTGTGGAGGTGGAGGGACCCAAAACAATGCGGATTAATCCGTCCCTGCCTATCCTGTATCCTTTCTTCAAACTGAGGTGGTTTCCACATATGTTCATTATGTAATTTCTTGTGTTGTTTCCTCTTCTCTCTTGACCTTAATTCGCAGAGGGATAAGATGGGGCGATACAGGAAGTAAAATAGGTCAGAGTCGAGATAACAACAGGAGTAAAGGGTGTTGTTAAGGGAAAGTCCAATTATCTAAAGGCAGTAATGTGTCCAGTAATGTCTTCTGTGCCGAGTCTGCCAACAGGCTGCCTAGTAGATCAGCTCCTTTTGTGATAGGCACAGTGCACTAGACCAGTGGTTTTCAACCGGTGGCACGGGGACCACCCGTGGGCCCAGGTGACCCCCTGCTAAATGATGGAGAACGTGAAATGCAACGGAATCCTTTTGGATTCATGTAACAACATCAAAAGTTAAGTTGCATTATTGTTTGTTTACAAGACGTTGACACAACTTAGAATAAATGTTATCTTGACCAACTATTGCCTAATGGACCGTGGTAATTGGTATCAACATCACTCCAATTGGGAATTGGGACAAAATCTATCAGATAGCAAAAAAGTCATCAAATGATGGTTCAAAAAACAAATGAATGGTGGCCCACTGACCCCTGATATGAAAAGGGCGGAAAGCCACTGCACTAGACAGATTGAGGGGTACTGATGAAGCAAATAGAATGACTGGTTTATATTCTAGCCATATTAATTAAATACATAAATATTTCTAGACTCAACAGCTCAGCTCAGACCTCAGCATCAAAGACTGTCTTCAAAAAATCTGATGTCAATTAAAGAGATATCTGTTGATGATTTGGTGCGATTTTACTGCTATGTTGATGAACTGACTAAATATCCTACAATGAAACAGGGTTAGGGGTGTATTTCTGTCGAATAAAATAATCAGTCAGCCAGTCAGTCAGAACCAGCTGTATTGTATCTGTATGTGACCAAATACTGTACGAGTCCTTCATATTCATTCACATAACCCGGCCCAAAATGTAATGGAGCTGTAGTGCCACCTTCTGGTAAATAAGTGACATTACCAGTGGATTCAGACATTTGGACACATGTAATATCATGAGTACCGGTATGCAACAGTAGTTCTCCCAAACCCCTTGATGCCAAGGACCCCCAAATTGACGCCAATTAGCCCAGCAACCCCCATTTGAGAAGACATTCCAGTGACACCCATGCCACGGCTCTACTCTACAGCTTCTTGCATCACCGTAAATCATGAAATCAGTAATAACAAATAATGATGATACTAAGATGTTTGTTTGAGAACAAAACATTGGGTCATTTTTTTTAATTTGGAACCGGTATTGGTTTTCATTGTGATACAATAAAACAGGCACAATATTCAATGTTCGAGCCCACAAATTAATTTTGAAACCAAATGACCTAAGTGCATAAGGGGAATTCGACCCATTTTCAAAATGCTCCTGAGGGTACAAATGTGAACCAAATAAAACTCTACAACTGTTCTACAAACATACTAATTACATGATGCCGGTCTGTGAAATACATGTGATGACATCATCAAGATGTATTTCACCATGTTAATGATTTTTCTTTCAGACCCCTTTTTCCTGAGAGGGTACAAATGGAACCAAATGGACCCTAGCGGGTCCATTTGGTTCACATTTGTATCCTCTCAGAAAAAAAAATGAAGATGGGTGGAATTCCCCTTTAAGCAACTGAAGATGCCAATAAGCATCTGTTCAGGACCTCACAGGTGATTCAATGTCTGATTAGGACTCACAGGTGATTCTGTGTCTGATTAGTCTCATCAGAATCACCTGTCAGGTTCTAAACATAGCTGGTGAAGGACTACAGATGAGACATGAGACCCATGAATACTCAATATTAAATCAAAAAGAGAAAAGATTTTGCCTGCTTATGTATGTTTATCATACATTTTGATATTGCATTAAAACATGGTTGTCACTAGGTGAAAAATGGGTTACAAAAAAACAGCCTACTGCAACCATCTAATCTATGGTATGTTAATCATATGTGGCATATAAATATTTATATATTTTATGACCTCTCTAGATGGTCTAAGGCCAGAGAGTTGATGCCCAAGGGGCCTCCTAACCACATGCTCAAACCACCATATATGTTTTTTTTTTGTTTGTTTTTTTAAATGCCAAATCAACATTAAAAACGGCAATTGATTCAGTCTGACTGCATTAAGAAGTAGAAGAATTCTCACTCTTGGCATTTCCTCCAGCTTCCCAGCTCTGATAAAGCCTATGCTAATTACAGTATTACTGCAATTATTATTATTATAGTTTATGGCATTGATTGAGGTATGAACCTACAGTATGACAATGTTTTAATCTGTCTCTCGGTCTGTCTGTTGGCTGCCTGCCTGCCTGTCTGTCTGCCAGCTTTTACTATATAGTTCAAGACCTTGTGAACTCTAATGTGACCTAAGCACTTGGGTCACATGGTTTCAATATTCAATTTGTTTGTGGGCTAGAACATTGAATATGATGCCTGTTTTTGTTTTATGTATTGCGATAAATGCCATTGTCAGTTCCACATATAAAAATTACCCAATGTTTGATGTTGTTTTGAAAGTATCTGAAAACTGAAGCATTGTTCTGGGTTGTTTTGGTGGCTAACATATTTGGAAACTAAAAGTCGAATATTTGTTCAGGAACAAACATCAAGAAACATGAAGAACTTGTTATTTAAGATTCAATTCATACTTTTGATTAGATTATAGTACCAAAATGCCAATCACAGGCCAGCATTATCTTGACTTTCTTTTGGGGCCTAGACAATTAGAAACAAACAAACAGAAAAACGATGTTATTCTATAACGACAATTCCCTCTGTTGGTCAGATTATACTAAGACACCCAGACCATTATAACACATTGTAGATGTTCTATTTATCAAATGCTCAAATGTATAGGGCCAAAGTGGATGCTGTGTTGCGTAATCTACATAGTACTTCTAATGTATTGGAGTAAAAGTACAATATTTGCCTCTGAAGTGGAGTAGAAGTAACATTATTGAAATTTTAAATTAGACATACTCAAGTACAGTACAAATACTTCCACGTTTTAGTACAGCATTCAAGCAAACATACTAAGCTGATTCCATGACATTCTACCATACACTGTACAACAAGTCAAAAAGAAAACAAGACATTTTCTGGAGTAATTCTATTTCTTTATTTATCATCTTCATGTCAAGATTAACATTTCACGTGAAGTTGATGTCCCGTGAACAAAAAAAGATGTGTTTAAAAAGAGGACGAGAAAACAAAGAAAAATGTGGCTCACAAAATAAAGGCATTCTCTTAGATAATATTCTTTACAATGACATCTTACAAAAGGACAATAATGAAAAGTAACGGTCAGCCCCTGATGATCGGTGAACGGCGTTCAGGGAGTATCGCCAGGCGTCTAGACCTTGACCTCTAACTGTAACAATGATAGAACAGACCGATCCGTACACATATGTATATATACACACACATTTTAAAACTCCTGAGATTCATGGGGATACATGATAAATGGGGGACAGACTATAGTCAGACTGCAAGGCTGGCACCACCAGTACTGATTTTATTTAAATGCACATAAAGTGACGTACATTTCCGGTATGTGTGTGTGTGTGTGTGTGTGTGTGTGTGTGTGTGTGTGTGTGTGTGCGTGCGTGCGTGCGTGCGTGCGTGCGTGCGTGCGTGCGTGATCCATTGGCAGTAGAGAAAGGGGTTTTGTTTCGTTAGGCCTCATGCACACATATAGAAGAAATGTTCTGCCTGTGTTAAATGGCTGCTTCTTTCTGTGTTTATGAGGTGTGTTCTTCTGATGCAAATAATAATAATTGCCATCCGTTGGTTGTAAGCCAGATACAGACATAGTGGGCTACGGTGAACATCTCTTCGTAGTGGAAGGGAAATCCCGACGATTCTAAATGTTTATTCCTTGTGTTGAAGATGTATTTGTTTCCCCCTGGCACAAAAAAATGAATTTTGGTGCACCCTTAGTCAAAACTTTGAATTCACCAATTGACTTTCCATGTCTCCATTCCTGCGGTTCTGACAGTCAGAAATAAACAAGACAAAAACAGGGAGCAGAGATCATATTAGGTGCATTGTGAAAGCAGACACGGTGTTGGAATAGTGTATACCGTATATAGTATATATATTTATATATATAGATAGATATCTCTTGTTCACAACGACACAACAGCTACAGGCGATGACACGGACACTCGTTTTCTTCGGCGATCCATAAACTTTGGTGGCGCGAAAGCAGCTTTTTTGACAGCTGAGACGCTTCGTTGTTAATATTGCTCTGGTGAAAAAGTAAAATCTTATGCTCTACGACTGACGACACGCATTCCACACGATCCTGATGAGAACTCTGTGAGTGGGATATTTTAGACGGATACGACAGAACTGCAGAGAGAGAGAGAGAGAGAGAGCGAGAGAGAGAGAGAGAGAGAGAGAGAGAGAGAGAGAGAAAGGCTTGTTCAAAGCGGTCCTCTTTTGTGAATTTATATGTTACAGAAGAGTATTTTTTTGCTTCATGGCTGGTTACTAACCACCAACCCCCTTTCCATCTCTTTGTACACAAAACAAACTGGAAAGTACAGAGGGAGCGCATCGTGAGGAAAGGAAAAAAAAAAATTGAAAAACTCTCAAAGGTTCCACTGCCTTTCGCTGTGTCCTCTTTACTCAACTGCTTTACTCTCCAACTGCAAAAGAAAAGTGTCTGAGATCAATAGTCACTTCTTTGTGAGTTGCCCCCCCCCCCCTTTCCAGATTCAAGATTTGAGTTTTTCTTTTTTCTTTCTTGGACAAAGACAAACATGTTTCCATCTGTTACGGAGATCTGCTCGTCCAAAATGGATGCATTCAAAAAACCGCTCCCGTTCCGTTGCCAAAGCCCCAAAGTCCCAGTTGACATATCACTCAAGCAGCCGCCCATAATCTGTCCCTTTTATTAACTGCCAAACCAAAAAGAGAGGGGGGAAGAAGGAGAAGAGGAGAGGGAAAAAAAGAAAAGAAAAATGCGGAACACAATTCGTAATCTGTTATCCCGATTCAGCTCCGCCGCAAATGGTTTCCTTCTGCTGCTGATCTCGATTCAGTTTTTGATGCGTTTTTCCCTCCCCCGTCGCAAGATCAAGAGGTTAGAATCCAGGGGACGGGGGGAAGGACAGGGTTTTTTGGGGGTGGGAAGGTTTCCCTCTAATCCCGGCCGATCTTTGCACGATGTGTTCCGGTTTCCCTGACTTATCCCTTTTTTAGTGTCCGTTGGTCTCAGCTGTCGAGGCGGCGGAGGGGGTGGAGGGGGTTGAGGAGCGGGACGCAGAAGCCTTGTTGTCCCCGCCGGGGCTGGAGACGGAGGAGGGGAGTGCGCCGCCGTCGGCGGACACCTTGTTGTTGGCCGGGCCGCCGACCACCGGGGAGACCCTGGCTGACGCTGACGCGGCTGCAGCTGCGGCCGCCGCAGCCGCTGCCCTGGCTGCGGTTATGGCCGACACGGGTTTGGGCTGCGTCTGGAGGCCCGGGCTGCAGATGAGGTGGTGCCTCTCCCAGTCCTTGTGCTGGCAGAAGGAGCCGCAGTAGCGCGCCGCGTTGCAGCCGCTGCACGTCTCGCTGGCCTTGCGCCCGCAGTTCCAGCAGCACTGCGGAGAGAGAAGGGGAAAATAATAATGTGAGAAATGTGTCAACTCACGGTTTGCCAATACAACAGGGGTTTTCAACCTTTTTCACCTCAGGGCGCACCATTTATTCAGCATTTGAGCCACGGACCACCAAAACTAAAGATTTCTTTTGCTTTTGTCCACAATTCCAGGCTGGATTTGGAAAACAAAACACTCAAACATTCAGATCGAAATGACCATTAATCCTCTAGTTGTCTAGACTTGGGCTGGGCTACTAGAAGTAGAAGTAAGATGATGAATATTTTAACTTTTTAGAGTGTAAAAATGAAAGCAAATGGTTGCTTTCATTTTTACGTTCTCAAGAGTTACATCTGGTTAACCAACTTAGCTGGGGACCACCTGGAACCCTCTCAAGGACCACTGGTTGAAAACCCCTGCAATACAAGGAAGTAACCATTCAATGGATGATTATTACTGTCTAGCTAGCTTGGTGTCTGTTAACCACAGGTCCTTGGGCCGGAAATTATACATTTAAACCTTTTATTTTGCTTTTTTTTTATTGTAAATTAATGTTGTAGGCCTACTTTGTTAATATTATAAAGCAGTGTCTGTGCGTGTTATGAATATTTAAGCAATACACACTTGGAACTCTGGACACATACATCCACTGCTAAACATTTCTTTTTTTACTTTCCTATACTCATGGTTGGCTGCCCCGAGTTTGAACCCATACTCTAAAAGGCTGTCTAATCCAACGGGAGAGTTTCCTATGCCCTGAAAGACCACAGCGCCCTAGAAACGCCCTATGGCAACGGCATGGCAAAGCCGCAGTATAACCTTACAGGTAACCGGAGCTACAGAACAAAATACACTGAATGAATGTACCAAAAGAATGTTGGGAACGTCGCAAACAACGGCCGCGAGGTTGTCAGAGAAACATGCACGTAAAAAAGAAACGGGACCAACAGATAAAAGGGAGAATAAAAAACAACAACAACAACAAAAACGGGAGGACAGATGCACAACTGAGAGCACTTGTTTCACCTGACAGTTAATGTTCCGTGTCATGTTTTTTTTTTTTTTTTTTTTTTTCATTTCATGAACATTTTAATTGAATAAAAGCCTCAACCCATTTTGTCCCGGCCCTCGATTCGAGTTTCTGACACCAGATTATACAGTAGTTCCTTACACCAGATTATAGCTGCAGCAACATTCTAGCTTTTGATGCTAGATTCTACAGTAGTTTCCGACACTAGATTCTAGTTATTGACACTAAATTATAGTTTCTGACGCTAGAATTGAGTTTTTGACACTAGAGTCTATAGTTTCTGATACTAGATTCTAGTTTTTCTGAAAAATCTGTGTTCCTGTGTCAGTGATGGTAACATATTTCAAGCCAAGGACCACCAGAATTATCCATATTTGGCTGCAAACCCCCATCTGAAAACATGTTGTTCTAGGGATCCCCCAGAAGCAAAACACTGAGTTAAAACTGTTTGCTTCCAAAATAATGTATTCAGAGATTTGCAGCACATTTTCACAATTTTTCAAAAATAGCAGAACTACAAGCTCATATCGCGCCACTCGGTGGCGCGATATGAGCTTGTAGATCTGCTATTTTTCAACAGATAAAACACCAAAACGCGTACAGTACACAAAGGGTTAAAAATGTAAATATAGGCTGCGTTTGTCCATTACTTTTACAGGATCTCAATCGCAGTCGTTTCCAAGCAACACGAGCTGCTGCTACACTACACCATCCCTCACCTCGCTGGAGTCCTCCTGTTCGTTGATGACCATGATGGCGTCCTCCTGGGCTTTCCTCTTGGCGTCGGCCAGCGTCTTCTCCATCTTGGCCCGCTCCGAGGCGATCATCTCGAAGGCCTTCTGCTCGGCCTCCGCCACCGCCTTCTGGACCTCGTCCATGGCCTGGCGCTTCACCTCGTTGACCGCTTCTTCTGTCGGGGTCACAGAGAGGGGGGAACGCAACGTTTATTAAATGATATAAAACAATAGTTACACCCAATGTTGGCAAACGCTCCTTTATGGTCCTATAAACGAGCGACTAAACATCGTCCAACACGCTAAAATAAGATCATCGCTTCCGGTTTGGAAATTTGGCTCCTCAAAATAAGAGCTCATTATTGAAAACCGCTGGAGCTATCAAACCACAATTTTCAATAAATTGTAGTGGTAGGAGTGTTAAAGACAGAGAGGGGGGAGACCGTGAGGGTGCATGAACAACGAGTTAAATAGAAATGGTTACTATTCTAAATATATGTCTCTGTTATCAGGAAGAAACAACCTAACTCGACCTAACTGATGAAAAGTGGAGAAGTACGCTTAGATAGCATTTCATATACAACTGTAGACATAGCCCTAAATACCCATAGTTTCATTATTTAGATATTCGACGGTTAGAGTTCTTTGCTTATGTATGATTCATGATGAATGTTTTTGCTCTGGTTTGCTGTACAGTAAGTCGCACTGGATTTTTCAGGAGAAAGAAAAACATATTTTTCTGCCACATCAAAGTGAATGTTGTGACTCCATATATATCGTCAATTACTTGCATGAAAGAGAGGTGCTGGAGTTTTTGTCCACTTTTCACTGCTTTTCGTTGGTTAACCCAACACGTAAAGGACGTTCAATAGCACTGATTTAGGCAGTCCTCTCGACTGAACGATATATATCACTTAAAGCATGGGTAAGTATAAGAAAAAAGTGAGTTATTGTTACTGTGTACTGACCGGCTTTCCTCCAGATCTCGTCTGGCACGTATGCAGAGCCTGACCGCGGAGTGAAGTCTCGGGGGACCAGTGGATCTGTGGGAAAACAGAGGGAGGGAGAGAGGGAGGGAGGGGGATGTTAGCACCTGCTACAGCTCAGCAACAGTAGAACTGTTGAATACTGACCGCCAGTCTGACCGTGTTTCATACAGTAGCTTTTAACACATTAAAAGGTCCCTGCACAATGCTGCGTTTTGCTGATTTTTGAGCAGCTGTTTTCCAAAAAAGCACGTACACAGTCCACAAAGAACCATAAGGCCCTGAGAACGGATTCTACAGTTTTTCTGAAAGACTCTAGTGTTTCCGTGTTAGTGCTGCTCACACTATTTCATGTCAAGGACCACCGGAACGATACGTTATATTTGGCTGCAGCCCCCCCCCCCCCCCAGTCAGGGCATCTAGGGGGGGCATTGCCACCCCCCCATGCCCATGCCTAGATCCGCCCCTGCCCCATTCCCTTCTTCTTTATCCACAAAAAGTGCATCCTATGTGTATACTGTATATGTACACCACCACCACCCTCCCTCCTCAGCCCAGGGATGTCCAGGCTGGCCCTGTAAAGCTCCCTCTAAGCCCAGGCAAGCAGAAAAGCGCAGGCCTCCCATCTGAGGGACCAGATGGCCAGTTTTTCTGGACAAAAATGGCCAGCCTGTTTTTTTCGGGGGTCTTTCGGTGGCCCCTGCAAGGCGGTGCGAGGACGCGGGGCCCTTCTGTGAGGCCGATCTGGTCCGCTCGGCGCACAGGACCCGTTTCCTGGCACCTGTGTCTAGTGGCTCTGGCACCGGCGCGGGACAGAACAGAACAGAACAGCGAGGCTGGCACTCTTAAGAGAACACTGAGCCTGTACCACCCGGCCAGAGACAGAGAGAGAGAAAGAGGGAACTGGCTAACTGCTGAGAAGAAGCCTGCTAATGCCCTCCACACGTGACCAAAACACACTCACACACTTTGGAGCATGCAAGCACTCAGCTTTGTCCCCACGTAACTCGCTGTTTCCCTCAATACAGAGTACACTCAGTTCACACGTTTGCGTGATTTTTTTTTAGTAAAAGTATTAATATTGAATGTTAGAAATAATTCATTAAAATGTACTTGAGTGACAGACTACAAAAGTTATTACATATCTTTTAATTAAAATGTACTCAAAGTACCAAAAGTAAAAAGTGTTCATTGTGTGGAATGTCCCATTTCAAGCTTTCAAATGTATACAAATCTGCTCTTTTTAGTTTGTCCATGTTATGTTTATAGTTTATAGTTTTCTTAGGAAGTTGTTGGCCTACTGTTGCACTGATATGAGGGGGGAACGTGTTTCATGTTCTTTATGTATGCGAGTACATGGGAAAATTACAAATGAAAGTGATTCTGATTCTGAAAATGGCAGATCCACACGCATTCTGAGCATGTAGTTCAGTCCTTTTCAAACGGCTGGTATGACATGGTTAATGTTGGTTATGTTTTGTAATAATAATTAAAATCTACAAATCAGCAACTAGTAACTCAAGTCTTCAAATGAATGTAGTGCAGTCAGAAAAAAGTACATTATTTTGAAATACCCAAGTAAAGCACAAGCACCTCAAAATTGCTCTCAGTTGCCCACAACTGCATGTATGAGTATACTGAGTATAATCCTGGTATAATCCTTGCTTTGACCACTAGAGGCCGCCATATGTAAAAGAAACATATGCAAGGCAACATTTTGTCTTGGGCTGTTTTTTTTCCAGGAGAAATTATTACCAATTACTTCTACTTTTGCGAGGTATAAATGGCCATCTGTGGAATTGTGGACACTTGTGTGCCGTTATCGGTTGAGTGTTTTACAGCAGACTTGAGGGTCTGCGATGATTCACAATGTCCAACCACGGACGTGTAACTTTTCCTGCTGTGGTATTTCCTCCAATGACACTTATTCCTTAACGATCCGTGTTCTAAAACACCTGGCCTTCGCCCATGATCATGAAAACATGATTGTATGCCAAGTCAGGCATCGACCTAAAGACTCAACTGGGACACATTATGTGTTTTTTTGCAGGCAAGAAGCACAGCAGTGGTCTAAAGTGATTAAGTATGTTTACTTAAGTACTGTGCTTAAGTAATACTGAAGGTATTGGTACTTTAGTTGAGTATTTCCAATTTCCAGTGTGATTGCTTCTGACCTGTACATCTCAATCATTGTATTTTTACTTTCAATATATTTATAATAATGAGTACTTTCTATTTGTAGAAAGAATATAGTTCTACATTATTGTACATACAATATTGATACTTTTGCTCAGTTTGCTCTATATAACAAGTGTATATAGACATGCCACTGTTACGTTCTTAAAAAACAAAAACAAAAAAAAACAGGAGTTTATTCAGTGCAGAGTGTTAAAGGGGAATTCCATCCATTTTCAAGATTTTTGAACAAAATGGACCCATTTGGTTCCATTTGTACACTCAGAAAAAACAGGTCGTAAGAGGAAAAGTCTTAACATGGTGAAACACCATGTTAATGTTTTTTTTTTTTTTTTCAGACCTCCATTTCTCGGAAACACAGAAATGGGGAGACTTTTTTAGGCTCGTAAGGGCTCTAAGGGAGCCCTATGAACAACATAGTAAAATGTTGAAAATGCCTAGGAAATCCCCTTTAAAGAGCGGTCCAACATGCTCACCAGAGTCCTGGGAGTGAGGGCTGCTGTGTGCCTTGGAGAACGGCCCCGCCGCCAGGGAGGCGGAGCCTCCCGCCTTGCCGCGCGGGTCGCCGGCGTCCTGCTCACTGGAGCGCCGCCGCCAGTAGTTGAGCTCCTCGCGGTCCGACTCCTGGCAGCGCCGCAGAACGCTCACCGACCGCCGCGTCTTCTCCACCATGTCCACGATGCAGTTCAGCACCTGAGAGAGAGGGAAGGGAAGGGTAGGGAAGGTGAGGGGAGTGTCGACGTCGACCGTTTTTGACTCTTTGAGTCAGACCTTTAGCTTTGAGCATGCTGCGTGTCTGTTGCAACTTCAACAACAACTGATGTTATTATTGATGCTTTACTTGACTAATATAAGTCCTGTAACTGAAAATGGTATGGGTGCGGCTTCATCGCCCGTGTCGCTTCCCGCCACGGGCGATGAAGCCGCACCCACGCCATTTTCTCCTGTTCCCACATTTTCTCGTGTTCCCATATCATTTGATGACATTTTAGCCTCACAGACCCCAAACACTAAAAATTTCTTTTGCTTTTGTTCACAATTCCAGGCTAGATTTGGGAAACAAAACAGGCAAACATAGATGAGAAACATACATACATTTATCTTCTACGGTAGTTGTGTAGATTAATTCAGATGATAAATATTTTAACTCTTGAGAGTGTAAAAATGAAATCAAATGGACCCTTGCGGGTCCATTTGTTTTCATTTTTACGCTCTCAAGAGTTACATCTGGTTAACCAACTCAGCTGGGGACCACCTGGAAC
The DNA here is from genome assembly GCA_039105355.1 of Benthosema pterotum. Lineage (NCBI taxonomy): Eukaryota > Metazoa > Chordata > Actinopteri > Myctophiformes > Myctophidae > Benthosema > Benthosema pterotum. Next base: position 42,710,816 of record CM076971.1, read on the forward strand.
CCTCTCAAGGACCACTGGTTGAAAACCACTGGTGTACAGTATGTGACCTCATGCAACACATGTCTCAGAGACCGGAGAACGGGTCAAACAGCCTTAAAACCATGTTAAAATCATCATTTCGGGTGACTCAGATGTGACTAAAAACTAAATCCCCAATGACTATGACTCAGATCATCATTTGCTGTCAGAGACCAACATTAGCTCTGAGGCGGAGAACAGCTGAGGAAAACATCAAGACGGTTGCCCGCATTGAACGCATTCTCAATGACCATGTGTTCAACCAATCAGCTGAGAACACATTCTACAAGATGCAGGGGCGGATGTAACATTTCCCAATCGGGGTGGGGGGCAGGAGAAAATGGTATGGGTGCGGCTTCAGATGAAGTCGCACCGATACCATTTTCAGTTTCAGGACTTATATTAGTCAAGTAAAACATCAATAATAGTTGTTGAAGTTGCAACATACACACAGCATGCATAAAGCTAAAGGTGTGCTAAAGTTCTGACTCCAAATCGGTTCAAATCATTTTAATTATAGGCTAAGCACTTTAATTTGAAATATCTTTCTTTATTTGCATGCCCCCCATTGGCATTGCCCCCCCCCCCCCCATGCCTAGATCAGCCCCTGACAGAGATGTCTTCTGAATCATGATACGTTGCCGAAACACTCTTATTAACGTTTCTGTCAATTGCTATGCATGGTCTTGATATAATGTTTAACATAACAGTTAAAGTGTTTTAAAGGTACAGTAACAGCAGTATAGGAATGTTACGGGATAGCATTAAGGAGAGGGGGGAAAAAAAGAAAGAAATCCCGCTGAATTCCCAACAACTTTGTGCTTTATTTTTATGAACTTGTTTTACGGTCAAGAATTCTAGAAAGACCTCGATATCCTATACCCTAATATTATTAGCAGAACCATTACCAGCAAACCGATCCTTGTGCCCCCCGACTAACGCGATCCAGATGTAGAACGCTAGTGCAACACCCCCCTCCCACCACCCCACAGCCCCCCCTACACCAAGACCCTTAAAACAAGCTACTTTCTTCAGGGGTGAAAGGCAACCAGCAGCCAGCCATTAGCGGCGGTGGTTGAGCTCTCCTAAAGGGAGGAGGAGGAGGAGGAGGAGAGGAGACTTCACTTACGTGGTCCAGATGTCGCCACTCGTCTGCCCACTCCCTGTCCGTCAGCCTGTGGTCCACAGGCTCCTCACGGTAGCCGCCGTTAGTGCCTGGATGAAAAAAAAAGCACAAGAACCGCAGCAGGACCAGTGTTATTGCTGTTAACATCTCCGGTTAATGTGAGATAATGCATTTAAAGCGATAACAGTGCACAGAGTAGTGTACGGTGTATGCGGTGTGCACACTGTACGAATTTGACTCCAGTGATTCGAACGGTGATCGGAAATGTATCCGATCTTTTATGTTATTTAAGCGGTATAAAAATAAATCCGATTTATAGTAAGAATAAGAGTATTGTTTAGTGTCTTTGTATGAGGCCTAAACATGCCCTTAATCACGATCCCCCTGAACGTGAATAATAGTCAGCGATCGCCCCCCAAAAAATCCTGATCGCCGCACCTCTGAATCCTCAATGTTAGTGTTATCCATTAACTCAGAGACTGCACACATCATGTAACCACATTCCCCCAAAACCTGTTGGTTAAATAAAGTCACAGGTTGAGGATCTCAACCATGTAAAATGACTTAAGTTCTTCAAAGTGAATGAATCGCATACCTAAAAGTCAACCTCATACCCGCTTAGATCTCCCCCAAGATAAAAGGAGACAAAGTGCAAAGACAGACGGAGGTTTTCGGGGGGCTGTGGGGTGGGTGGGGGTAAAGAGACGAAGATGGAGCGAGCGAAGCCATCAGGAGGACACTGACTGAACTGAGGTGGGGAGGGGGAGAGGGAGGGGAGCCGCCTCCTCCGTGATGCTAAGCAGACTCCCATAGCACTGCCATGCATGCTGCGGCAGCAACACACCGAGGAGGGCCTCAACAACACATCTGGAAGTCAGCTGTCAACCACACACACACACACACACACACACACACACACACACACACACACACACACACACACACACACACACACACACACACACACACACACACACACACACACACACACACACACACACACACACACACACACACACACACACACACCCTGAGCTGGAAGCAGCAGCATTCCAGCAGGGAGACACTCAGGCTGAGTGGAGTGGCTGCTGGCTCCGCTTCTAAACACAACCAGCAGGCCCTGACGACGTTCACCGACGACGACCGCTGCGCGCACAGTACACGCACGGCACGGCCGCGTGCACGGTTGCGCGCACACACAAGTTATCTTCACATCCATTTGGTATGGTGTACATGGGATTTTTACGTGACGCGTTACACCCACCACATACATACATACTTGCATACATGCATACACACTATACATACAATGAAACCACAATCTGTTAAAAGCAACATGCAGCCAACAGCAGACCACATGCACACTAACACATGCACACGCGCACGCGCGCGCACACACACACACACACGGCCTTCTCCTCGACCTCTCCCCTACTCCTGGTTCTCATCAGCGTTATTTAGTTCAAAGCCGCGTGTGAGTGTGTGTGTGTGTGGAATGATTAGTGTTTATGTGTACGTACATGTGTGTGACCGTGTGTGTGTGTGTGTGTGTGTGTGTGAGTGTGTGTGTGTGTGTGTGTGCGCAGAGTGGCGGCAGGCGGGCGGGAGGCCTGTCAGACAAGGGACTAAGGCCTCATAAACACAGCACCACTACCGTGAACATGTCAAGGTGTGTGTGTGTGTGTGTACACGCGCTAAGCTACTGATGTTTCCACTGTGCACTGACAAGCCCCAGATGGGCCACAGATATACACCAGACACAGGCGTGTGTACGCGCACGCTCACACACACACACACACACACACACACACACACACACACACACACACACACACACACACACACACACACACACACACACACACACACACACACACACACACACACACACACACGTGCACACACAGACAGAGTTCTATACAGTTCCATGGGTCTGTCACTCACATGATGGGCCTGGCGGCACCGACACACACACACACACACACACACACACACACACACACACACACACACACACACACACACACACACACACACACACACAGAGACCACCCATTAGCCAGGAGGAGATATCGTTCACAGAGCAGAGAGCGTCTGTATTCGTTCACGTATGCCCGAGTCATGTTTGTGTACACGCAACATGCATGCATCTGTAAGCACAACCTATGGCCTATATATACACACATAAACACACACGCAGAGTGGAAAAAACAGACCCAAGTTGGGCTCTGCCGTTGTGGGTCTGTGTCCTGTTTCTTAGGATTAGGATTAGGTCCTCTCTTGGTCTCTCACACGGGAAAGTTCAATATCTTGCCCTAACCACACCAACGGGTCACCATACATAGATACAGTACATACAACTCCTTCGTCTCGACCCTGTACTTCTACTTTTGAACTCTGGAACTTTACTTTGATACTTTTAATTAACACTTTGAATCCCATTCTCGAGTTACACAACTACTGTAATTGTAGAACAACACAAGTTGCCCGGGATGTGTTTTCACCATAATGACAAAAAAACGCCCCTGCCTACAGCCCTGGTGTCCTTACCGGGCAGCCTGGGCCGGTCCTTGAGCTCGCGGAGCTCCAGCATGCGCTGGCTGTGCTCGCGGTGCAGGATGTGCGGCGCGGCGATGTCGTCCAGCGCGTAGTGCTGCAGCGGCGGCGGCGTGGGGTGGAGCTGGGAGGAGGGGAGGCCGGAGGAGGAGGAGGAAGAGGAGGAGGGGACGCCGTGGTGGGCCGCCACGCCGCCCGCTACGCCGCCGATGACGGGCAGCGGGTGGGCGGGGCTGTGGCGCGGGGCGGGGCTGATGGTGCAGATGCGCTTGGCCGAGGGCTCCAGGCCGGCGGCGACCGGCGGACGCTCGTGGAAGCCGTTCTCTTTGCCCCTGCGGGGACGAAGCGAAGACATTTTTTCTTTAGGATTCAAAAGGTTTTGTTTTTGTGTTTGGTTTTCTAGTAGTTTGCCCCATGCAGGGCCCCACATTTTCACTGTTGCTTAACACTATGACCCTATAGGTCATATGAGGTAATGCACAGAGCCATGATATGCATACTGTACATTCAAGACCTTCCAGGTCTTGAATTTTGCTTTTCACAAAAGAACGGATTATTTTGAGAAAACAGTGTGGAAAGTTTTTGTTTTGAATGGATCCCACTCCCACTCTGGACACATTCCAGCTGGTAAATACAGTACTGGTTCATTTTTGGTCAAAATCTCTTTCATTTTTTAAAAACAGGAAAAGTATTGGTGGAGAGCCATTTTCAGTTACAGGACTTCTATTAGTCAAAACATCAGTTTAATTTGAAATATCTTGGGTTGTTTTGCATGCCATCCGTGTTTGGTGCCCATGCCTAGATCTGCCCCTGTGCTTAGCTGTGATTGGAGCACATGGGTTGTTTGGGGCGGGGCTTGTCTCTAACCTGTTGGGGCTGTGTCTCTTGCCGGCGGCGTCCATGCCAGGCTCCATCAGCAGCTCTGAGGAGTCGGGCGGGGAGGAGGCCAGGGTGGTGCTGAGCAGCAGGTGCTCGTGTTGGGACAGGTACTGGGCCGGGGTCTGCTTGGCCGCGCGGGCGCAGTGGAGGAGCTCTCTCTGGAGCAACGGCAGGTTGGCCTGCATGGGAAGAAGAAGAAGAAGAAAAGACGCAAAGATAAATTTGCCGTTTCAAATCTAAAAACACTTTAATTTGTTTAGCAGGGACATGCACAAAGAGACATCAAAGTATCGGGGGCTTCGGGGGGCACCCTGCCCTTTAGCCCGTCTGTAAAACAACTTTCCCTTTCCCAGACGACCACAGATGCGGCATTTACTATGGTGAAAGAGATGCAACAAAATGCCACTCCTTTCTGTTCCATATAACCATGCCGGAAGGCAGCATTTCAGGAAAATAGACCATGGAGTAATCCCCGCCCTCTCGCCAGTGTCCAACCATGGGTCCAGTTGGGCTCCTTTCCATTTTAAAACAATGTTCTATCAATGGAGAAGATTGTCTATCACATCTAAGCAGTTATGCTTAGCTGTGATTGGACGCTCGCGGTTTGGGGAGTGGCTTACTGAAAGTTGTTTATAAATCCTTGTCGTTACGCCGCATCTCGACTAGCTAAAAATTGCTGGGATGTGCCCCGAAAATAGCTGATCTACAAGCTCGCAATGCGCCGCGTACATGCCGTATTATAGCACATTTCCGACGACCCGAGGTCGAACCAAAGTGCCTCACAGGGCATTGTAACAAAGAAAAGATGACAAGATGGAGCAAAGCAAAACTTACGAATGCAACATCATCATATCAACAGGACATTCGAAAGTAGGCTGTGAGGGCTGCGGTGTTTAGCAAGGGACTAGATGAACGCAAAGGACCGAGCAGAGTGAGTGAAGGATATGGGGGGCGTTTGTCATTTCTTAAATATTCAGTGTGGTCACTCCAGCAGACAGCCGTTTCAGCAAAAATAAAAAATAAAATACAGCTGAAAAGCTGGAAAAAAGGAAATGCACCAGCAGTGACTCCAGGGAAAAAGGGAGAGCGAAGACATGGGGCGGAGAGAGAGAGAGGGGGGCAAGACAACCATGCCATTAAAGTAAGGAGGAGGAGAAGAACAGATCTTTTCCGAGATTAGAGAAAACGAGACACTCAGCAGACCACCGTCCACTACTGTCACTGCTCCTTTTCTCTGTTAACACTGTAACAGAGAGAGGGAGGAGGTACGCCATGAGCAGCATGCAGAGACACAGAGCAGATGTCCCTTTTCTGTCGAAGGCAAGGCGCCTGGGAGGTGTGGTGTGGTGTGGTGTGGTGTGGCGGGCCTGGGGTGTGGTGTGGTGTGGTGGTGGTGGTGATGGGCTCCTTGAGGTCTGGGTGTTAAGCCGCTGAGACCCTGAGACCAGATTCTGGTATAAAAAAAAAAAAAGAAGCCGCCCCATACCATTTTTGGTTAGTGGACTTTTATCAGGCAATTAAGCATCAGTTGTTGTTGCAACAGACACACAGCATGCATAAAGCTAAAGGTCTGACTGAGAGAGTTTTCTGTTTTCAATGATGATAGTGCTGCCACAACTGTAGTCAGTTAGTAGCAGTGGTAGTGTTTAAAATAATTTAAATTATAAGCACTTTAATTTGAAATATCTTGGATTGTTTTGCATGCCATCGTGTTTGGTGGGGCAGATTGGGTATTTAGGTGGGCATTGCCCCCCCACCCCATGCCCATGCCTAGATCCGCCCTAGATCTAGCCTAGCACTGCTTCGTATAATGGGTGTCACTCGGTACGTCGGCAGCATGGCGCGGCGATCTCGCGTTCTGTAAACCCGCCATGCGCGTGTGCTCGACTTCTCCCAACACGAGAGCCGTTTGCTACAAACAAAGCGTGCGTTTGTTACCCACAAAGCACGCGAAGATTTGCACGGAAGCGGAACACAATGCATGGATGAAATATGATATCAAATTATAAGTCCCCCCCACACACACACACAAACCCTCCCTTCCTCGCTCTTAGTCTTTTTATGTTTCTTCATGCCAGTTCCTTTCCCTCTCTCTCTCTCTCTCTCTCTCTCTCTCTGTTTCCTTAATGAAGACCAGAACCCTGTGTGTTTGTAATTATCCCACTTCCTCACTCCCTCCACCCCCCCATCCCTGATTTAGGCGACCAACTAAACATCCGCGTGCTACCCGTTAACCGTCAACTTCTGATCTGCATTACCCACGCACACAAAAAGCTTCAATCCCTCTTCTATCCCTCTAAATGCAGCACACTTTGAGACAAACAGCTACAGTAGAGGAATAGTGTTTTTTGTTGTTATTGTTGGATTCTAGGGTCCAACTAATGACAACTGTATGTGGTCCAGTGCAATAGCAGTTCCAACCCATTCTTTGGTGTTGTAATATATTGAAACATATATGCAACGAATATTCGACCTCCGAAACTATTCAGCCGAATAGTGGCGAAAAAATGCATATTCGGTATTGTAGTTTGGTTGATTGTTTTTTTTTTTTAGACGAAACTTAATAGTCAAGGAATCTGAGTTACCTTTCGTAACCTGTTTTGTTGTGATGGCGTGATAAACATGTAGTCATGTCTTTTTTTACCATTATCATGTAGCTGGACCTTAAAAGTGGACCAGGCCTTAAATAGACAACTCTATGGACTACTAGAGCACGTCGGAAGCCCAGCGTCTCAAGCAAACCTGAGCCACAGCCGAGTGAACTAAAGCGAGCGAGTTGTCGAGTCGTTTGCCTGGCCGACTCAGGGAGGTGCGACTCCTTGACCGCCACTCAAAGTGGCTACTGGCCAATCACAGCGCGCCCTTGCTCAAGGCATTCGAACGGACACGCCACCACTACGCGTGTCCTCATGGGTGTCATTATATACCCACCCAGGCTCACCCCCACAACCCTCCCTGCCCATGTCTCATGCCCTCTCTGCCTGGCCTGGCCTGGCCTGGCCTGGCCTGGGGGCCCCAGCCAGCAGACACATGTGTTGTGTGTCAGTACACAACGGACTGATGGCTTTCTGGGGAGGGGGGGTTCAACGGGGCGGATACGGATGCGAAGATTGGCGGCGCCTTGGCAGCTGAATGCTCCCATTTTTTTTTTCAAAGAAGAGAAAGGGAGAGAGAGCACAGCGGCTCCATATGGCACAGTGGAGCCCATAAAAAAGGGGGGAAGGCAATGCTTTACAGGCATGTTTCACACTTCCGAGTTTTCCATGTCTTTCTCTCTCTCTTCCCTCTTCTCTTCATCTGCGTCTCTCTACCCAGTGGCAGACGACGTATATACACTCAACAACTCGTACTTGAGTGAAAGCATAGACGCACAAACACTCCCGGAGGCGGCATTTAAAGTGGATAGTTCACTATGTATATACTTTTTCTCCCCCTTCCCAGAAAGGGTAACGGAGGCAAAAACCTATCAAGTACAAGTAGTGTTTGTTCCTCGAGTGGAGTGAAAAGTCATGAGTATCCTGGAAATATAAATTAAACTGTGACTAAACTGCGAGTAGAGTACAGTACTAAATATACTACTGTCCACCACTGGCCCCGCAAGAACCTCCCCGTCTCCCCCCACCCCACCCCCACCCAGAGGCCCCTGCGTCATAAATTAGTTAAAGGAGGTGGAACCAAGGACTCTTCTACCAACACCCTTAGACAGACTGACAGCCGGACAGACAGCCGGACAGACAGCCGGACAGACAGCCGGACAGACAGCCGGACAGACAGCCGGACGTCCAGGGGGGCTCCGGAGGTGAACGAAAGGTAAAGGGAGTGGAAAAAGAGCAGATTTGTACCCCCAGCACCACCCCCTTCCCAAAGGAACATATCGGCGGAGCCGCTATGACTTGAGGCTTTAATTTATGGGGCCGGAGGAGCTTTCCTGAGGGGCGAGCTCTTAAAAACAAAAAAAGTATACTCTCATATAGGGCTCCCCCCTCGGCTGAAAGAGGGGCTCGAGAGGCCGTTAAACTTACACCCGCCTGTTGCTCGTTAAATCAACACACCTTTTCAGAACCCCCCCCCCACCCGATGCCATGCGGCCTGACGAAGGTTTGGAAACCGAAACGGGTCATTTTGTTTTCTTTTATAGACCACCGCTTGCACAGCATGGCTGGGGCAGCTATAGGAGAATTCTGCAGTATCCGTTTGTTCATGTCATTTTGTATGTCATTTTATACTTTATTTATACTATATTTAAACATCTTTTAGAATGTACACAATTAGAATGTTATTTTGACCATTGATTTGTCATGTCTCTTTCCTGAGTGTGGACAAAAAGAAAATGTGAAAAGCCTTGGTTTTCGGGTGCAAGAGACTAAACTCGACATCCAGGGGGGGGGGGGGGGACCTTCCTAAAATCGCAGATGTGTACCACAGTTAGTTGCAAAATAAATAAACAACCTCACGCATACCGTTTGAATTTAACAGAATCAGTATGGAACGCTCAAGGGTAATTTCATTTTTTTTGTCTTTGTTCTTCCACTCCCTCACCACCTGACGCGACCCGTAATGAAGTCGTGACGATTATATTTACAGCCACTGGAGTGACAGCGTCTCTGACAGCGTGACAGTAATTATTCTGTGTTCCGTCATGTGTACAGTGCCGTGGCTGTCTGTCGTCACACCTTTAATGTTCTGACAGGCCACGGTAATGCGTGATCAAAATGTAATTGTGTCTTTTGCTGTTAGCGCGCAGCTCTACAACAACAGGTACAGCCATGACAGGCCATAGTAATGCCCTGCATAGTAAACCCCCTGCATGTGTCTTCATAACTTAAACCACTTTATAAGTGACTTCACTCATTGTCTCCATATTCCGTCATATTAGGTTAACAAAGAAGGAGCAAGATGTTTAATAAGGAGACTTTTTTTTTACCTTAAGGAAGGGAATGACAAAGGGCCGCAGTGGGAAGTTGGTCGCCTCCTGAAGCCGCGAATGGAACTCTTCAATGGTGACTGTTGAATTCTGCACACAGCCAAACAAGGAAACTTGTCAGAATCACATCTCTAGCTGATCTAACCTTTTTTATACAAGAATCTCAAGGATAATTTAGCTTTATTGGATAAGGGCTCCTAGAATTTTTTACCTTTAGCTAGCAATTGCTGTTATGCTGCGTTCACACTAGCATTCATTTTCCATGGCAGTCGGAAACAAAAAAGATGCAAGAAGAGGTAGCTACAAAAAGGTTGAGCAGGTTCTAAATTCAGCTGCATGGTACAAAGCTACAAACGTGCCGCGTAGCTTTGCATTTGCCAGTATAAACACTTTGACTGCCCAGGACGGAGATCTCCGTCTGTTCAAACTCGCCGTCTGCCCATATAGAGGGAGATCTCTCATATCGCCGCTTACCACGAGTGCCAGCACCAGGTTGCGGACGCTCTCGCCGATCTCGGGGGAGATGTCGTTGCCGAACTGCTGCAGCGTGGTGAGGAAGCGCTTCAGCTTGCTCAGCTGCCGCGCGCCACACGTGGCCGGCAGCTGCTGGTTGGCCAGCGACGAGGAGGAGGAGGAGCTGGGGCCGTTGCTGTAGCGCTGCGGTGGCGACGGCACCGCGTTGAGCAGCGTGGGCGGGGAGTGGTGGTTCCCATTGGTCACTGGAGGAGGGAGGGGAGGCGGGGCCAGGTGGAGAGGTATGGGCGGAGACAGAGGAAGAGGGGCGGGGCCAGAGGAAGAGGGGGCGTGGCGGGATCAGAGGAAGATAGCACAATGAACGAAGGCGAGACAAAAGAGGGCGAGATTGAACATGCCTTCAGTGAACTATATCAACACTTTTTTGCGATTATTCATACAGTATATGTGTGTACAGAAAGGTGACAACAGGCAGCTATAGGTCATAACAGGAGCAGTACTGCCATTTGTCCCTATATTTAGCTTTTTTTCAGACTCCCCCTAGCGCCAAAATGAGTGAAAAACTCGGCAGAGATACAGTAAACCACTCATTGTTCACCATTTTTCCTACTATGACAGTGGTTTTTCAACCAGCGGTCCCCAGGGCAAATGATGGACAGTTGGGTTAACCAGATGTAACTCTTTGAGAGTGTAAAAATGAAACCAAATGGACGCGCAAGGGTTTTACACTTTCAGGAGTTAAAATATTCATCATGCGAATCAGCCCCAAGTCTACACAACTAGAGCATGTAGAAGATTAATGGTCATTTTGCGCATTCTAGTGCATTTTGGAAGTGCCACTAACTGCATTTTGGATTTGGGCAGTTGGCCCAACACTGATGGGAGGCCTTTCTACTTACATGCTGTGGTGGAGAAGGATGCTGGCCGCGGCCCACTGGGGTTGACAGAGGGCAGGGGGGGCATGGTGGAGGAGGGGGCACTGCTGCTGCTGCTAGGGGCTGGTCTGGAATGAATCTTCACATCCACAGGAGAACCGGGCATGGCAGGACTCTTCTTCTCTCTACTGTCTGTGGGACATGAGAGAGAGAGAGAGGTCAGAATGGAATAAACGCAAGACTTACTGAACGTTTAGTTACGGTTGGTTCTGAACTTGTGCTGCTGGTTGACTGTTCCGCGTACATCCAAACCATTTGATGAAATCACACATTTTGAGGTTTGCTTTGCTTGACCTTTGGAGCAAAGGACTGGCTTGTCTGGAAGTTCTGTGCAAAAGAGAAATAGTTTGCAGACCGTATAGCAGCTCCCAGGAAACTTTATTGGGACAGACAACGTTTCGACCCTTGTGGGTTTCGACCCACAAGGGTTAAAGCTTTGTCTGTCCCAATAAAGTGTGTGCGAACTAGTGCAAGCTCAGCACCTGTAATTTCTTTTAAAGATGTGCGTACTTTACTTTTGTTTCAGTTTTTGGTCTGGCAGTTCTGGTATATGCCAGAAGTACTGGGCTTTCATCAGGCAGCGCCAAAACAATAAGAAAATGTAATTTAAAAAGTGGTAGTGGTAGTGGCATCTTTTGGCCGCCTTTGGGCTGGTGAAGTCCACAAATGTCGATTTTCTGTGCCAGACCGGACCTGCCTTTGCTTTTATGGTATTCCCATGCAAGAATCCTTTTTAAGTGCTGCGTAGCAAGCACTTCATCAAACGATTCACAGACTGTGTGCGTGTGTGTGTCCCTACCTGGCTGCATGCGTCCCTGTGTGTGTGTGTGTGTGTCCCTACCTGGCTGCATGCGTCCCTGTGTGTGTGTGTGTGTGTGTCTACCTGGCTGCATGCGTGGAGTCATGTTGATGTTGCCATGTTCAGAGAAACAAGCACAATGGGACGAAGTGTGTATTGTTGATGTTGCCATGTTCAGAGAAACAAGCACAATGGGACGAAGTGTGTTTTAGTATACTGTAGCCACACACGCAGCACTTACTTTCGCACGGGTGTGATTTTTTTAATGAAAGATGCTTGTAAACGTTCCATTGCTAGTTTGATGCCTTCAAATAATCGTAATAGCCTAAAAGTAAAACAACAAATAAACAATCTACAGTATAAGCTTGATCAATAAGCTCACAACACATCGCAGTACAAAATGCTTGTAGCTTGTGCAAGGATATTGTTTTATGGTATTTTTGTGAAATTTGAGAGAAAGCTACACCACATTTTTGGCTAATGAGATCCTGCTGTATGCTTTTTTTAAAAAGTTAGATTGACAAAATGTGTCCACGACCAACATGTGAGAATCACAAGGTTTTACATATTACATAGTTAAAATAACAAAGTTCCACTTTGTACACTTTTATTCCTAATACTAGTCACAATTGCAGCAGAACTGAATGGGCAACTCTATACGTTTGTGTTTTACATAACAATGCTGCCTGCTCACTGACCGACACAATGAAATCTCGGAAGAATCAAGAATGAGTTTTCTTGGAAAACTTTAGCCGGAGAAAGTGGGGAGGGGGTTTTAACTCTTTTTTTCTGAGTCCCTTCATACACAACACACACACACACACACACACACACACACACACACACACACACACACACACACACACACACACACACACACACACACACACACACACACACACACACAAAGATGAGCAGATGGCTCTCCTTGTGAGAGGAGAGAGGGACACAGAGAGAGAGAGAGAGGAGGCCGGCGAGTTAAAGAAAAAGAGACCCCGCCGCTAACTTTGCTCATCAGCTCAATGGCTTTCACTCGATGCAGAAACTTAAGGTTTCTACGCGGGGGCCATTGTTGTTTTTCTGAAGAAAACAAGCACGCCCATGCCCCCCCCCCCACCCCCTCCTCTCCCTCCCAACCAAAAGAACCAGATGTCTTGGATTCAGGTCCTCGACCGCCTCCCCTCCCCACTCCCCCCCCCCCCCCCCCCCCCCCCAACAACCCCACCAGCCGATTGAGATCCATAACAGAAGAAGTTGCTGAAGAAGAAGACCTTTGTGTGAAAGAATGCCTCCACCTCATTGAGCCACTATGGAGTTTAAAGGAGGAGGAGGCGTGCACAATGGAGAATAGAGAGAGAGAGAGGGGTCGACGGCACTATTTCACGCTTTCGCTAACGAGATCGCGAAAGCTTTTGAATGTTAAACGCATATACTTCTCAGTGTGTCATCGCCTCTATGAATGAGACCACCAGATAAGAGATGTATATATATATACGGAGAGAGTGGGGGGGTAGTCGAAGAGCTGGTGTGGGATCAGAGAGCGTCTTTGTATGATTTTTTTTCGGGGTGGTGGCAGGGGCGGATCTAGGCATGGGCATGGGGGGGGGACTGCCCCACCAAACACAATGACATCATCATTGAAAACAGAAAACTCTTTAGCTTTATGCATGCTGTGTGTCTGTTGCAACTTCAACAACAACTGATATTGTTGTTGTTATTGTTGATGCTTTAAGTCCTGTAACTGAAAATGGAATGGGTGGGGCTTCATCGCCCGTGGCGCTTCGTGCCACGGGCGATGAAGCCGCCCCCATACCATTTTCTCTTGCCCCTCCAACGTGTTCTCTTGCCCCTCCAAATGGGACATGTTACATCCGCCCCTGGGTGGTGGGTATATGGGGTTGGGGTTGGGTTGGGGGGTGTCCATTTAGGAGTAGATCAGACACTTCTAAACTGCTTTTGGAGAAGACGGAGGGCCCGATTAGCAGACGTTATGAGCGGAGGAGGAGGTCGCGGGGGTCCCGGGTCGCGGGGGGTCAGGCGAGAGCAAGCTTTTTAAAAGGTGGTTTCATGGGTTTTTTCCCCCTTTCTTTCTTTTTTTAAAGGACTTTGGCTTTCAATGACACCCACTATATCCTTTTACACTGCTATGAACTCCGAGTGGCCTTTTCATGGACCGCGGGAGGACCCCCCGTCCGTCCCGTCCGTCGGGGGGGCCTGGGACGATCGTTGACAACAAGGGAAATGCTGGGAGAATATTTGCAATGATACGAATAATACAAAGTAGGACAAAGTCACCCCCACAGTAACTACTTTACTTCAAAATAGCCGATCTACAAGCTCACGATATGTCAATGCAACACATTAAACTTACTACTACTACTAACTAAAACCTAAAGATTTTCTTTACTAATAAAGTTACCAACGTTCCCTCAACAAGGTTCAAAATGGAGACTTTTAGATAGCTCCAACGTCATCGGCGAAAGACTCGCCCGTTTTCTTTTCTATTTCTGTGGCAACTGCGACGAAGCACACTTACTTCCTCGTATCAAAGTTGCAGGGAGGGTGATCTTAAAGTCCCTAATGACACACACACACACACACACACACACACACACACACACCGTAACAGTCTAAATATAGGCTCGCGCTACCACCTGCGCATGCACATGATGGCAGGGCAGGCATGTATACGCCGAAATCTGGACATATTTCAAAGTTAAGACACGGGAAAGTCGAGGTTCAGAGGAAAAGAAAGTCTGACGACTGCCCCTGGCTTGCTTTGCTGCAGGGACGTGCAGAGAGTGTTAGGGAGGGGGACAGGGGTCGAAATCCCATCAAGAGGGCACTTTTTGA
>CM076971.1:42730379-42762879 GCA_039105355.1 Benthosema pterotum
AATCGGTCCATGTAGCGGTATTTGCTGTTATCATTCAATATCGTCAAATAAAACTGACATTAACTGGTGGCAGTAGCTGATGTTTATCTGTTGTTGATAAGCATTGGTATGTTGGTCCTCTGTAGTCTACCAAGCTGTAGATTCTGAAGATTTGGAAAGAAAAACAACAGTAAAAACAACAACTACCGGAAATGAGCATATATTGGTATCGGCCAAGAATTTCCATATCGGTGCATCCTTAAATCTTAAATGTGACTATAGCTCAAGAGGAGTGAGCCATAGGGTAAATATTACATATCACAATGGTGGCATGATTTGGATAGCAAGCCTAATCATCAGCTGAGCAAAAATAGAATGATGCGGTTTTGATGTTTAATGTCTTTTTTGGTAGTTAGTTTGGTAGGTAGTAGTTTTTGGTAGAACGAAAATCTGTAATAATCTAAAATATAATAATGAAATGAGTGCCATAATATGATAAAGCCGTTTTAAATAATCCATCCATTATGATCGTTAGTCGCAGCCCCTACCAGCTGAGTTGAGTCGCACCAGCTTGGCTCTTTGCTCGCTTCCGGTACGGAATAACACTTCGACACACAGGAGGACGTAGTCTGCGCCCTTTAGTTCCGTCCTTCCGTCGTCGGTTGCCTTCGTTCGATATATTTGTCGTCAAAAAGAAGACGAGTTGTTATCCGAGGGGAAGAGCGGAGGAGAGGAGAGGAGGCGAGCGGAACGGAGCGGCTGATATGCATCTGTTGATATAAGCTGCGGTTGCTACCCAGGTGCTGCTTGTTTGCTCGGCTTCAGGTGACGCTCGTCTGCATTAGGACATTCAGTCGGTGGGCCTAATTGCCTCTGCTTCTGCAGGTGTGTGGGTTGGGGGGGTGGGGGGGATTGTGTGCATCTAACAAGCTCCCAGGGCTGTTTTCAACATGATAAATCGAGGACTTGCGTGTGTGGCAGTTGATTGAAACTATCAGGCATTCAGACTGTCCGTGCTAATGCGATTACACAGGCCTACGCACACACCAAACCAAAGAAAAAAACAAACAAACAGGAGTGATGCAAGCTTTTTTTTAGAATAAGATGGCTGTCAAACGAACGGTGACGTCAGTGGCCAGAACATTTGCAGAACCAGAATGAGCTTGCAGCTGGTTAACTGGTGGATTTGGCCTTGGTTTAGTTGTGTTTGAATTAATTAGAAACATCTAAAGTGCAGCCAGGCTTTGCTCAGGCATCAATTTGTGTTCAGTCATTGATTAAAGACGGAGTGCCACGATTTCTTTCCACCCTAAAATATAATCATCAGGTACTATTGTTATGGGTGGAGATCCACCTTAACGGAAGCCACGCCCACAGCTTTAGTTGTATGATAAAGGAGGAGGGGTTAGGGGAGGGGCTGATGTGTAATGTCACAACATTTCAGCTTTTTCATTGGCACGTTTTAACCGGAAATGTTTCAGCCCCCAGAAAGAACCCTAAGGAAAGCATCACCAAAGGGTCTAATTAAGTAGTCACCTCAAAATTGAAGAAAAAACTACAACAACAAAAAGCACACAACTTCCGTTTTAAGGACACTGTCAATGTCTGTGGACAGGTGAAGGGGCGTTTGATATATAATGTGCATCGGACCACAATTTTTTCTTGTGTTACACTCAAATGTGTGCCTGCACCTCGGGCTGTTCGATCTAAAACAAAGCATTCTGATGAATCAATCCCTAAGAACAACCGGCAGTGAGAAGACTGTGTGTATGGGGGGTTGGGAATAAAACTAAACTACGTATAATACCAAATTCTAAAAGTGCAAGCATAGGTTTGACATCACGTATCTTGGAGATAGGTGGCGTTCATCCCACACCTTCCCACATCAGAATGTGTCTAATGTCAAGGTTTGTTTATCAAGGCCGTCCTATATCTCTTTAGCCAAAGTTGTGTCTGTCTGTCGGAGTTGAGGAGTTGCTGTCGACCGCGAGTCACAAGCACAACGATGGAGTGCGCTCCAGTAAAAGGACTGGTATCAGTGGTCCAGACAGTGATGTGAGTGTGAACGCTGGTATCTCTCCTAGCCTGTCTTTATGGATGAGGTGAGTGGAGAGGACATGCAGGCCCTCTCCCTGGACTGCACTGTCTTCCATCACTGACAACTACTAGACAAATTCCCTGCTAATGGGGGCTGGTTTGACTTAGTACTATAGTTGGGCACACACACACACACACACACACATACACGAACGAACGCACACGCACACACACAACGAAATATAGCCATGAAACGTTTCAGTGGACCAAGTGCTCAAACCCAGTACTAAAGGGGCTGCCATATAATGAAAGAAAATGATTGTTTTTAAGAAATAAGAAATGAGTAATAGCATAGTCAGACTCTTTAAACCAATGTCTGAAATAAATGTCAGAGTTGAAAATGTAAACATGAAATGCTTAAACATGTAGCTAGGTGTAATGTTTGAGACCACAGGTTTTTTCCTCATTTGCTCTGTAAGACATTACTTTATAACTCAAATCTCCAGAACTGGTGGTGGATCAAAGTAACTCAACAACCAATATGTCATTTCGAAGCTACAAAAATCTTCCTGCCCTTTCACATGGCACAAAAAAGCCAAAAATGGAAAAGCAATCCGATGTCTTAGCCACAATTATAGCCCGTCACAGTTGGGTCTTCTATTCAAATACAATGACTGAATGTTTCCGTTCTTTTTTGCGCTTTGAATTTCCGGAGTTTGTTTTACTTTTAAATCGTCTTGTGCTGTTTTTCACCGCTGTGGAAGGGGTTAAGCGGTGCCTCCGCACGCAGTGCTGCCCGGTGCCACTGATGGCTCCTTCAACCCACAACCCCCCTCCTCCCCTCCTCCCTGTACCATATGGATCTAATCGGCCAAGAGCCGGCCAGCTGGGACCTCCAACAGTCACCTGTGAGGGAGAGAGAGAGAGAGCAGTGTTGCCAACTCCCAAAATCCAAAATGCACTAGTGGTACTTCCAAAACGCACTACAATGCGCTAGCTAGATGCTTGCCTGGAAGGAAAAGTTCTTCTACGTTCTCTAGTTGGGCTGAATATTGAATATTTTAACTCTTGAGAGCGTAAAAATGAAAACAACAAAACGAAACAACGAACAATGAAACCAAATGGACCCGCAAGGGTCCATTTGGTTTCATTTTTACGCTCTCAAAGAGTTACATCTGGTTAACCAACTGACCATCATTTAGCATGGCGACCAGTGGTTGAAAACAACTGTCATAGGAGGGAAAAACTGTGGAAAAACGAGGGTTTTATCTCTGGCGCCTGTCAACCAATTTCGCCCCAATTCACCAGCAAAAAAAGGCACTAGATTTTCCGCCAGGAGTTTCTCACTAATTTTGGCGCTATGGGGGTGTCTGGGAAAAGGCTACAGTAAATATAGCGACAAATGCACCAAGTTGGCAACACTGGGCAGAAGTCCCTCGCACTACTAACTCATGGCACACGCTACAAACGCGCGCACACACACACACAAACAATCTACTGCCTTCCTCCTTTCCGAGACCCTGGCCGGCGAGGAGGGGGTGAGGGTGTAGCGGAGAGAGAGAGGCGCAAGGCTGCTGAATGCAAGCGAGCGGGGGTGAGAGCGGAGTGGACTTAAAGAAGAACAAGAGGACAGACACAAAGGCTGCACCTGGTCCCCATGCCGGCCGCGCACACACACACACACAATGCACTGAAACATCTGTTACACTCCATCCACTACACCCCTCACCCGCACCCCCCAACACACACACACACACACAAACACACACACACACACTTTCTAGTGTCGCATTTTCTATGATGACAAATGTTTTTACGACACTGAGGGGAATGTACTGGCAATTTTGTGATACAACCAAAGAACTACAGACTTAAAAATGTCATTTTATCTAGTCGACTAAAACTACACTAACACTAAAACATTCCAGGTGACTAGAACTGGGCTCAAAATTAATGTATGTATGAATGAATGAATGAATGAATGAATGAACTGAGTCAAAATGTGTTGTAACCCGCCCCCCCACTCTCCACACAGGGCATTTGCAATGGCAGATATAAGCCTGCAGGACGCACACACATACATTTGCATGATATCACGTGCAGTCAGACAACACACACACACACACACACACACACACACACACACACACAGGCATGTCAAACAACAGATGCCATTAGGAGTGTCTCGTGCCTCTCACACACGCAGCGAAAGGTTCAACACCTCAACACGGCCGGTTAAATATAGGCTCAACAAGGACCTACTCAGTGCTATAAGAGGCTGTGTACGTGTGCATGTGCATGTGTGCACGTGTGTATCCGATTTCTGATATATAAAGAGGCTCTATAGCTCTCTAGTGTATATTCATATTCATTACAGTACAAATATTCTTGTTCAGGCAATGGGTTGTATGCCATTCGGACTATGGGCTCCATGGGTAAGTCTCCTATTGGCTTAAGAGTAGGCAGCCTTGGGACGAAGCAGCCAACCAAGAATTCTAGATTCTAGAGAGTATAGTATTGAATGTATGGTGCGGAGCGCTTTTCAAGGACCTGGCCCCAAAAAACAAAACATGGGCCCAAATGAACCTGGGTGAAGAGGGTTTGACCTAAACCTAACCTAAACACTTCTGTCAGCACCCATCCCTCCCTACTTAAGTCCTCCGTCGCCCTAACATAAAGAAACCCTTCTTCCCCTCATGCGTAATATCCTCACTTATTTTTATTTTTTTACGACTCCACTTCTGCGCGTACATAACTCAGGTGAGTCTCGGACGTGAGCGAAGCGCCGACAGGGAGAAGGAGAAATTAGTCTGCGTGTTAAGAGAGAGGCGCCAGGGTTCTGAAAAGAGGGAGAAGAGAGGGGGGTGGGGGGTTGGGGTGGGGTAACAAGGGGGAGAAAATACTGTTTTTACTTTGGTTTCATCAGAGCACCGAGCCAGGCTGTTTGTCTTGGCTCTGGTAGCCCCTTCCCCTCCCCTCCCCTCCCCTCCATACCCGGCTGCAGACTACATGACTGGATGGGACCCAATGTCAACACTCTGCTCTTCTGCTTGGAAGGGAGGGAGAGGTTTAAGAGAAGAGGAGGTAGAGAGAGGGAGAGACTGGAAGGGAGGCCGAGAGAGAGAGACAGGAACGCTACAGGAGAAGAGGGAGAGTGAGCCCCAACGTTGCTGCCATTTGTTTCAAATAAGCGCTCTACTCGCAGGTACCGTATATAACGACCCAGTGCGACGCGGCTCGGTTGATCGAATGCTGTATCCGCTCCGGCTACACATATATGCTTTCTACGTTTTCCAACGGTTTCAAAATGTTTCAACACTCACTCTGGCAAACGCAAGCGCGTGTTTCCTTGTGCCAATAAAGCTCCTTTGAATTGAAAAAATGAGAGGGAGACAGTACAGAGAAGGCGGAGAAAGATAGATGAAGAGAGAGAGGGGGAAGAAAAAAAACGCCTGCCGTGCCTACATATGCGTGTGTCTGTGTGTGCGTTTGTGCATGACTTTTCCTTGCACGTGCGCAAGGAACTAACAGATGGGCATACCATCACGTTTACCTGAGGAGGAGAGGAGAGGAGAGGAGAGGAGAGGAGAGGAGAGGAGAGGAGAGGAGAGGAGAGGAGAGGAGAGGAGAGGAGAGGAGAGGAGAGGAGAGGAGAGGAGAGGAGAGGAGAGGAGAGGTCCAGATTTCTCTTCCATAACCTTCAGTGATATAATTACAAAAACACAGCCGGGCCTTCCAGCCTGCCTTATGGTTAAAAGAAAAACCCAACGAAGCCCAGGGATGGAATTGTACTTACTGGCACACAGATACAGAGAGAGAGAGAGAGAGAGAGAGAGAGAGAGGGAGAGAGAGCTATAGACGGTCGCCAACAATAAAAAGAGGAATGAGCAGTTAAAAAGAAAGACGTGTGATGCGATCTGGGATAGGCGAGGACCGAACAGACGGGAGGAGAGAGAGTGGCTCCACTTCAGAGTGGACGTGGTCCATGTGGACATGAGGTCAAAGCCCCCCCCCCCACACACACACACACACACACACACACACACACACACACACACAGGTCAGAGTCCAGGGACACAGGATTTAGTCATCAGTATTGATGCTGTGAGAATCGACCTTTTCCTCGTGCGATGTTCAGCATCCCCAGCAGAGCAGACCCTGTCTTTCTGATGCCCAATATGTAGGGCATGGAGTCCCAAATGACTGGCTGTTCAATTACAATGAAAAAAGGGCCAGACACATTCAAAACACAGACACACGCGCCCAAGCACACGGCCTGCATTAAGCCAGAACTGTGCAGGCAGGGGTCCCATTATTGTCACTGTGTGTCAGCTGAATTGTGTGCGATTCAGTGGCACTAACATAGAATAGAATAGAACACAGAGACACACACCTGCGCCACACACAGCTGGGCCACGGGATAGGGGTATGGAATTGTGTGACTGTGTGTGTGTGTGTGTGTGTGTGTGTGTGTGTGTGTGTGTGTGTGTGTGTGTGTGTGTGTGTGTGTGTGTGTGTGTGTGTGTGTGTGTGTGTGTGTGTGTGCGCGCGTGGCTGCGTGCGCTACGCTGGCCCCATTTACCAGGTGTTTGTCATCAGGTGAGCAGTGAAGGGAAGCTGTTATCATTGAACACACACACACACACACACACACAATAGGCTTATAGCTTTGCGTTCATAACCTCCTTGCAGTATTAATATTATTCTTTATTAAATGTATCATTTAATAAAGAATGAATTGAAAATATTCCAATAAGAAAGTAACAGTGGCAATAACAGATTCTCTGTCTCCACCTGGTATTGTGTGTAGTGGGTGCATAGTCTGTATTCTTGGGAGCCGGGTCTGCCTCTCTCTCTCTCTCTCTCTCTCTCTCTGGATTCTATCTGCCTATCAGGTTACAGCCTTTCTCACCTCTCTGTTGCTAATTGTTTAACCCGTCCATCAATCACCCCTGAGCCTCTTCCCTCCCTTCACTCACCTCCTAAGTTGATGTCTCTTTCGAACCCTGGGGCTGGGAGCAGCAGGGCGAAAAATGCTCAGTCACAGCTATCATTACGGGGTAGACACGTCAATGTTAAATTTAAGCCATGCTAAGTTGTCGTCGTTCCTTTAGGGGGGGTTCTCTGATGATGATGATGATGGTACCTGCTCTGATATCGGGGGAAACGCGGAAATAAGAGGAGGCGTGGTCGTGTGTGCCTTTGTTGTGAAAGACTGAGTGTCTCCTATATACGTTAAGGACGCCCTGACAATCCACTTAACCCTCGACCGTATAGCCTCGAGAGACACCACTCCACATAAACACACACATTTGTATTGCTATACTCGTGAGGACATTTTTTACGGACCGTAACTTTATGACCTCCCCGCCCTACAATCTAACCTCTAGCTAGGGGCTCTATTTTTGTCCACGCTAAACCACCTGTTCCTAAAACAGTTTTGAATAGTTCAACTAGCTCATCTACATAGACACGTTGTCTAGCGCCACCACCTGACCAACGCCAGAGTCATGTATATCTGCATCAACTAGTTATTTTATATGAGTGGCCGGCGGTGTCCTGGTCCTTAGGCAGTTTGCCGTCTAACGTCCACCTCCACTAAATCGGGATTCTTTTGTTTAAAGCATGCTCCGTTTAGATCCTTATCGTGATAACTGGAGCAGCTGTGTTTCGTTCCTGTTTCACACCTCAGTGGAAAAACACTGGACGTTTCTCCATGGATTTTCTATAATGGCTCTCTGCACTACCTCATATGACCAACAGGCGGTGTCAGGGGTGTTAACGTAATAGCAAACATAAAGTAATTTAGAGATAAGGGGTTTAGCCTGGGATGAAAATGGAGCCCTATATATCTGATCCTAACCCCCGAATCTGGATCTTTTTGTGAATTTTAAGCCCAACTCTATATGAGGATACCCTGAAGGCCTTTTTGACTTTTTATTTGCAAACTGTTTTCATGAACAAGGAAAATGGTCTTCACAAAGGTGTATTTTTCCAAGTTGCACTAAACATGTGGGAACATGTGGCCCTCATAAGTATACGCGCGTGCACGCACGCGCACACACACACACACACACTCACTCTGTGAGCTACAGTAGTCCATTAAAAGAGAAAATATGAGCTCCTTCAGACATGAGCGAGCAGAGGAGAACGTTAGGACTATAGTCGCCTCGAGTCCCGTCTGGGACCAGGTGTGAGGGAGGGGGTGTGTTGGGGGGACTTATAACAGTCCAAACGACGTCCCGGGCCGTGGTCCAGGAGAGGTCATTCTCATCCAGATGTTCCCGTCGTGTCCTGCGGGGCCCGTGTTCGACACGCAACAAACACACGGCGCTCGCACACAGCGTGTTTCATGACCTACATTTACAGGACTAATAGTTTTACTTGGGTAAAACATGGTTGTGAGCACTTTTTGCCAATGCATTGATTGTCTCAATAGTGAAATGGTTAATTTGGGCATTTTATTTTGAAGTTTCAACCTCAAATAGAAGAATCTTATGTTTCAGAACCAATCAGCGCCACGTCCCCCTATGCTATGGGACCTCTGGGACAGGATCCCTCCGTCACTTCCGTCTTGAAACCCACGTGCATTTCTGTTTGTAAACAAAGTGACAGAGAGACAGGGAACAATGCCATCCTATACACAATGTACAGTATATGCACATTTTAGTGTGGTGATTAAGTTTAAACACTGTGTGCATGTCATTGAAGGGGGTTTCAAAACGCACTAATTGTTCATTCAAAACCCAGCTGTGTTTGGAAGACAACAAAGGGATAGAACTCCAACGGTGAGCTTAATTTCAACTGGCTTTTATAGTGGAGCACATATTCATTTTCAGCAAGTAATTCAAATTCAATTTTATGTCATTTTGATATAAAAATACGCAAAAGTGAGAATTTTTCCATTTTTTTGGCATGCATTTATGGTCATACAATGACCTGAGATGTGATCTAAAAGTGTGAAAAACATATTTTTTATTTCACTGGGGCTTTAAGTAAAACATATGCATACCTTTCCCCACTACTGCTCAATACAATGGCTCAATAGCTCTGCAACATAAACCCGCAGGAAAGAAACTGTCAACACACTTCGACTTTTTAACAGGCTTACCAAAAGATGAACGGCTGACATGTCGACTGCAACAACATCTTTAAGAAAACAGATGGCGTGTTATGTTGGCATATATATGCATCAAAGCTCATTGTGCATCCAAAAGCCTCCTAACCAAGCTATACTTAGGGACGAAAACACTGCCTCCATTTGAATCAAAACGAAAATGTTTTCCCTAAACGTTCCTGGCTCAAGATGCGGCTCGCAATATGCAAACTATTTTTGGTATATGCAGAATGACGCTGCTGTTCCGACTCGCTGTGGTTTAGTGCATTTAAGTTTGACTTCTAAAAACACCTTAAACGTTTATTTTAATTGCATTGAATTGAGAGGTAGAGAATATAGTTGTGTAGAGTTTTCGCTAGATGGAGTAGATGATAATAGCTTCAGAATTCAAGGCCAACTCAAAAATATATACACTTTAGCCCAATGTGGTCTGAAAAAGGAATGAAAATTCACTTTAAATTGCAACACTACAAAAGTCAACAACATGTGCTGCGGTTTCTCCTGGGGGGGTTGGGCATAGACAAGACAAGACAACTGCAGGGCGAATCTGTCATGCCTTGGATTCAAGGGATACGGTTTAAAGCCGTTCATACCTGAGGATGTATCTTTACCCATCAACGTATAGCTTTAGCTGATGAAAAGCAGCAGATCTACAACGTACAGTACATCATCTGGAGCTTTAGCTAATGAAAGGCAGCAGTGGATCTGCTATTCTTTGAATATATATTCTTTTTAACTCAAATATTTGCTTCTGGCGGGGTATCCCTGAAAAAACATGCTGTCAGAACTACATACGAATCTGGTGACTAAATCATCTATTATTTTCTGAAAACCCTTGATGATTTAGAGAAGGCATTTCTTAGAATTCAGTCTGAGGTTTTATAGCGGGTTGAGAGGAATCACGACCGTCCCAAATTCATCAGCGCTGGAGGCGTGCGGAAGGCTTCTATACGGTGTGACACGGCGCAGTAGGAAACGGGCGATCCACAGAATAAACAACACGCTGTGAGCTCGTGGATGGGTCCATTTTTCGGTGTGCATCAAAGCGCAAGCCTGGTACAGGCAGCATGAAAGCTCAACAATCACTGTCTGAAGAGAGACTGATATGTGAAACAAAGAGGCCAGCTGTGCTTGTAACAATGGAGAGATAGAGAGAGAGAGAGAGAGAGAGAGAGAGAGTGTGTGTGTGTGTGTGTGTGTGTGTGTGTGTGTGTGTGTGTGTGTGTGTGTGTGTGTGTGTGTGTGTGTGTGTGTGTGTGTGTGTGTGTGTGTGTGTGTGTGTGTGTGTGTGTGTGTGTGTGTGTGTGTGTGTGTGTGGATGCGTTAACTGATGAAGAGAAAAAGCATATTATTGTGTCTTGACCAAACATGCATGTCGCACTGGTGAGGTAGTGCATTGCATTTCCACTGTGGCATGCGCTACCGCAAACACTGCATCTGTCACTGTGTGAAGGTGTGCGTGTGTATGTGTGTGTGTGTGTGTGTGTGTTCTCTCCCTTCAGAACAGAAGACAGCAACAGACAACCAGTGTGCTTATGGAGGGTGTATTTGTCTTGTGATACTCAATGCCAACACACTCCTTCCTCCTGCTCTTGGGATGATGAGTGAAAGAGACGGAGAAACAAGAGAGAATGGCACACCTTTTTCACCAAAGGCAGAGGTTCCAAAACTACTACCGTTCTCCATTCTTGGTTCTGAACCAATTCATTTTTTCTGTGTAAAGGCTCTGAACTGGGTCAATTTTGGGCGGAACTGAACCGGTGGGAAAAGAAGGCTAAAAGAAAGAAATGAAGGAAACTGACAGCGATTATTTCCACACTATTATTTACAGTATATTATTGTTAATAAGTCGTGCCATGTGTGGCCGAAGGAACTACGGCTGGTTCGCCGAAGGTGTCACGTAGCGGAAGGCAGACAGAAATAACCAAATGTTATTATGGGTGTGTTCGCGGGTTTATCGTGGGGAAGGGGACAAGGCGAACCTGCGGTGCCAAAAGTCTGTGGGGTCAGAGAAGACCGATAGGGACGTGCCGCGGAGAGAGAGTGAAAACAGTGGATGCCACCGATATCGCACACAATTCAAGGAAACGCCACATCGCTATCTCATTTTTTGTATTATTTTTTTAAAAAGCGAACCCAACGCCCGTCCAAACACAGACGCCGTTTCCTCCTCCCAGCAGCAACCACACACACACACACACACACACACACACACACACACACACACACACACACACACACTTAACACAGACGCTTTCCTCTCGGGGTCTCTGGAGTTTGGCCTTCCTTTTTTCTTTTGCAGTGGAACACCCTCTGCTTCTCTCTGCGCCAAATCACACAAAAATGAATTGGTTCCCTGTTGCTTCTAACTGCCATTTTATTCAAAGCACATTTATAGTCTCTCTTGTCATGTGTTTTTTTCCCCCTTTCTCCCTCTTGCTCTCCTGGCAAGACGTTGGGACATTGGAAGACTTGCCAAGTGCTTTAAACGCCATTAGTCATGAAGGTCATGTCAAGTTATTGGATAGTGTAAGAGGGTCAACCTTCTGACAACAAATCGCTAACTCATTGCGCAATCAGTTTGTGTAAAGACTCCAAAATAATCGATCTCTCAGCCATCCGAGTCAGGAAAAGCTGTTATGCGCCAGCGACATTGAGAGCCGTTTGAATGCAGAATGCTCAATGTTGTCCCCAACAAATGAAAGTCAGCAACGATCATGATGCGCGGACGAATGTCGTCAAGTTGATCTAATAAATCAGGAAAAAACATAGCAGCTCCACAGGCTTTTGGCTTGTAAATAACTTGTAGATCGACTATTGTGGCTGTAGGTAGGGATTGATGTTGTCATTTCAACATGTCGCATTGTGAGCTTGTTGATCGTCCATTTCACTACTTACATCCTAGTTGCTAGTTTATAAAATGTGGTAACGATGGAAGTTGGAGATCCATGCCCCACCCAGCTATGCAATACCCGTTATACCCTTGTGAGAGAGCACCCATTCCACCCATCTGTCTGTGTCCCTTTTATGACCATATATGGAGTTGTCTGTATGTCTCTCTGAGTCTCTCTCTGGAGTTTATTTTTAATTTATGAAAGAAAATTTTGGGGAAACAAAAAAAGACAAAGGGACTCATCAAAATCTGTAACCGACTGTTTGGGAAACATCAGCTGATCCGCTGTTCCCTTTTCAGACCACACACGTACAGATGATAAAAAGGTTTTACACTGCATCTGCGTGGCGGTGTCTGATCAGCAGAAAGGGTCCTTCATGGCAATGGGAACAAGCGACCACACACACACGCACGCACGCACGCACACACACACACACACACACACACACACACACACTGAAGAGAGACTGTCACACACTGACATGCACGCCCACAGGCACAAGTTCCCTGCGATTGGGTATGCACAAGTTATAGAGATTGAACCTTAGCAATTGGAAAGGGATCTGATCAGGGAAGGACCTAAACAATTAACCCATCGTCTTCTCACACACACACACACACACACACACACACACACACACACACACACACACACACACACACACACACACACACACACACACACACACACACACACACACACACACACACACACACACAGCCCCTGGGGCCAGACATCACAGCCTCAGCGACTGGAACTAATACAGTGCTTCCTGCAAGCCCCACCGCTTGAAGCAGCTGCTCTGCTTCTATGTGCGTCCGTGCGTGTCTGTGCATGCGCGTGTGTGGAGATAAAGGGAGGGGGGGGTATAATGTGGGCTAGATTGTTGAGATAATAGCACTGTAAGTGTTGAGGGTCATGGCTTGTCTGCTGCCGTATCCATTGCCCTGTGTTTCGAGCGCACGGCGCTGCAAAGTGGCGCGACAGACACTTCTAGAAAGTTGCTAATGCAAACAAGTGAGTATAGTCGAGAAGACATGTCTGCCAGAGGAAAACCACGTCTAATACCATGCCACACGGACGCAAACACACAGGAAGACTTCCTTAGTCACTTGAATGTTTGTTCAAAGATTTGGTCAACAATTGCAGGAATCTTTCCTTTGGAAAAACACAAGACCCCACAAGTTACCCCAGACCCCAGAAGGTCCATGCTCAAACCCAGGAGGGACCCCCATAGTTCCAAAGTCCCGTTAATCCGAACAAGCTTTGCTCCCGTGTTTAGTTAGGGTTAGATATAGGTGTTGGTATTTTTCAGAACAATGAACCTTCGGACTAATGACATGACACCAGAACCAGGGAAGGACACAGAACGCTCCTTAATGAAGTGTCAGCACCACTTAGAAAAAAAGAAAAAGATAAGAAACCTTGGAGAAGAAATTAAATAATGACGTCCCTGACTCCTTGTGCTCTCCCTCTCTCTCTCTCACTGTCTCTCTTTCTCACACACACGCACACGCACACGCGCACACACGCACACACACACACACGCACACACACACACACACACACACACACACACACACACACACACACACACACACACACACACACACACAGAGGATAGCTCCTACTGTCAGGTCGTGTGACAGTGTCCAGTGGACCAGGCAGGGGTCTGTGGTTTGAGGCTCTGCAGTTGACAGCCTGTCACTCCTATCTCGCAGATGGAGAGGCCTGGCTCACAGCGACACTAGCCAGGTCTCTCTCTCTCTCTCTCTCTCTCTCTCTTTCTTTCCCTTGTACACTTCTGCTTCTCTTTCTGTTCTGGCTCTCTCTCTCTCTTGCAAATATAAAAGCTCTCAATGTGTATTTGAATTCCCAGGCTTTTACTTGTAAGTATTTTCTACATTGCTTTTGCTTGAGGTAAAACATTTGAGTACTTTTTTCCAACAAATTCCCTTTGAATTATATCTTTATCTAACTGAAGCAATTCATGAATATTTTGTAATAATAATAATACAAACTAAAAGTAACCAGCAACTACAAGTCCTCCACATCATCGTACCAGAGTAGAACTATGACATCTGGATCCCTGATGTTAGTGGAGTCGACCTAAAGGTATTGGGTGGGGAATACTAAGGTAAATGTAGAAATACATTTACATCAATGTAGTGTTACTGTGCACCACCGCTCCCCCCTCTCTCTCTCTCTCGCTCTCTCTGCGATACGTCGGAGACAACACGTCAATGAAACGTACACAGACAGACAGACGCACAGCGGTTCTGGTTTCTCCCTTTCCACTCGGCTCCGCTGGCCATATGTCGACGACGTTATGCAGTGTGTATACGGCAGATGCTCGCATACATGTGTCTGCCTTGCTTCACTTCACCTAGAAACACTCCTGCTCCGCTCTGCTCTGCCTGCCACGTGGAATAACCCAATCCCCCGTCCAACAGAATGACAGCTGAAGGAGGAGGAGCGGGAGGAGAAGAAGAGCTGGCAAAAAAACAACCTTTCTCGATACGGAGATGAATTAAAACGCGTTTCGGGGATGGGGTACTGTACATCCAGAGGGGAGCTGTTGTGGCACACTTCTTAAACAGGCAGCATATTTAGACCGGTTATCCCCCAGACTTTGTCCTGTCAAGGAACATCCCCAAATTGACACTAATTAGCATTGTGGACCTCCCATTTAAAAGATATCCCAAGGACAGCCCATAATAGAATGATTTTTTGCATCTCTAGCAGTTGATTCTGAACATGTTTCCTGTCAAGGATCCCCAAATTTGACGTGTATTTGGCTATGGGGGCCCCATTTAATGGCATTAATATTTCTGGGAGGGAAATCACTATATTTTAACTCTGAAAGTGTACAAATGGAACAGTTACGGATTCAGTTACAGTCTATTTTGGTCCCTAACTATTCAATATAGCTGGGGACCCCCTGGTACTTCCCGAAAAGGACCCCTGGGGGTCCTCTGATTTAAACAACAAAGCATCCCTCTAAGCACTCTCTGTCTCTCTCTGTCTCTCTCTCTCTCTCTCTCTATCCCCACTCTAAAGTAGTGGTTGCCAAACTCTTTAGCCTGTGTGACCCCAAAAGAGAGATTAGATTAGATGTTTCCCCAGGGATGCACACTTAATGAAAATAGCAGCTTGTAGGCCTATGGATCTTGTGGAACTGCAATTTCCCACTAAGTTTTTGTTTGTTTGTTTGTTTGTTTGTTTGTTTGTTTGTTTTAATAACTGAGAGAAAATCTCTGCGTTTTGTTTTGAATCCATGACAAGTTTATCAGTTTTATTGAAGACAATAATAGCATAAAGGGACCCATAACGACGTTAACTTGTTTTTGGTAGGAAACTGGTGGTGGTCTAAACTAGAGGAATCAGCACTGCATATATTGGCCATATGGCCGCGACAGACGCCGCGCAAGCTTTAGACGAGTGCACGATCATCATCCCTCGTTCCATCTCTTTGCCTCCGCGGGAGAGGACGGATGGACGGATGGATGGAGGGAGGGATGGATAGAGAGATGGAAGAGGAGATAAAGAGGAAAGCATGAGGCAGAGCCATCTGTACAGTACGGAGGGAGGGAGAGAGAGAGAGAGAGAGAGAGACCTAGCTCAGGGAATTAGGAGGGGTGTGTGGGAAGCAAACACGCACTATATCCTATCCTATGTGCACAACAAGCATAATAAACCAGTCACAGACACTGTTGATCCATAACACACACACGCGCGCGCGCACGCACACACACACACACACACACGCACACGCACACACTTTTCTCCTAGCCCTTACCTCCACTCTAGTAGAGTCCAGAGTTTGTTGTTTATCCGCTGATCTAAAGTCAGCTGTGGCAGCAGTTGGTGTTGGTGGTGGCGGTGCTGAAGCTTTGCTTTTCTTCCTCTCTTCTTCCTCTCGCTCGCTCTCTGTGAGTCCACACCTTCATATGTCAGCCATGTGTTTGCGTTCCCACATATGCGAGCAGCTCCAGCGTGGTGGAGGGAGGGAGGGAGGGTAGGGTAGGGTAGGGTAGGGTAAAGGGAGGCCGGAGCCCAGGCAGAGCCAGAGACACAGATGGCTCCCAGATGGGAGACTATACTAGTGATATATCCAAGATAGAGGCAAGCCCGGGCAGCGCTCTGCAGAGCACCGATACACACAGATCTCTCCTGAAGATAGATATTATGGCGCTCTCTCTCTCTCTCTCTGTCACTCCCGGTTGAAGATACACTCTCTTCACGACGACGATGCGCTTCCCTTCTTCACTCGCAAAAAAACAATGTCCTCTGTCTCCTTCTTCTCTCTTATCTCTGAACGTGTCCTCTCTCTCGCTGACTCTCCCGAGGTATGATGAGAGAGTAATGTTTCTGCTTCTCTCTCTCTCTCCCTCGCTGTGCGCCGTGACTCCGCCCCTATTTTCCCACACACCCGGGCTCTGTCTGTATCCACCAGCTGCTCCGGTGATGTCAGAACCCTAAGCCACGCCCTCTCCCTCCCACGGCGGTGGGACGCCGGCCAATCACCATCACCGACCGACCCACCGACCCACCGACCGACCGACCGTCCGGGGCTGCTGCTGCTGCTGACCGCCTCCCCTGTATCCAACTCTGCATTCAAACCAAGAAGGCAATGGACCCTGCAATTAACATAACTAATTGCTTTGGCACCTCAAGGCTAAACAAGGGGACCGTGCCAAGAAAGAGAGAGAGAGAGAGGGAGAAAGAGAGATAGTATGTGTGTGTGTGTGTGTGGGGGGGGGGGGTTCTCCTCCCCCTCCCCCCACCCCTCTTCAAGTGGAGATTGGCATCATTCTTTAGAGTGTTTTTATACACCCCCCCCCCCCACCCACCCTTCAGGGTCTTTTCATTATAAAGCTTTCTCCCCCCCACCCCCTTTGTCTCCCCTCCTTAATGCAGTCGTCTCCAGCCCTGCCACAGCTCAGCTCAGGGGAAGGAAAAAAGGGAATCCATCGGGGGGACACTTGAACACAGCCATAAGCTTGGGTGAGTGAATGAATGAGTCGTTCTTCTCCTTCTCTCTCACTGAGTTAAAGTTAAATCACTGTCTGATTTATGCCTCCGATAGGCGTGTGCGCACAGGCACAGAAACACTCTCTCTCTCACACACACACACACACACACACACACACACACACACACACACACACACACACACACACACACACACACACACACACACACACACACACACACACACACACACACACACACACACTGCATAGACAATGCAGGTTACAATGATGAGTGAATCTACCAAAGTAAATGTTAACTGACTTTTTAAAACAACGGTAAGAACACTTATGTAGAGGTCTGGGTTGCGCAGCTACCTTGCCATGATGTATCTCTGAAAAAAATAAAACAAATAGTGCTCCAGTGATTAGAAATTGATAATTCAAAATATGCTTCTCTTTGACTTACAGTGTAGACTGTATTAGTTTTTTATTTTTATTTATTATTATTTTTTGATCCATGGATCCAGTTTTCTAAATCCTAACAAAAAATGAACCAACCAACAGGAAGTTTTGAATTACTAATCAATGGAGCAAATCAATATTTTGCATTTCTTGTCCACCTTTGGAGTGGACATCATGCCAAGGTAACCCAACCCCCTGCGAGAGTTGTCTTAACCTCTGACCACATGAACCCTGACAATCCCCGGAACAACACGTTTTCAGATGGGGGGTCGGCATGGCCAAATACATCGCATTTTTGAAATGCGATGTATTTGGCCATGAAATACTTTAAGATCCACTGACATGATAGAAACATTATTTTTTTCCCAAGAAAACTGTTATGATTTTGGAAGCAATTTCATTCGAATCTGGCCTGCAGGTCTTATGATATCTCCCCCCGGTGGAATCACAACCAAAGCAGTATAATCACCCCTGACAACCTCCCTCCCTCCTCCCCACCCCTCCCGCCTCTCTCTCTCTCTCCTTCTTTTGGCCCTGGCCTCTATTCAGGGTGCATCTGGTCAGCCAGCAGGCACCAAGGCAGAGGCCAGGTGGCAAAGAGAGAGGGAGAGAGAGAGAGAGAGACGAACAGGAGGCTCAGTTGGAGCACACTGTAGCTATATGAGCCACAGATGCTACGGTAGCCGCAAAAACAGGATGTTGCAGGCTTAGAGCTCACACTACTGCTGGTCAAGTGGCTTAGCATAGCAGCAGCTATAGCCAACATTGTGTGAGGAGGGGAAAAAAAGACCCAGGTTGGAATGATGATGATGGGGCATCCCGCAAGGCGTGGCACTGCACGTGTGACCGTTATGCCCGTTCCATAAATTAACGGCGACAGCGGACAGTGGGGCCAGAAATATGGCCAATGAGGTCTGTGGACACAAGTCCAAAATAAGCGGCTGGTCGGTCGAACGCTATTGTCTCATGTTGATTCAGAGACGCTTGTACTCAGACATTTTCATAAGGGTTCCCAAATACAGATGCCCATCTGACTGAATTATGTTATGCAGGGCTCCCCTCCGACGCAATATTTTATTCCGGTAAACATTCCATGTTTGTAACACCAATAGGCCTACTTCAGTGTGCCGCATTGCATGTAGATTTTGGCTATTTTAAAATATAAAATGTATATTAAAGTTAAAATGGCTAAGGTGATGAAAGCCCAAATAACCAATGAGAATAAGCCCTGCAATGACTAATATTTGCAACCTGTTTTGCAGAAAAATGAGCCCAAAGTTATGGCGGCCATCTTGCCAGAAAGGTGCGCTAAGTATACTGTAGGTGCAACTTCCCATTAACAGCTCATTAATCCAAAGAGAAATGTCATATCTGATTGTATTAAACAACACATTTTTTTCTACAGTTGATTACTACGGCCTTGAGAGCATATAGTAATGGCTGATTGTGTATGTTCACGAAAAGTGTGAAATGAATAGTGTTTTTATGTACGCAAGATGTCTTCTATTCTGTACTGGCCCTTCTTAACATTTTTGTCCATTTTTTTATGCTGACAAAATTCAGTCAATTTAGTCTCAGTTTCAGTCATCGCAGCTTAGATTTTGATTATTTCCATTTATTTTTCCTCAGTGACAAATTGCAGCCGATGTCGATCGAGCCTGAACAATAGCCACACTAACCCTTGTCAGCGCAGGCACAAATTCTCCAAATGCTTTATTAATAGTTCATGCGTATGTTGTGAGCTACTTGCAGGTTCGTCGTTTCCGGCGCCGTGGTACATGACAAAAAGTATAAATATAGTGTCAATGAGTTCATTTCTGAAAAGAAAGTCATGCATGCAATGACGTGTTGTTTTCATATTCATCATTCAACTTCTGAGCGCAGCATCTGGTGTGTACAACGCTCAACAATGACTCCGGCTGCCTCCTCTCCGCCCGCAGAGAGACACTAACCTTTTGTTTTTAGCCTCTCAATCATTTTTCTTTTTTTTTTCAAGAGAGGGGTTTGTCAGTTTTGTGTTCTTATTCCAACGGATGCCATCTCGATTCGGGAAAGCGGGTGGTGGTAGACTCTTCTTCGAACTGACTGTAAACACGCCGCAAAAAAAAATGAAGTGCGGAGAGACGACTTCCCGTCTAAAAGACAAAACATGATGCTGGTGACAGCCACCAAAACAACCAACAACCGTTTTTGTAAAAATGCATGCCTTCCCGGAAAAAAACATGTGTATGTGTGTATGTGTTTGTGTGTGTGTGTGTGTGTGTGTGTGTGTGTGTGTGTGTGTGTGTGTGCGTGTGCGTGTGTGTGCGTGTGCGTGTGTGTATGGATCCATGCTCAGGGCCCTGTCTGTGTGCCTGTAATTGGTCCCATACTGGGAATGGGGGGTGGGGTAGGGTGGGGTGGGGGTTTCTTCTTAATAATGGAAAGTCAACATGTTGCATGTACGCTCGACGGACGAATCATTTTCCTGGTGTCCGTTCTCCAGGCGCACAGCTGTTAGCCATTGTGTGTGTGTGTGTGTGTGTGTGTGTGTGTGTGTGTGTGTGTGTGTGTGTGTGTGTGGTGTGTGTGTGTGTGTGTGTGTGTGTGTGTGTGTGTGTGTGTGTGTGTGTACACTATATACAAGGCAAGTGTGTGCCTGAGAGAGAGAGAGAGAGAGAGAGAGCGCGAGAGAGAGAGAGAGAGGGGTGGATGATGAGGGAAGGGATAATATAGCATCTGGTTCTGTTCACACGCTCCCTCATCTAACATCCACTTTTAGAATAAATAAACATCTTTTTTTGCGCTTGTTTTTTCTTCCCCAATGAGGAGTTGAATAGGGGGAGAGGAGGGGGGGGGGGGGGGGACCGGGGATGTGGAGACGTAGTGTCTGTGGGGTTCTGGGTGGTGGGGCGGTGTTGGGGAGCATGCGCTAAATCATTACTTTTTTTTTACATTACGTTACATGTATGCTTTTGCATGTATCTATTATGGCAGGGGTGCATGCCCACACTTTTTTGACTTGAGAGCTACTTTCAAAATGACCGACTCAACAAGATCTACACATTAAAAAAAATCCATTTGACTTTGAAATAGTGGTGTTACTTACTGTTACAGTGTTTAAGAATAATGCACTTGAATGAAAAATGAAAAATGGAGGGGGAGAATTGGTAGGTTTTCTTGTACTGTATATGCTAACTGACATTTGAAAACAGCATTTGGGGTTTGAGTTGACAGTTTGTGATGTTGAATTTAGCCTCTTTAGCACCCAATGCTAATAACCATCATATACTCTGATGTTTTACTTAACACGAACCCTGCCGAAACCGCGTATAAGCTTTAGTCTGACTGCGTGCAGATCCCGTATCATAAAGGTCTTTATTAGCCCTGGTCCATAGCACCACTGCTTCTATGCATTTGCCTAGTAGCGCTATGGGAAAATCAGTGTAATCTCCCAATACCCGACCAGCCTCTCTTCTGTTGTGGATATCCAACTAAGGTTTTACTTACTCACCAATACTAAACACAGTTTGAGAGTATGAGTATGAGAGACCCACAACTAAGACCCACAACTGGTCAAAACACCACCCACACCATTATTTGGTCTTCAAAATAAGGGGTGAAATAGGGAAAACCCTTGGCAATTTGTGATGAATACATGAATTTAAAATGTAGGACTATACTTGAGTAAAAGTACAAAGGTACCGTATTGGCATCAAAATGCAGTTAACGTGGGCCTAAAGTGCTCATTATTCATTTTAAGTAAAGAAAGTATTGTTTTTTTTTTACATATAGTTCCATACGTCACTGCTTTGACCTCGGCCTCCTCAGTATTTACAAAACATCGTCTTTTTTTCGCAAAAAAACGGCCGTTAAGCACTTCCAGATACCAGGCTAATCTGCCTGGTGCACAATTGGCGCGTGTGTGCGCCTGCAGTTTATGTGTGTGAGCTCCTGTTTGAACCCCGCGGGGGGATTGCCCAAGGTCGGTTCCTTTAATTAAGTATTCACTTGTTCCTTTAATGAACACTGCACACACACAAATAATCTAGTTACGTTTCCCACAACCTTTCACACACACGCACGCACGCACACGCACACGCACACACACACACACAAAGACTACAAAAAACGTGCATTACAGGGTGTGCTGCGTACGCATCAGTGCATTTGTGTGTGCTCTAAGGTGAAATTATCATGAAAATGGGTGTTCATGCCTGCCGCCTGTGTGTGTGTGTGTGTGTGTGTGTGTGTGTGTGTGTGTGTGTGTGTGTGTGTGTGTGTGTGTGTGTGTGTGTGTGTGTGTGTGTGTGTCCTCATGAATGAATAGAATGCCATCCAGTGGTTCTTGCATGCGGAGGGGAACAAGAGACCGGCCTCCGCCGCGGCAAATGAGGGCCGGCTCATTTACAAAGAGGCTAATTACCCCATGGGTGGCTTAACAACGCTGTTGCTGGCTGTTAAAAGGGCAGGTGGGAGCAGCAACAGGAGGAGACCGTCCGTCCACTCCACCCCCCGCCGGTCAGTCATTGCTGAGGTGACACATGCAACACGTGAGACGAGCGTTGTGTTTTTAGTGGCCGCAAACACATTAGCAGCCATTAGCGTCAGTCCATACAGGTTTATTTTTTATTTACTGATATTACACAAGAGGGGGTGCATGGTTTGACAATGCGGGGCGAGTTCTGAAAGCAGCGCAGAAGTGTGATTAGTGGTAATGCCCACAGTTATACCCTTGAAACTAAGAAAATTGCTGCAAAAAAAAAAAAAAACATTTTTATGATGACAGGTGTAGTCACTATGACCACAAAGGTCCGCAGAATCTAGCTAGCCTAGCCACTGAGTTTGGGAGAACAGAGCAGCTGAATTCTTTGTTTTGATTAGCTGGTTTGAAGCACACGGCATGACCAGAAGGTTGTTTCAACCAATCAGATTGCTTCTTTGAAAATATCTGCTGTATAATTTGTAGTAATATTATAATGAGAAATAATAATAATGTCATTCACCAAAAAACTCCAGATTTTCAACCCAACAAAGGCCTTCAGTAATACATATATAGTGGGTTTGCACTGCAACAGTGCATACATCAAAACAGAGAAGTCCTATCGGACTGCATTAAAATGAACAATGTTAAATGACGTTAAACTCACTTTGCCATTGAATTTGCCACTCACTTTATATGCATGCGCATAACCTCTATTGTGAAAGGTCGCACGTATTCACCTGAACTTCATTATTATTCCACAGAGGAACACATTTGCATAGATTTGCATGAGGCAGTTTGTGTGTGTGTGTGTGTGTGTGTGTGTGTGTGTGTGTGTGTGTGTGTGTGTGTGGGGGGGGGGGGGGGGGGGGGGGGGGGGGGGGGGGGGGTGGTGGAACTGGAACACATTTCACCGTGAATGTTTTCATTTCACACTGACTTTTGGCAGTCACGTCAACAACATAACGTTTCCCATGCCAACAAAGCTCCATTGAGTTGAGAAGAAGCTGTACTGCCATGTTAGGTACTATCGGGTGACGACTAGGAGATGTAGTCGACACTGCGCTGCTCGGTGTCTTCTCTCGGAACTGTATAGCCAAAAAACTAGATAAAAATGTTATTAAGGGACTAATGGACGTTATGAGCCTGTTTTCACCAAGTGTAAGATCAGCCGTTATGACGTCATGAGGGCCTGCCAAAACATAGTTTTGTGAGTCGACTAGTCAACTGACACTAGACTAAAAGCAAAACAGTTGACTAAAACTAAGCCCAAACTATTCACGATAATGTCTGGCTAAAGTCAGACCGAATCTGCTGGTAAAAACAAAAGCCTGTCAGCAAATAGGCCTGGAATAGCTCAATTGTACGTCCATACTGTAGGCATTTCAGGACACAGTATGCAAACATATACTGTATGAGTACCGTGTCCTGATTCGCCACCACAGTTTTCTGGAGTAGGAAATGGCCGTACAATTGAGCTATTACAGACCTATCTGTTGACAAGCATTTTTTTGGCCAGCATTCGGCCTGGCTTCAGGTAGGCTATATCAAGATACTACTGTTTGACTAAAACTAAAATCCAAATGTCAGAAACAACACCGCTTTGTCCGCCGTCGCACGGAAGAGGAGCCCTCAGAGCATGCCAGAACAGCTCAAACGTCTGGCTGCTCTCCCATGAACCTTCAGCACTCTCTCTGTCTGTCTGTCCAGGAGCTGCTCCCCGTGCTCATGGAATCACTGTCTGCAACAGTCAGTCACGCACCTGGATGGCTTGACCTCTATATAATGCTGTCTTTAGATAACTTACTCAATTTGTCTCCAGTCGCTCCCTCCCTCCCCAGGAAAAAAATCTGTGTGTTGCTTTCAATGCAGACAGTGGCTCTCAAACAGGGGTGGATCTAGGCGTGGGCATGGGGAGGCATTGCCCCCCTAAATGCCCTGACTGCCCTGCCCCACCAAACATGATGGCATGCAATCAACCCAAATTTCAAATTAAAGTGCTTATATTTAAAATGATTTGAAACACTACTACTGCGACTAACTAACTACAGTTGTGGCACCACTAAACCAACAGCATTTCATCATTCAAAAACAGAAAACTATCAGTCAGACCTTTAGCTTTATGCATGCTGCGTGTCTGTTGCAACTTCAACAACAACTGATGTTATTATTGGTATTAATTGCCTAATAAAAGTCTAGTAACCGAAAATGGTATGGGGGCGGCTTCGCCCGTGACGCTTCGCGCCACGACGATGAATGCCATATGCCAATACCATTTTCGATGGTCTCAGACCTTCTCAAATGTCGCATTTATGTAGCACCATTATCCAAAGTGCTTTACATAGATTGTGCATTACATTCACCCATTCACACACACACATATCCATACACCAATGCTAAATGAAACCACACCTCACCACTAACACTGAGGGAGCCAGCCCGGATTCGAACTGGGAACCCTGTGGTTACTCACAGTCAATCTACCCCTGAGACACTGCTGTCCACCCCTCCACCATGCCGCCACCACCAAATTCATAATATGTGTTAACCCAATGCTTTCCAAACAGTGCATGGGCGACCCATTTGTGGGTCCCTGTCATTATTGAGATTAACACACATCTACAAGTGTGCTGGTATATCTGCGATAGCAATCGTTTCATCCCTCCGGCCGATTGGGTCGCGACCTGTATATGTTTTGTACTGTATTCTCATAATGGTTTCTGAACCTAAAAAACCTGCATCACAACACAACACCCACGGCAGGAGTCCACGTAAAGGTCTATATCAGGGGTGCTCACACTTTTTTGACTTGAGAGCTACTTTCAAAATGACCGGCTCAACAAGATCTACACATCAAAAATGTCCATGACTGAAAATCCATTTCAAGACAGCCCTAGAAATTTTGAGCTTTGAAATAGTGGTGACTACTGTTAGTTGGTGTTACTTACATATATTGTTATATTGTTTAAGAATAATGCACTTACAATGAAAAATAGAGGGGGAGAATTGGAACGTTTTTCTGTATATGCTATTACTGATGTTTGAAAACAGTATTTGAGGTTTCAGTTGACCGTTTGTGATGTTTAGTTTCTTGCACACAAAACTAAAAACGTTCACGTTTTTGTCCACAATTGGGAAAGAGAAGTGGCAAAACGTAGGTCAAAATAATTATTCTCCATTCTCTAATTGTGTGGACTCTTGAGAATTACGTAATTCAGATCTTTATTTAACTCTTGAGAGCGGTAAATGAAACCAAATGGACCCGTATAAGGGTTCATTTGGTTTCATTTTAACGCTCTCAAGAGTTACAGATCTATAAGTGCTGTCATGTGATCTACCTGCACGGCCTGTGTGATCGACTGGTAGATCACGATCTAGCTTTTGGGCAGCCCTGGTCTATATCGATCCGTCTCCATCCGTCTAGCCTGCCTCGCAGGCCGGCTATCCTCAGGGCTCGTGCATGGCGACAGCAACGCAGGACAAAACCGCAGCGTATAAATAACTTATAATAGGGCTTCCCCCTGGTCCCCTAAACCCATCATCCTTCCCAGCATGATGGAGCCCTCACCCTCCTCCTCCTCCTCTCAGGGTTCAGACCGACGTGAGCGTTAATCTGATGCAGCCGCGCGACGTTTTCCCTGCATGCAGTCTGATCTGGCCGTGCCATCTTTTCCATTACATCTGCTACGGTGCATTTTATCTGATGATGGGGGGGGGGATGCGTTGTTTTCCAAAACGACGTCTGGAGGACCGTTTACAGTAAAATATATACAGCGAGGAGATCAAATGAGACGCTTCTTGGCAGCGGTCGCAGGCTCGAGCGACGGCTGATTTCTTTCTCTCTCTCCCTCTCTGTCTCTCCCTCTCGGTCTCTCTCTCTCTCTAGATATTCCGCATGGGCCCAGTTAACGGTAACAGCAAACCATATGAAGAAAAGAAAAAGGCCTTTTCTGTCTCTCTCTTTCTCTACGATGCCGGGAAATTCAAACTTCTGATCAATTGAAAAAAAAAATGGAGGACCCTGATGTAAATACTGTCTTCTAGTGCGTTTTTAGTGGCTTTATCGTCGTATAGGCTAAAGCAGATTTTGTGTCAGACCTGTACTTTTCGTTGAACTGTGAAATAAAACCTAAACACAAAAAACGCCATTGTCCATAATCGCCTTTAATCCAACGATATACGATTCAATCAAAAGATATTGCTGTTGCCGCTGATCGCTGGCAATCACTCCTTCGTAGTTCTTTTGGTTGACTGAGTCTCGTCATTCAAAACGCTGCCGTTGTCAAATCACCATCTATCAATAAAAGCAAGCGGTGGGAGTGTTAAAGGAGCATTCAGTGATTTGGGTGATTTGTTAAACCCTCTGGTCCCCCTGGCAACACGATGTGCACATGCACCCACTCTACAGTGGGGGGATGTGCAAGCGGCCAACAGCACATACACCAATTAAGAGAAATCACTTACTATACGTTTAATTTAACTTTGACAGTGTACACATTTTCAAGCGTATACCATACAACCATACATACAATACATATAGCTGATGAAGCCATCAGTCCATTCTGCAAACTGGGAATACAAATATCAACCAATCTAACAATCAATCAAGCAATCAATCAGAAATGCAGTGCACTTTCAGTTCTTGTTTAATTTCATGCCAGCGCGTCAGAGAACGGGTTGGAACAATGGAATTGTGGGTGTGGGTGTGGGGGGGGGCTCAGGGGTGTCCTACCCCCCCAACTACGCTCGTATTATGTCCAACTTTAGTGTCTTCAGGCTGCGCAACTCAATTCACCATCGATTCACTTCGGGGAGGTGGGGGAAAAGGCTCATTTGCAACTCGTCTCCGACACATTAAATACAAATGGGGCTGTTGGGGCTGCTGGGGGTCTGTTTGTGTGTGTGTGTGTGTGTGTTGGATGGGGGGGGTTCCCCCCACCCCCACCCTTACGTTCCAACACAAAACACCCATTGACTGGTCCTCTCTCTATACACTCAAGCCCTCTTGGCATACCACCAAACCCGAACACGCCCCGTTCTCGCCCTCCCTTTACCCCTGCCCCAACCCCCCCCCCACACACACACACACACACACTCCCACCACCTTCTTCTTCTTCTTCGCCTCCTTTTCAGGAATCTTCATATCACCCATAACAAATGGGCCCCACGTCTTTTTTTCCACCATCCTTCCCTCCCCTCCTTTTCTCCAGTCCCGTTCCCCCCTCTCTCTCTCCCTCTGTGCTGTGCTGCTGCGTTTTTCCCTCCCTTTTTTTTCTTCCTCTTCTTCTTCTGCTTCTTCAGTCGGTCCGTGCCGATGAAAGGCAGGCATTGAGCCCCGGCAGTGGCATTCCAAAACCTCAGGCTCCGGCTCCACTGTGTCTGGCTATTCTACACTGCTGGGAGCCATTAGTTTAAGTAAGGCCTGACCCGCCCACTCACCCATGGAAAACCCTCAGATCTCCTATTACACTCCACAGCGTAGAGGGGAGAGAGACTGTGTGCTTGTGTGTGTGTGTGTGTGTGTGTGTGTGTGTGTGTGTGTGTGTGTGTGTGTGTGTGTGTGTGCACGTGTAGTTGTGTGTGTCCACTCCAGCACATACAGACGGGGTAGAGGCACGCCTGCACTTCGCAACATGTATGCACGTGTCCGTGTGTGTGTGCGAGCGAGGCAGACAGGCGGACAGTCGGCCAGGTATAAGTGTGAGTTTGTATAAAGAAGAATGTGTGTGACTGTGGCGCGACGCCGACATATCTGCCGCGGTGTACAGGCATGCGTTTAAGCACCATACATCTGGCATTTCTATTTTTGGTATAGGGGAACCAGAACATTTTCACTGTCAATTATATGTTTCTAAAGTAGGACGGGAGAAGATGGACAATCTTCGAAACGCAACACAACACGCAGCCATTTGTTGCTACGCGTTGTGTAGAGTCTGTAGCCTACTATCTAGACCATGTCCATGTAAACAAACCCACATTTACGTTGAATCAAAAATTACGTACATTTTGTATTTATATTTTTCTGCATAATTTTGATAAAAATGTTGCCATCTCTCCTGAAGACGCAAATAATTGTTGCTATTTGTTTAAAAACAGGGGGGAAAAAGCTCTGTCCTCTTATAACATGTATAAAACAATGCAAGGTGACATAACTCAACGTGGCAAACTTCAACTGAAAATGCATTCTCCATATTCAACTGTTTTTTTACTGTGTTGTATTTGTGACACTTGCTTTAGCAATGTAAACGTTTGTTTTCTCATGCCAATAAAGCTTCTTTGAAATTAAATTGAATTGTGTAGGATGTCTCCGGCCTCGTGCACTCACACAGCACAGAAAATTTGTACTTCATGCATGAGCCCTCAACAAGTACAGGAGTGAGAGCA
This sequence comes from Benthosema pterotum, assembly GCA_039105355.1. NCBI lineage: Eukaryota > Metazoa > Chordata > Actinopteri > Myctophiformes > Myctophidae > Benthosema > Benthosema pterotum. The sequence goes on from CM076971.1 coordinate 42,758,691, forward strand.
CATGAAGCCAAGAAAACAAGGGACACGGGAGTGAGGTGTGTGTCGGTATGGCTGGGAGAAAGAGAGAGAAAAGAGTGTGTCTGTGTCTATGTGTGTTTGGGGGGGGGGGGGTTATGTGTGCTTAAAATTTATGAGCGGCGGGTCACACGCTCACTTGGCAACGTGGTCCCAAAGTTTCCACAGAGGCAGGCCAAGTGCACACAGGCGGACGCCAAAACCTCTTTTTCTTCTAATAACTCCTCTTAAACGATATTCAATAACTAGCCTCTCTCTCCCGCCTCTCCTGCTCTTTTCGCTTCACCGCATGAAACAGATATTATACTGTCTCTGGTCAGACATATCCATCTATACGGGCCACGCCGCGTTAAAATAAATCCTCCGTTGTGGCAATTACGGGGCTAATTGGAAAATGATACGGGGAAGGGTTTTTCGGAGCTGAGTTTCTGTACGACGGACGGTGGGCCGTCGCTGCCAACCATACCAAATTGTCAGCACATAAACATGAATAGCTCTCATAAACAAGTCCTTGTTTGGAAGGGAGGGAAAAAAGAGACATATGCGAGAGACATGGTGTGCGTGTGTGTGTGTGTGTGTGTGTGTGTGTGTGTGTGTGTGTGTGTGTGTGTGTGTGCAGAGTGTGTACGGTCTGTTTTATTGTGCAGCATGTGTGCAGGGCCCACACACAGCGTACAACAAAGCTCTGCACGATGTATAAGTCGGGAACGGTTACAACTACTATCAGTTTACTGCCTCGTCTAAACAACGGTCATGTTCATTGTGGCCCAAATGGTCAGGCCCCCGGATTAACAGTGGAACTCGCTGGAGCTTAAAAGGGAAACTTTACCCTTTTTTTTGCAAAACTTAATATATATGTTGATGACGTTTAGAAGATCTACTGTAGACAGGGTCTATGTCTATGTTCCCTCAGCTCTAAGTTCCCTCAAGGTTATGGTTAGGTTTATGCATAGTTTTAGCACAGTGAGGGAACATTGTGGTTGTCTTTATGTTTTTAATACAGTATTTTCAATAGTATTTTCAATACGTTTAGCAGTGAGCCCCGTGTCTATCCCTGATATCATAGACCAGGGGTGCTCACACTTTTTTGACTTGAGAGCTACATTCAAAATGACAGTCGCAAGGTCTACAAACCCAAAAAAGTATTGGTGTTTTCTTTTGTATAACTTTGTAATGCAACAGATGTTTGTGCACAGTAGCACTCTTCAAAAGAAATTATTTTATTGTGTGAGTTTGGGGTGACCTGTGATCTAGGCCTACCTGCAAAACATTTGTGATCTACTGGTAGATCACCATCTACCTTTTGGGCACCCATATATATATATATATAGACACTGTGCTCACTTATTTCCTGGACTACATGTTGTCTCAGGTATAAGACCCTCTCTCCCTATCCACGAGGAGGTGCAGTGCACCAAAGCATTAGATGACATCAGAAACACTGGGCCCCCAAATAAAATATTGAAAACCACATAAAGACTCCCAGGAAACTGCGTTTCAGTCGCTTCAGTCAAAAAACCTACTCATAGGTCACCCGATTTCAATGTAACGCAACACAGGGAACACCAAATGCTTGCACACAGTACCTTTGCATGTGTACATGCATGGGGCCTTTTGATTTGGAGCAGCGCCAAGGGCCCTCGGAGGAGGCCACGCAGCGTATAGTTCACAGCCAGCCAATAAATCACGGAGAATAATCTTATAATCTATTCCGACATTTACGCACCGAGCGAGTATGTAATCCTTAGGTATGCGCGCTGTATGTGGATTTGTAAAGACTAGAAACCCTTTGGTGTAAAAATCATCCGTCACGCTGGCACTCGTTACATGTGGGGTGTGCAATTTATGTGAGAACATATTGCGATTTTTTGCGTTTGGTGAAAGCTCTCCGACTATAATGAACTCCAGCTCAGTCAAAATAATATTGTGCCCCAGAAACATTCCTCGGAATCCCAGAAAGATAAACAAACAACGTCAGCAGTGGAGGAAAGACTGCTCAGAGAGAGAGAGAGAGGGAGAGAAAAGGTGTTGCTGAAGGGAAAACTCAGGCGCCATGCAGAGCCATTTCAGCTTGAGTTTCTTCATACAAACGCCTTTGTGTATCTCTGCGTTAGTCATACCACTGTTTCAGTTGGTAGGAAAAAGTACACTGTTTTTATCTTAAGTAAAAGTATCAATACTGCAATTAATAAATACCTCTAAAGCTAACTTGAGTAAACATATTAGCATCAAAAAGTAGTCATGCAGATGGTCCCATTCCAAGTATTAAAGTTATTGATGCACCGATATACTGGTATTGGTCCACATATTGGTTTGGCTGATAGTTGCTGTTATCAGTCAATATCAATTAGTGGATCTTTATCTGTTGTTGATGGGCATACATTTTGACTATCTTGGTGTGGTGGTAGTAAGCTGTATATTCCTGACATATATTTCTTGTAATGAAGACACCTAAGCCTATATTTTCGTCACCGCTAAACCCCTTATCACTTAACTTCTTACCTTTTTTAAACTATTAAAAACATACCTTTTCTATAGTTAAAATGGCAGTCTGCATGAATGCTCACAACGTGTCAATAGATTGGCACATGGAACTCTTCCAAAATGTTTTTCTAAATAGTAAAAGAAAAAAAGCAAAGGAGTTATAGGGGTTTTAGACTAGGTTATCTCACCAAATATATGAACCCTGAAGGCAAATCGTGTGTTAATTTATGGCATACAGGTTTTCTAGGGGTATTAAGGCATGCTGAATCCAAATCTGCTGTATGCCAAGCTCAAAAATGGCTGCTAAGGCCTCAAAATGGACCATTTAAAGATGGCGGCCACCACTATGCTATAACATAGTAAAACGCCTATATTTTTTAACAAAATATGGTTATAAATGGACTGAAATGTCTTCATTTATGTTTTCATATATGGGGAATTCAATGAAATATTCAGATGTAAGGTATATTGTGAAGAAACCACTTTAAAATAATTTATAGTGATAATTGCCTTTTTACTCCAGGCCAAAATATTCCTCCGAGGGATATTGCATGTTAATCAGTCTAAAACCACCACAGTTGGTCCAGGTGTAGTTCAGGGCATGTTAAGATTTACCTAGGGCACCTGAGCTGGCGAGCTTCAAGGTCACCATAGTGGCCAAATCCAATAGGGCTGCCACCTGAAAACTGTTTTGGCTATAACTTCTGAACCAGATAAGCTACAAATGCAAACCTGGTGTCCATTTCAGAATGTTTGACAATGAGAAACATTTTGAAATGATTGGGTGTGTCTGGTCACCTAATTTGCTGTATGTTGTCATTTTTGAGAGAGTGGCCTGTTTGCACAGTAAGAGCCCTCACCATTCAACCGCAATTGAGGGTATGTGCATGTGTAACCCCCAGGATTTGAACTCCGGTCTCCCACATGAAAGTCCAACATCTTAACCAGACCAAAGGTACATCCCCTTGGTCTGGGGGCAGACACTAGAATTTGGAGGCCATTAGACGCTGTAGGCACTGCTACACATGCATGAAAGTGAGTGGAAAATTGAGTGGCAAAGTGAGTTTAATGTTGTTTAGATTAGATCGATAGATCAGATTTCTCTTTTGAGGTGTGAGCTGTCAGGCCAGTAAGTGTTTTTTTCCCCACAAGGTAGATGTTCGCACATTCTGGATATTATGCTGATGCCATGATGTGCATACCCTCTGTCATTAAGTAATTAAAGCCATAGAGTCACACAGTATATGACTATGTCATGGCTTTGATCTTGAGCACCTCCACCTCAGATAGGAAGGCAGTCTGACCTAACTTGGACAATTGACTGTTACCCGGGTGCAGTATGGGTTGGCGTGGTGAGAGGAGTGAGATGTAGGATGGGCCCAGACAGAGTTTAGTCCTTCCATGTGCTAGACCTCTCAGTCCCGGCAGAGTAGTTCAGGAGTGGTGGACTGTGTGGTCCTGTATTTGCCTATAATGGGAGTGATTGTGGGTACAGTAGTTACTGGGACGTAATTTGGGTCTTCGGTCACAGGCTGGGTCACTTGAGTGAGGTATATGATGTTGCAGGACCCCAAACCCTAATGACCTTGGGATACAGCACAGAGAATATGTTGCAGATCATCCATGCAATGTGAGATTTAGTTACAACTAGTCTTGGGCGGTATTGATTTTTTTAATATCGGTATTGATA
>CM076971.1:42767879-42787879 GCA_039105355.1 Benthosema pterotum
GTTTGTGCTTGTATTGCAGACACACAGTGTTTACATGGACACATTTCTGTGTGTGTGTGTGTGTGTGTGTGTGTGTGTGTGTGTGTGTGTGTGTGTGTGTGTGTGTGTGTGTGTGTGTGTGTGTGTGTGAGTGAGTGTGAGTGAGTTAGTACATGAATGCGTGCCAGTGATCGCACATCATAAAAAATACAAACATCACGGCACAAAAAAGGAGGAGACCTGAAAGATCACAGCACGCTGCAAAAGGAAAACTGACTGCATGACAAACGTGTTAAAGGGGCATGGGAATTGTCCTGGAAGTAGTGTCCACGACATCAGAGACAATCTGATGTCAGGGACACTAGGCTATAGGCTATTTTTGCGTGACACTGTAGGATTTATTAATTTACTAATGTGTAAATGTGTGTAAATGAGTTAGCAAATTGCTGTTTTGTGTGCGTGTGCACTCACTGCACATGTCTAAGTGACTTTCAACAAAACAAAAAGGGGTGGGGGGGTGTTGGGGCTCTACTCTCTCCGACAGCAACATAAGTCCCAGCAGGAGAGGAGAAGTGAACCAGAGAGACAGAGAGAGGAGGGACAGATGAGGTGAACTTGATGAGAGTCATAAAACTCACACCAGGAGACATGTGTGGAGCGGTCGGGGAACGCTAGCTGGGGTGATCTTTTGGAACGAGATCCCTCCGTCAACCAGGGGCGGACCTAGGCATGGGGGGGCAATGCCCCCCCTAAATGCCTAGTCTGCCCCACCAAACATGATGGCATGCAAAACAACCTAAGATATTTCAAATTAAAGTGCTTCTATTTAAAATGATGTGAAACACTACTACTGCTACTAACTAACTACAGCTGTGGCACCACTAAACCAACAGCATTTCATCATTGAAAACAGAAAACTCTCTGAGTCAGAGTGTGTGTGTGTGTGTGTGTGTGTGTGTGTGTGTGTGTGTGTGTGTGTGTGTGTGTGTGTGTGTGTGTGTGTGTGTGTGTGTGTGTGTGTGTGTGTGTGCGTGCGTGCGTGCGCGTGTGTGTTTATGCGGATGCAGGCACATGGGGTTACTCGGATGCAACCGGGTCAAAGACGAGACGCCCTTTTTTTTGGGTACGGACACATAAAAGTACCATGACATGAAGAGGATTACATTTTGGATACATCAGGTGAAAGTACATGGTCCACTTTGTAATGTCAGTAACTTTTGATGAAAAAAAGAATTAAGAGCATAGGTGAAATAAGCTCATAAAGTCCATATTTGTCATTCAGTGTACGAACTACAATTTCAATGAAACATGTTTAAATATTCATGTGAAAAAATAAACAAAGGTCTGTTTTAACTGTCCTGGCATAATTGTACAGGTGTTGGTCATGTTATATTAAAAGCACGTTGCAATACTCCTTTGTTTTGATATTCAAATCATTAGGGGACTTTTGTGCCCAATACTCAATTAATTACAGATCATTCAGTGTAATGAGATAAAGCTGGCCTTTTTAAACAACCAATGTAGTATATAGTCAGCTGAACACCTGTGCCATTGTTAGAAGAACTCCTGAAGACTTTGGAGGTGGTATCAGAAGGTGGGTTTCCCTCTCTGAAATATGTGATATATCCATGTTGTTATGATGTGGTACCAGTGGACACAAAATGAAATGTCATTCAGTGAAATGTCAAAAGTCACTTTTATAGTTGAAATTTAATGGAAACAAAAAACATGTCAATTTTAGGTTCAATGAAGACCTTAAACATAGCTGCTTACTATGACGTGCATTTAATTTATTTATTTTTATGTCATACACTATCTTTGCATTTTACTATATTACACCAAATTGTCACATCTTAGAAAATGGACTGAAAGGGAATGTTGTGTACGATTTCCTGAACAGAAAATATTAACCTTAAACAATAGACACTCTAAGCTACCCAAAAAAGTTAAAACATTTTGTAAGAGAATACTTTTATTTTTTTAGGCTTGGAAACGCTTATTCGTCTCGGATGCAACCCCATGTGCCTGCACGCTTTATTGAGAAAGAAGACTTTAGGCCAAGGCTCTCCATCAACATCATGAGGCTGTCATGGATTTGGGGGCCAGAGTTTTGGCCACAACGTTGTTGCAACCTCATACGCGACGGTTACGTGTGTTTTGGCACAGACCGATAGGGATTACTGGTGAAATATTCCCCTCAAAAGCTCAAACCCGTGACGTTTTTTTTTTATCCCACGATTTTGCAACCCAATTTTTCACCCAGTGCGATCCTGGGCTCTACCTCCATCCTGGGATCATGCTTCCGTCAATGCATGAGGAGTCCAAGCTGCCTTCCTTTCACCTGTCAGGGGGGAGTTTCCCTGGTTGGATGTAGCGCGTGGAAGGAACACCTTATTCCAACCATCTCCTGTCCCCACCATCAGGCGTTCCGGTTGAATACAACTTGCGAATTGCATTATGTACAGTTGTAGTACACCTGTGAATATTTTTTGTAATCTAATGAGTGTGTAGTTGATTGATTGTGCAGTGTGCACATGCAATAATCTTGCATAGGGCCACCTAACTCCTTGAGCCGGCACTGCACAGAGGTTGTACAAGCGTAGGATGTGTGAGTGTAAAGTGTGAATGAGGCCTAACAGATCGGACACGCTGCAGTTTCTTGCCTGTGGACAGCAAAACACTGCATCAGATGATGGTGCGAGGGATTGTTACAGTTTCCAAATAATAAGGTAACAAAGTTATATTGGCTCAAATGGAAACCGTGACATAAGAGAAGGACATCAACAAAGTAGCAAGTTTTAAGGATTTTATTTCCCAAAAGTATTTGATTACATTTAGTACAGGTACAGCATGGCTGGTTTAAGCTGGTATAGTTAAGTAATCTGATTACTAGTAATATATAGAGTACATTTACTTAATTACTTTTAACGGAGTATCTTACCAAACAAAAGGGAACAAAGGAGGACCTGGAGATGCCAAAGGAACAAAAGGAGGGGGGGCCCAGGCCACCCCCTATAGGGACGTCGAAGCCGGCCCGACCCCTCCCCTAACTCAACAAATTAATCCTAAACTCAAAAGTAAAAGGTCTAACGAAAAACAAGGCTGCCGGCCATCTCCAGGCCAAACAGAAATAACAAACTAAACTAAAGAGAACTGAAACAACAAAGGCTAACAGAAGCTGTAGAGTTGTTGCTGGGTCTGTGTCTGCCCTCAGACTGAGCTGGCTGGCTTTTATGCAGGAGGTGGAGCATGGATAATTGGGAACCTGCTGCAGGTGCCAGCTGGGCGTGTACTCTGAGTGAGGGAGAGACAGAGGGAGTTAGATACTGATTGACAGACAGAGTGTGTGTGTGACTGTGTGACTGTGTCTGCTGTCATGGCCACACGCAACACCCCCACCCTATGATGGAGAATACCGGGAGAGAAACGTGAGGTAATTCAATCATCAGAAAAACAGCGTGACAGAGTATCGGCCAGGACATTATCTTTCCCACGGACATGCCTGACCTCCACGTTGAAGTACTGTAAGAAAAGAGACCATCTCATTAACCTCCGATTGGTGTTCCGCATCTGGTTCAGGAAAACGAGAGGGTTATGATCAGTATAAACGAGGGTAGGCTCATTAGAGGAGCCAACATAAACCTCGAAATGCTTTAGGGCCAAAATAAGCGCTAGCGCTTCTTTTTCAACTGTGGAATACACACGTTGATGCCGATTAAATTTTTTGGAGTAATACGAGACCGGGTGCTCAATACCATCATCCCCATCTTGTAGCAGCACCGCACCCGCCCCAGTATCACTTGCATCCACAGCGAGTTTGAACGGCCGCTCGAACGCCGGTGCAGCAAGAACTGGAGCATTAGTTAATAAGGCTTTTACACCATCAAATGAGTGCTGACAGCTCGGAGACCACTTGTATCGCACCTTCGGGCTCAACAAGTCGGTTAACGGGGCCGCGACGGCAGAGAAATTTTTGCAGAAACTTCGGTAATAGCCTGCCATACCTAGAAACCGCATGAGACCACGGCGGGTGGCAGGAGGAGGAAACGAAAGGATGGCTTCCACCTTCGAATGGACAGGCTTAACTTGACCCCGACCCACAATTTTGCCGAGGTACGTGACGGTCGCCTGCCCGAACTCACATTTGGCCAGATTCAAGGTGAGGTTTGCCTCACCCAACCTGCCAAATACTGCACGAAGTTGCTGGATGTGTTCATCCCATGTACTGGAATAAACAACAATGTCATCTAAATATGCCTCGCAGCCCTGTAGACCCGACAGAACTGTGTTGACTAAACGCTGGAATGTAGCTGGAGCGTTTCTAACACCGAAAGGCATGACTGTGTACTCTAGGAAAGCATCAGGGGTCACAAAGGCAGAAATGGCTTGAGCCCTACGTGTTAACGGCACCTGCCAATATCCTTTCAGAAGATCAAGCTTTGTAACGTATTTGGCACGGCCAACTTTATCGACACAATCGTCAATCCTAGGTAGTGGAAAACAGTCGGGTTTTGTGACACCATTCACTTTCCTGTAGTCAGTACAGAACCGATCCGAGCCGTCAGATTTAGTAGCCAATAAGCAAGGTGAACTCCAAGCACTAGTGCTAGGAATAGCGATGCCATTTTCAAGCATATAGTCCACCTGCTTTTGGAGACGAAGCCTTTTTTCTGGATTAACGCGGTATGCGTGTTGTTTAATTGGCGGGGAATTACCAACGTCAATGTCGTGCTGCAACACATGCGTACGGGTCGGCACATCTGAAAAGAGATTTGCATTAGAGCCAATCAACCTCATCACATCCTCACGTTGAGACTGAACCAGATTAGGAAGGCAATCATGAAGGTTAACAAGCATCTCAGAATTTTTTAGTCGGCCATGAGTGACATCAGTAGAGATACCTACAATATCATCGTGATCATCCTGAGTGTCAGGAGGAGGAACACTGGCGTTGCTAGACAGTGCCAGGGCCACCTTGTCTGGATCGCCAATGTCACCAGACGGCTTGGGTGGAACACTGACAACCGCCCCATCAGGCGGGTTGGAACCAGGCTGAGAATCTCTGTCAAAGTAAGGTTTTAGCATGTTAACATGACACAGCCTACTCCGACGCCGGCGTTCAGGGGTATCGATGATGTAGTCACGGTCACCAATTTTCTTTTTAACCAAATAAGGACCACTGTAACGTGCCTGCAAAGCAGAACCAGGAATGGGCAACAAGACCAACACTTTGTCACCGGGATTAAAGCTCCTGGATTTAGCGTCCCTGTCAAACAGTTTTTTCATTTTTGCCTGTGCAATGGTCATGTTTTCTTTAGCCAATTCACATGCACGGTGAAGTTTGGAACGGAATTTGGACACATAGTCGAGGAGGTTCTGAGGTTTGCTGTCACCCAACCACTTCTCCTGCAAAAGCCTCAGGGGCCCTCTGACTGTGTGTGCAAATACCAGCTCGGCAGGGCTAAAGCCGAGTGACTCCTGTACCACCTCACGAGCGGCAAAGAGGAGGAGATGGACCCCTCGTCCCAGTCCTTTTCAGACTCCAAACAGTAGGTGCGCAACATCCCTTTTAATGTCCTGTGAAAACGTTCGATGGCCCCCTGACTTTCCGCATGATAAGCACTTGAACAGACATGAGTGATGTTAAGTTGCTTCATTACTTGGGAAAAGACACGCGACATGAAGTTCGAACCCTGGTCCGACTGGGCAACTCGCGGTAGGCCGAAAGTAGAAAAGAATTTGACCAGAGCCTTAACAACAGCTGGAGCCGTAATAGAACGCAACGGAATGGCTTCAGGAAAACGAGTCGCTGTACACATGATGGTTAAGAGGAACTTGTTACCGCTCTTAGTGCGAGGCAAAGGCCCCACACAGTCAATTTGCACACGCTCGAACGGTTCACCAACAACAGGAATTGGATAGAGTGGGTATGGAGAAATGACCTGACTTTTGGCAACCTGGCATACATGACACGTTTTGCAGTGGTGACGAACGTCACCCTTTAGACGTGGCCAAAAGAAATACCGCAAGATGCGATCGTACGTCTTGTTAATGCCAAGGTGACCAGAAAGTGGGTTGTCATGGGCAAGCCTCAACACTTCACTCCGATACGCTTGAGGGATAACTACTTGTTCCACCACGCCCCAATCATCATGATCAGAGAGACGTGAAGGTGTCCACTTGCGCATGAGAACATCATCTTTCAGAAAGAAACCTGTAGACAAGTCATCTAGCGCCTCTCCTGAAACAACACCTTCAAAGAGAGGAGCTAGTGATGCGTCCCGCTTCTGATCGGCAACTAGCTGCTCACGAGACATGCATATTTTTGAGTCAATTTGAGGCAAAACAGACTGGGAAGGAACCTCTGGAGAGGCAGGTGGAGCAGCTGAACAGTCAACCAGAAGACTGTCAGACAGCTCCCCTTCAGCCTCGAGCTTCTGACGCTCGGCCATTGCCCGCGTCACGGCACATACTGAAAAGACCTTTGGAAATTTTGAAGCTAAATCATCAGCGTGTTCTGGCAGAGGGACAGAAATGACCTCAGGGTTAATGAGCATTTTACCACCAGCCAAATCGTTGCCCAAAAGGAGAGTGACTCCTTCAATTGGAAGTTGGGAACGAAGCCCCACCTTAACGGAACCCTTAACAAGATCAGAATCAAGGTAAATGTTGTGGAGCGGCAGGCCCACATACTGCATATCCAACCCTCTGACCAGAACATCTGATTGAACAGCAGACTTTTCTGAAAACGGCAACACATGCTCTAGTATTACAGACTGGTTGGACGCAGTGTCCCTGATGATATTAACAGGTACCATTGGTTCTCCCTCTGACAGCGAGACAAAACCCTTCATTAGAAATGGCTGAAATTCAGGGTCAGGAGTGCGAACTGTCTCTGCTGCAACAGGAGGTGAAGACTGAGTTTTAATCAAAGCAACGGCTTTAGGAGACTGGGACTTGTTTTTCAGAGCGTAACACCTATTTATAGTGTGACCAACCTTTTTGCAGTAGTTACAAGTAGGCTTTTCTTTTGCCCCCTCCCCACCCTCTGACTTGTCTAACTTCTCCTCACCACCCGTTTAGCAAAAGGTTTTGCTGAGTCCGATTGAGAATTGTTAGATTTGTCCGAGTGGGACTGGTGGTTAGATTTGCGCCATGGAGGGTTGGAATTGTGCTCTGAAGACTTGTCAAAACTGTCTTTGTGAATGAGCACAAACTCATCCGCAAGGACAGTAGCAGCTGAAAGAGTGGTGGCTTTCTGCTCATTAACATAGGTTGCAATCCTATCTGGGAGGCAGTTCTTAAACTCCTCGAGCAAGATAAGCTCACGCAGCTGATTAAACTCAGTGACCTTGGATGACTGACACCAACGGTCAAATAAAGCCTCCTTTTCTCTGCCAAACTCAGCAAAAGTATGATTATCAGTTTTTTTAAACCTGCGGAACTTCTGCCTATAGGCCTCCGGAACAAGCTCAAAGGACCTAAGCACTGCAGCTTTAACTTTCTCATAATCAAGAGAGTCATCAGGTGATAATGAGGCGTATGCCTCCTGGGCTTTCCCAGTTAGCACACATTGCAACAATAATGGCCAGACTTTTCTGGGCCATTTCAAGGTGTCGGCAGTACGTTCAAAGAGAGTAAAGTATTTGTCGACATCTTTACCATTAAATGGAGGGATCATGCGGATGCATTTGTTAACATCAAATTCAGGCTGTGCAACACTGACATGAGGAGGAGAGGCCTGGTTAAGTTCTAACTCTCTCATACGTATTTTAGTCTGCTCCTCCAACTCAACCCGGACGAGCCCCCATTATGTTACAGTTTCCAAATAATAAGGTAACAAAGTTATATTGGCTCAAATGGAAACCGTGACATAAGAGAAGGACATCAACAAAGTAGCAAGTTTTAAGGATTTTATTTCCCAAAAGTATTTGATTACATTTAGTACAGGTACAGCATGGCTGGTTTAAGCTGGTATAGTTAAGTAATCTGATTACTAGTAATATATAGAGTACATTTACTTAATTACTTTTAGCGGAGTATCTTACCAAACAAAAGGGAACAAAGGAGGACCTGGAGATGCCAAAGGAACAAAAGGAGGGGGGGCCCAGGCCACCCCCTATAGGGACGTCGAAGCCGGCCCGACCCCTCCCCTAACTCAACAAATTAATCCTAAACTCAAAAGTAAAAGGTCTAACGAAAAACAAGGCTGCCGGCCATCTCCAGGCCAAACAGAAATAACAAACTAAACTAAAGAGAACTGAAACAACAAAGGCTAACAGAAGCTGTAGAGTTGTTGCTGGGTCTGTGTCTGCCCTCAGACTGAGCTGGCTGGCTTTTATGCAGGAGGTGGAGCATGGATAATTGGGAACCTGCTGCAGGTGCCAGCTGGGCGTGTACTCTGAGTGAGGGAGAGACAGAGGGAGTTAGATACTGATTGACAGACAGAGTGTGTGTGTGACTGTGTGACTGTGTCTGCTGTCATGGCCACACGCATCTGCGAGATGATGGTGCGAGGGATCAAAATGGACGACTTCGTATAAGGAATTTCGCCCCGTGTGTCTAGACAAGCTTCCCTGCAAATAAAGTGCACATTACTACCAAAGCACAGCTGAGGAGGTGGAGGATGGACAACTTCACTTTCGGCCCGAAAACACATTTTTCTTTTTCTTGGATTGAAGACACGTGAGCGAAAGCGAGCGGTATTATTTCTTGACAACAAAAGCTCACAGAGGGCCCTAACTGAGGTAATAGCTTTTCCAAACCCACATATTTACTGGGGAGAGACTTCCCACATAGAGAGAGAGGGAGAGAGAGAATTCGGCATTTTCAATGAGAACTCATACAGGGATGGATGTCAGCTTTCCTCTGGGCGATGACAGACCAGCCACAGCTGGACTTTTTGTTTTTTTTGCCAGGGCCGAGACAGATGGACGCGACACAGGGGGAGATGGAGAGAGAGAGAGAGAGAGACAGAGGGAGAGAGAGAGTAGATAGAGTAAGAAGAAAAACAGGAAAAAAACGTCCAGAAGGATGGATAGAGAGGAAAGAAGAGTGAGAGCGAAGGGACTGGATTATCCCTCTGTAAGGCGTGGAGAATAGGTGGAACCAATGCTAACTCGAGGGAAACGATGTGTGGGTGGGTGTGTTGCGGGGGTCAGGGGGGCAATAAGGATTGGGAACGTCGGGGTTGGGGTCTTGGGGTAGACGGGTTGGACAGGGGGGGCATTTAAAAAAGCATAATGCGGCGATGAGACCCTTTTCAGGGTTGCTTTTCTCGACTTGCCCCTCGATTCACTATACTGGTCAATGTCCCTGCCCCCACTTCCATTTAAAGTGGAGGGACCGCATAAACGCTGCAGTGCTACGGCGACTATTGTAGGGGACCTGCATCCCGCCAGCCGAATAAAAGCTACATGCTTTTTCTGCTGGTTGCAAGGAGCTTCGAATGAAACACGTTTAACAGGCGAGCGCCCCCATACACAGCCTTAATCCACTTGGCTTCAAAAGTTTTCCAAAAAAAAAAGACTTGCAATAGATATTCTAAAAGCGGCGGGCCTCAAAAATCCGGGGCGCTGACGCGGTCAAATGTGTCAGGGCGATGTTTACGCCGGCTAAGTGATACCTGAATGCGAAGCTTTATGCCGACGAATAGCTGGTGTTCGGAGGCCTGGCTGGCTGCATGGGCCGCAGACCCGAATTATAAGGCTATAGGAAAAGGTGGGCTCTTTAACTTCTACGGCCTGGTTGCGGGAAGGAGCGATGTTTTGACACGGAGGAGAAGCCAAAGCGGCTCGCTAATAGTCGTCCTCGTTCTCCTCCTGTCGTATATACCGTGCATGCAGGGCCCCGGCATTCCTGAGGATTGTTATTGGCCGAGCGATCCCCCCGACACATAGGATCCACACAACATCTGGATTCCATCCCTCCCACCACCACCACCACCCGCTCCGCACACAGGGCTGCGCAGCAACAAGAAACAGCTGTGCGAACCTGGCTTCAATTAGCCTCACATTCTCCCTGACAGCTAATCCCCTTCTCCCCCCCCTGCTCCCTCACTCGCTTTTTTTTAACCGTTCTTTCGCTCTTCTGTGTCTTTCTTTGAAAGCCTTGCTTCAGGTTGACACACAGTGATAGGTCAGGCGGCGATTGGAAACAGGCGCGCCGTCCGGATGGACGGATAGCTCGCAGACCCTCGCAAAAACATGCAACATGACAGACCTCTATGTGTCTGTGGAGATTGATGACGTTTTTTTTTTTGTTTCTGCGTTTGTGCGTGTGTGTGGAGATTAATGGGTCTTGCCATTGCTATGCCATTTGGTGTGGTTTATAGCGATCCAAGACATGAGTGTACTTCACGTGGCTTTGCGGAGACGGATCATGTTTGTTTCCTCTCGTTGGATCATCGGCGAACACTGATTTATTATAACCTCGGTTCGTTGACGTTTAAAAATAATAACAATAATACGGTCCTCGATGCGGGAGACAAGACACAAACAACCAAAGAAGGCCGACGCCGCGCCAAACAAACATTCTTGTAATGCCTACAATATGTTGTTGTTTTGTACTTTTTTCACATCACGAATGACCCCAAATTGGACGAGCCCCAGCCAGGCATCGAAGTATTTTAAATAGAGACCAAAATAAAAGACTTTCCTTCCACCAGAACCACACTTCAAAAACATGTAACAGTGATCCAACCAGTTCAATACACTGAATAATATGTCAGCACCCCTGTGAGTGATGAGTCAACCCCTTTGGGTTTTTTTTTCCCCCCAGCTCAAACTGTTTCAACTCAGCACCACCGGCTTGACTCAGCCTCCACTTGTACTGCATGTACAGCCGGGAGGGAATAATCCGTCTCAGATGGGGTTCCTGTGCTGTGATAGAAGATATAATGGGAGCCAGATTTGAGGAGACTAAGGGGGAGCCAATCTGATGGGCCTCGCTCGGCAAGCAACCGATGATGAGCGAATCTGGACGGCTCCCCGGTGCCGGCGTCACCCAGGGGCCCAGTAAAACACTAACAGGTGGTACCGCTGCTGGAAAAAAGACCCACGCAGAGACAGAGAGACAGACGTACGGGACAGCAGGGGTGGATCCAGGCGTGGGCATGGGGGGGGGGCAATGTCCCTCTAAATGCCCAGTCTGCCCCATGCACGAAACATGATGACACGCAAATTAAAGTGCTTATATTTAAAATGATTTGAAACACTACTACTGCTACTAACTAACTACAGTTGTGGCACCACTAAACCAACAGCATTTCATCATTGAAAAGTGAAAACAGCAAACTCTCTGAGTCAGACCTTTAGCTTTATGCATGCATTGCTGCATGTCTGTTGCAACTTCAACAACAACTGATGTTATTATTGATGCTTTACTTGAATCATAAAAGTCGTGTAACGGAAAATGGTATGGGGGCGGCTTCATCTGCTCCCCCAATTGGGAAATGCTACATCCGCCCCTCTCTCTCTCTCGGTCTGACACGCACGTGCACACAACAGCGCACGCCCAAGTCAGCCGTTTGATGTACTGCAGGGCACGCATTTTTGAAACGATTAGCCACCCTGCATGCATGCGCGCACGCATACATACGAGCAGCAGCAGCACACACCGCACGCTCATGTGCGTTCAATGACACCGATTGAAAACAAACACAAGGACGGATTACATCCATGTCTCTCTGACGGTCTCCGTGTCTGTGTTTCTCACACACGTGCGCGCACACACACAGAGCCCTCAGAGACTGTAGCGATGATGATGATGCAAGGGGGGTGAGTGAGGATGTGCAGACGCCCGTGTGTCCTCGGCCTCCAGCGCAGCTCGGAAAACAGAACAAGAACAGTTACAACAAGCGCAGAAATTCTCCCACACGGCCAAAACACGAGGCAACGAGGGCCCGTATCTGGCAACGACGGCTGACAGGCCCGGGCGACTCGAGCCAAAACCAATTAGGCCTCTAATGCAAACCTAGTGCTAGTGCTAGCGGGGGCCTCTCCCCCCTCTCTCTCTTTTGTCGTTTATTTCCCTTTTTTTTAATGTCAGAGGATTGGAATCCGACTCCGACCGACCGTAAGCCACCCCAAAGAAAGGGGGAAAGAAAATGGGTGTGTGGGGGGGTTATTGGGGGTTGGGGGGTGTCCAAATTGGCCACATGTTTTGGAGTGGATATAACTGAATCAAGAAGTGGATGGAAGTGAAGTGAGAGAGAGAGAGAGAGAGAGAGAGAGAGAGAGAGAGAGAGAGAGAGAGAGAGAGAGAGATAGCAATGTTATGCCTACCCGGTCTTTAACACATTAGCCTTGTGAGTGCGCAGACTTCTAGCTTCTAAATGAAAGTCACGTGAGTTCAGCAACGTTTTGAAACACAATAAAAACGCGTATAAAAGATCACGACACATATTATTAGTGAGGTTCCTCTCTCTAACCTCCCCAAAATGGGTGTTGGAGCCATAATAAAAATGGAAATAAAAACTCGATAGTTCACTGAAGTGGTTCTTAAAGGTAGAGGCGTTCCAGGGCATCCCCAGCAAAATGACACTTTGGAGCCTTATGGGTCTGTTACTGAGAATCCGTTTGGTTCATTTGTAGACTCTCAGAGTTAAATTTACTCTGCCCTGGAGTCCTTGAAATGAAACAGGTTGGAAAACATGCAGTGCTTAGAGGAGTACAAATACAATTCTTCTCTTCCCTGACATACCCCTTTAAACGGGGTGGGGCAGTCCACGGGCTAATTAGTGTCAAGTTGGGAGTCCTTGCAGGGACGGCTACAGACATTTGTGCATGGGGGAGCTATGGGGGGGCTGAGTTTTTTTCAGCAGGGCTAGTGAATTTCGGCAAAACAATGACTAATATATATATATATATATATATATATATATATATATATATATATATATATATATATATATATATTGGCCCTGTTTATATGCTAAAATACATGCTTGTGTTACACAACAATGCAAATTACAAATTATTATCAAAACATTATCTGACACGGTCACTGGCTAATTTCCAAAAAAGAATGATTCAGGTCCAGACACGGCGGCCTTTACATTAACATGTAAATACAGGGAAGCACAGGCTAGAAACAGCTTCTACAATACTTGATCTCACAGACACACAGAAGGAGTCGCAGCACTGCGCACATGCACACACACAAACGTAAATACAGGGACGTGCAGTGTGTGTTAGGGGCAGAAATCACATAAGAGGGCACTTTTGGACAAATGGCAAATCTACAAGCTCCCAATGCTTCATAGCGTGTCGCGTTGGGAGCCTGTAGATCAGCTGTTTTGGGGCAGTTGATTTACAGACTGGTAAAGGGATAATATGTTTATGAGTGCACGTCCCTGTATAAACCATAGACTAGAAAATACTGTTGGGTTACTCACCATTCACAGAAGAACGATTCGCCTGTTAGGTCTTTAGCCGGCGTAAGCAGGTGAAGCTCCTCTCACAGGCAGCCGATGTGACGGGTCGGGCAGTGTGATTGCGATGCGCAAAAGTTTGTATAGATCCAAAAATGCTTCATCATAGGGTTTTAAAAGCACGGGTACATCATGGATGCTGTTAACGACCGCTCCCTTCTGTCTTTTCTTTTCAATGAGTCGTTTTCCCTGGTGAAGTTCGGCAGAGAGGTTTTCCTCCGTAATCGACCCACATGCTTAAATCTGTGGGTCCAGGTGGTGTCTCCTTGCCGCTAGTAGAAGGCTGGTTACCTGGTCGCACCATCCATCCATCCCCACAACACACGCTGCTCCCCTGGCTTTATTTTCAGGCTCTTCATGTTGGTTCTCTCTCTGGTCCCGAATCAGATGGCAGGTCAAAGTTTACTTCCTCTTCTTCATCCCCAGACGAGTCTGTGTCCACTGAATCGGCTCTTAGGCGTCGCTTTTTACCAAACAAAACAAACGGTGCAGCAACCGAGTTAGTTGTTGTTTTTTTGCCCGGACTCTACTCCGTTCCCTCCAAAAATCAGTCAACACGTTCGTGAACTTTGAACTTGGCGGACGCTCTGTTGATTGGAGGATTGCAATGCGAACGTGACCGTGCGGGCGAAAATGACAGGTGGTGAGAATTCTGAGAAATGGATTATTTCAGTATTATACATCATTCCAAAACAAATATCATGATTTTATAGCAATGATTTACATGAAAGTCAGTCAGTTTGGTCTTCCATATATTTTATTTATTCCGTGAATATTTTGTTTGTGGCCAGGGGGGGCTTAGGGGGGGCTAAGCCTCCAGCAGGGGGGGGGGGGGGGGGGGGGGGGGGGCTAGAGCCCCTGCTAGCCCCCCCCCCCCTGTCGCCGTCCTTGAGTCCTTGACATGATAAACTTTGGGAAACAGTGGCTTCACTGTACCACATTTACAGTCACATACTGCAACTCTCTGCTGCACCCTGCTGGCCACTGTAGCATCAATCATCAGCATTAACATCATCACTGTCATCACACACGCACCCCCTGCTCCTCACGTCCCTTGGTACCTATCTGACTGCAATGCACAGCATTATTGTGGTATTATACTGTCTCCTGGGTTTTTTAAGCTGACCCAGACAGACTGCATTGAGATCAGGAAGGGGTGAGGGGAAGTCTCTAATCCTGAGTGTTTTCAACCAGTGTTCTGGGGATTCCAGGTCCCCAGCTATATGGAGAGTTGCTAACCAAGTGGCCCCTTATAGGTCTTTAACTCTTGAGAGCGTAAAATGAAACCAATTTTACGCTCTCAAGAGATCAATTAATGTTAAATTTCTGCATTACAAACCACTACTCTAGTCTACTCTACTAAAGCCCCAATTTAAACTGCAGTCACATTCAGTCAAATCTGATTCAAATCTGAATTTATATTCTCAAATCCGATCTTTTGTCCCCGACTGTTCACACTGCCGTTTTCAAGTGACCAGATGTGATCTGCATGTTCAGACTCGCAGCCAAATCCTACTATTTAAGTCTAAAATGCAGACAGATCACATACACGCCACACTGAATCTGATTTAGATCAGGTTTTGTTGCGTTCAGACCAATCACCTCAATCAGATTTGAATCAGACTTCAAACCACCTCTGAAGGAGGCTCAAGTCACATTGGAAAAAAAAAGTACTGGACTGGTATTTGACCTGTCCGGCTTTAGACTTATTTAGGCAAATCGGATTTCTATCCTGAAGTGACACGGATCTGATTCAGGCTAGATTTTGCTGCCAAATGTAGATCACGCCTTATTTAAAGCAAATCGGATTTCTATCTTGCATCTGACACAGATGTGATCCAGGCTGCATGCATTTTGTCCGCCAGTGTAAATCAAGCCTATAAGCACCAAGCCCAGTCAGCCTGGCATCTTCAAACTGCCTGCTGCTGCTGGTGGTGGACTGGTGGTGTGTTTTTTTGTCCTGAAAAGCTGTAAAACTCCAGATGGCTGAGAGATAGAAAGAGAGAGAGAGAGAGAGAGAGAGAGAGAGAGAGAGAGAGAGAGAGAGAGAGAGAGAGAGAGAGAGAGAGAAACTTTGCCTAGCCAGTGGATTAAGGAGCTGCAAATCCTCTGCTGAAAAGACCCAGCCTTGAAGGGCTGCCATTCAGTCAAATGGGCGCATAATAGCGGCGCTATATTAGGGATAATGCACTCAATAGAATGTTGTGTTATGTATAGTTTATTCTCTCTCCCCTGCTTTAAATGGACACTTAATGACCGTAAGATCTCGGCAGACAAAGTGGCCGGTGGAGTGTTTTGTTCGGTCATTAAAAGGGAGCCTGACATTGATCTTGCGTGACGGAATAACACATTCAAAAGGTTTGGTAGCCATTGTTGTGACTGCGGGGCATCGCCGGCCACGCATTATGCTCCGCCACATTATTATGGTTAATATATAGGGGCCCTAGCTGCCTCTGCAAACTTGGAGTTTATATCAGTGGTTCCCAAACGTTTTTCATGTCAAGGACTCCCAAATTGACATTGATTAACCCCATGGAACCCCATTTGAAGAGGTATGCCAGGGACCCCCATAAGAGAAGATTGTCATGTTTAAGGACCCTCAGTTTGTCTACAGATCGACGCGAGATCGACGAGATCTCTAATCTCTATCCCTGGTCTATCTCATCTCGACCCCCAAATCAAGATATATTAAAATCAATGTTAATTTAACTTTTGCATACACCCTCAGAAACCAAACTATCATTTAAGATGAGAATCCCCTGGCTGGAACTTCCTCATAGACGTTCTGGGGTTCCATGTACCCCACTTTAGTAACCACTGTTTTTTTTTTTTTTACATTTAAGTATCACAAGCACTGCACAAGCACTGCCTGCTTGCCCAGAAACAGTAACTGGAACAAATCTCTATCAAGAACACTCGAGACACTGATTTGAGACTAGACTGTTAGCCTAGGGCTTGTGTAAACAAATACATTTTTATCCTGACACACATTGATCGCAATGACCAACTTTACATCTGTCTAGACAAACATGCATTTCTGAAAGTCAAAAGTGAAGATTGGCGTATGGAGCAGGTGTATTTTTGCTTCTTTTTTAGTGTTGATTATCAATGTGCGCCTAAAATAGTTTTCAATCCTGCTGACCGATTACAATTGACAGCTATATTTACAGTATCAGGGACTATACAAGGTTTTTTCTGAAACAACTTCAAACAAGGTTATTATTACCTCTCATTATTACTGCTTCCCTGCAGGTGCAACACAGTGTAGCCACACACAGTAAACAAGTGACTCATCAGTGAGTTGAGTTGTGCCTGAAAACAATTTTAATTCTCTCTAACTTTTGTAATGCCTGTACAAGTTTTAATCAATCTACTTCCACTCTCTGTGGTGGTGAAGGTTGTAGCGTACTTGTTCTGTCAAGACAGCCGATAGGATCACACAGTCCCAAGTTCTGCTCGATTGATGAACCAATAAACATCACTGATCACTCCAACTTGATGTACATCTGCCGTTTGCTATTTCTAATATTGATGATGGATGGTGGTGGTGTACATTGTGGACACACGCACGCACATACACACAGACACACACAAACACACACACACACACACACACACACACACACACACACACACACACACACACACATGCATGTGAGCGCATGCACATACACACAGACACACACAAACACACACAGGCCTATCAAGGGATAGGCCTATTTCACTTTAAAAAGCTTGTGGACAATTTAAGTTATTCAGTGATTAGATAATCTTATTCGATGTTCATTTTAGTTGCCCCACCTCCTCCCTATACAAAAACCCAACGTAAACTCCACCTTAAGCAAAAACATCTGTCTTTGTTTCTTTTGACTGATATTGTCCTCCTAGGCCATGCTTTTTTCATCTCCTGTTCATTATTTTTAAAATATTGTTTTATTCTTTCTTGCTCACTGGTGCGGAGCAGATGTAGAGTGAGGCTGCTACATTTTCCAAAACAACATTTTAAAAATAATCGAAAGCAGTAGGTTACCCCTCACGTATTAGGAGGACAATATCAGTCACCAGGGAAAAGATTGGCTATGTGTTTTTTGATGGATCTAGGTTATGGTTTTGTATAGGGAAGGGGTGGGGCAGCTAAAATGAATCTAAAATATCTAAAAATCATGCAACTTAAATCGTGCAACATAAAAACGGTCTTAAGTGTTAACACAAGCCTGATGGTTGATGGTTTGTGTCATAAGTCAAAGTCATATTTTACAAAACCATCTCATAAACCTTATGACATTTGTTGGATTTGTTTTCCTAGCTCAGATTTTAAGACTAGCTTAAAATCTGAGGTGTTTGAAAGGGAGGCTGAATTAAAACAATAAATAAACAATGACATTACATTTTACTAGGCTATACGAGTTACACACTCAATAAAATTATGAAATAAATAGTGAAAGCAACCATCCATCCATTCAATAATAATAACTGCCTCAGCCTGTGTCATATCTGTTGAGCCTCCACTCGCCGCCTCATCATTGCATACAGCTGCCCCCCCCAGACACAACAACAAGCCTGCAGGCCAATGCAGGCCAGGCCAGACCAGGCCAGGCCTGGACTTCATCCAATAGTCTCACGTGCATGGTGGTGGTTTGCCTCTTTACAAGCATAATATTTGGATGCCGCCTCCTGCCTGACAAAACTAAGAGAGATAGAGAGAGAGAAAGAGAGGGAGAGCTACCCCTCTCTACCATCACCAATACACCCCTACCCCCGTCCTCCTCGTCATCCCCCATATGCCACACACTGCTGCTCTCCCCCTCCCCTTCTCCCCATCTCCTCCCCCCTCCTCCTCCCCACACTCCACTCCACTCCTGCCAGGCTGCCACCTGCTCTCTGCGGCCATGCTGCACACAGCTGCTGCTACGCTACAATAACAAATGAAGGCCCACCACCGTGGCAGTATAGGCCAGGCAGGGGCCATTACCTAAGGAGGCAGCCATCAGTTGTAGCTTCTGTGTGGCGGTGGGTGGTGGTGGTGGTGGGGGCAAAGGCCACTATAGTGTTGGGAGCAATAAGGGGGTCCAGGGGCCACTAATTGTTGCGGGTGTGGAGAATCGTTGCAAGCAGGGGTGCCAGAGATGGAATATATAGATGTTTGGGTCAGGGTTTCTTTCAACCTTTTTGATAGGGCCCACCATTTATTCAGCATTTGAGCCACGCACGAATCACCATTTGAGGACATTTTAGCCCCACACAGACCCAAAACAGACCCCTAAGCCTAAAGGTTTATTTTTGTTTTGTCCACAATACCATGCAGGCTGGATTTTTGGAAACAAAACAGGCAAACATACAGAACAAAAAGGACCATTCTTCTATACATTCTCTAATTATGTAGACTTGGGGATAATTCAGACAATGAATATTGTAACTCTTGAGAGCGTAAAAAATGAAACCAAATGGACCCGCAAGGGTCCATTTGTTTTCATTTTTTACGCTCTCAAAGAGTTACATCTGATTATCCAACTTTCCATCATTTATCCTGCATGGAGACCACCTGGAACCCTCTCAAGGACCACTGGTGGTCCCGGGACCACTGGTTGAAAACCACTGCATGCATGGTTTGGGGGAATCTAAAGTAACAGGAGCTGCTTTAGGCCTATACCTGCAGAGTGTCGTTGTGTCACATGTGGTCGACGTTGTGCGGATTGCCTGCTGATTCAGTTGAATGACTCACAGAGTATAGTGCAGCTTCATGTTACAGAGGGTGTTAATTGTTAACGGTTTGCGTTAACAATTCGTCCTGTTTTGCCACGGTCCTGTTTTGCGTGGTGGCACTGTGACACTGTGTGAGATACTATTGCGTGTAGATGTAACGCCCGGGATTCGAACTCAGGTCTCCCGTGTGAAAGTCCAACATCTTAACCACTAGACTAGACCAAAGGGGCAACCCCTTGGTCCGGGGGCATATAGACTTTGGAGGCATCACGACAGAGGCTGTAGCCACCTGCTACATAGACAAATGGAGAAGCACACGCACTACACAGGTCACTCGTCACGGCATGCAAACGCATGTGCACAGTCGGCACACATGCAGATGCACGCGGCGCGCACACACATAAACAGTTGTCTTTTTTAGCCTTCTGTTGGGACCAACAGAAGACGGTGTTTCATTTATTCTTTTGGGAGTTGAACCTTTTCTTTTTTTGATGTTGCGCAGTCGAAGACAATAACAATATTTCAATAACTTGTGAACTTCGTCAGTTATGTCTCTATTGTTAAAGAACATATAGTAGATCAGCTGGCGGCTTGCCTTGAATGATGTTATATCTGCAGTATGCGCTGCACACATTTTCAGGAAAGCAGGCCATAAGATCATGTACTTTTTTGTATTTTTCAGTCATTTGATACATGATCATATTGAAGTTATAAATCTTTCTGTATTGCATATCAGTTTGACCAGGTGAATAGCTTTGGCTTGAAACGTCGTCAATAAATTATAACCTTTGGAGCATATGAAAAGTACAGCTTCTCACTATATTTCACTATAGCTTTTGTGTAACATAATATTAAAATCTAAAATGTATTTCATTTGACTTCATAC
>CM076971.1:42792879-42900313 GCA_039105355.1 Benthosema pterotum
CCTCTCCTTTTCCCTATATCAATGTGCAAATGCTCGATTCTCAGAGTGCTGCTATTTTGCAATATCGTGAATTGCTAAATTTGATGAAGTCATCATTCTGGGGAGATTTTTTTCTTTTCTTTTTTTTTTTTTCAAAAAAGGGTCCAAAGATGCAAAATGAAAATGACTGACAGGAAAGAGAGAAGTGGAGAGACATGCAGCAACAGTCATCAGGGGACTCGAACATGCAACACGCTGTCAGGCCAGAGCCTAAAGTATATGTGGCATTGCACCTGCAGGAAAAACTACAGGCTGGCAGCTGTAGTTAGTTTAGTAGCAGTATAGTGTTTCAAATCATTTTAAATATAAGCACAATTTTCATTTGAAATATCTTGGGTTGAACTTGTTTTGCATGCCATCGTGTTTGGTGGGGCAGAGTAGACTGGGCATTTAGGGGGGCATTGACCCCCCCCCCCCCCCCCCCCCCATGCCCATGCCTAGATCCGCCCCTGATTTTCAGTGTTTCTACCGGTTCAAAAAAGGGTCCAAAGATGCAAAATGAAAATGACTGACAGGAAAGAGAGAAGTGGAGAGACATGCAGCAACAGTCATCACGTAGGGGACTCGAACATGCAACACGCTGTCAGGCTAGAGCCTAAAGTATATGTGGCATTGCACCTGCAGGAAAAACTACCGGTACAGGCTGGCAGCTGTAGTTAGTTTAGTAGCAGTATAGTGTTTCAAATCATTTTAAATATAAGCACAATTTTCATTTGAAATATCTTGGGTTGAACTTGTTTTGCATGCCATCGTGTTTGGTGGGGCAGAGTAGACTGGGCATTTAGGGGGGCATTGACCCCCCCCCCCCCCCCCCCCCCCATGCCCATGCCTAGATCCGCCCCTGATTTTCAGTGTTTCTGACAGCAGAGCCGGGTGAAGAGCTGCAGCCGCCCATTCTCGCAACAAGGCCACACACTTACCCTCTGCAACCCACACAATTAACCTCTCTCTCTGCACGTGTGTGTGTGTGTGTGTGTGTGTGTGTGTGTGTGTGTGTGTGTGTGTGTGTGTGTGTGTGTGTGTGTGTGTGTGTGTGTGTGTGTGTGTGTGTGTGTGTGTGTGTGTGTGTTTTGAGGGGGTAATTAGTGTGCCCTGTGCTCTCCCTCTCCCGTACAGTATAGCTCGCGCTGTGCCATCTGCATCTTCTCCGTGGGTTCTATGGAACCCGGCTGGTATCACACCTGTCCTCCGCCGACTGTTATTATTTTTATTCCATCGTTCTTCTGCTCTGGTTTTGTTTCTGTTCTGTTCTGTTCTGTTCTGTTCTGTTCTGTTCTGTTCTGTTCTGTTCTGTTCTGTTCTGTTCTGTTCTGTTCTGTTCTGTTCTGTTCTGTTCTGTTCTGGTATGTTAATCTCTTCCTAGAGGAAAGCAATACAAATTTGAGATCTCCTGTACAGCTCCAAAACACTGAGAAACACAACTTTGAGAGAACTATGGTTTAAATATTAACCATAGATGAAATTAATGTCAGTCATAATCTTATGGTTCCTGATTCTCATCATTTTCTCCTGAGAAATAGACTTGGTATGTCTCTCAAAAATGGCTTAAATATTGCTCAATTGTTGTATCTCAAACCTGTGTTTCTCATTGTTTTCTCGATATGGTCTGGTATGTCTCAGATGGAGCTGTACAGGAGATCTCAAACTTCGCTTTCCTCTGAGTTCTCTTCTCTTCTCTTCTCTTCTCTTCTCTTCTCTTCTCTTCTCTTCTCTTCTCTTCTCTTCTCTTCTCTTCTCTTCTCTTCTCTTCTCTTCTCTTCTCTTCTCTTCTCTTCTCTTCTCTTCTCTTCTCTTCTCTTCTCCTCACTGACAACAGATGACGGGCCAGACCCCGCTCAAGCGGTGACACTTGACCCATGCTGACCAACGCTGACCCATGCATGCTGACCTGTGCCAGATCAGCAGTGGTTGCAACAGCGGGGCCAAAGGAACCATGCTGAGGTCCAAGGCCATGGCTTGCTGCATGCTGCCCCGTCTGGGGGGGTGGGGTGGCCTGAGCAGGCCTACAGAAAATAGCCCTATCATCATCATCACCATCATCATTCATCGCCTGCTGGTCCTTCTGTCCCTCCTCCTGCTACACACACACACACACACACACACACACACACACACACACACACACACACACACACACACACACACACACACACACACACACACACACACACACACACACACACACACACACACACACATACACACACACACACACACACACACACACACACACACACACTCCCTCCCTCCCTCATGTCTATTTTGTTTTTGTCTCCCTCGTGTCGTGGGGGGGTGTGGTGGGGGTGGGGGGTGTTCTGCGACACGCGTATCAGCTGATCCCGCGAAACGGTCCGAGTCAACGGGGTCAGCCGGCAGACGCCTGGTTTAATTCTCCAGGGGGAGCGAAGTGTGTGCGTGGGTGTGTCGGGGTGTGTGTGCGTGCGTGTGTGTGTGTGTTGGGTGTGTGCGCCATCCAAAGCGTGCAGACTATACAGTATGATGATGTGAAGACACCCTATTTTGAGGTCACAGCGTTATTATTGTAAACACTCGATGTTGACTCAGTTGTGCGATTCATCATGGAACAGGTTGCAAGTGTTAAGGGGGATGATGATGATGATGATGATGATGATCAGGGGCGGATCTAGGCATGGGGATGGGGGGGGGGGCATTCCCCCCCTAAATGTCCAGACTGGCCCACCAAACACAATGGCATGCAAAACAACCCAAGATATTTCAAATTAACGTGCTTATATTGAAAATGATTTGAAACACTACACTAGCCTATACTGCTGCTACTAACTAACTGCAGTTATTTCACCACTAAACCAACAGCATTTCATCAAACTCTCTGAGTCAGACCTTTAGCTTTATGCATACTGCGTGTCTGTTGCAACTTCAGCAACTGATGTTATTATTGATGCTTTACTGCCTAATAAAAGTCCTGTAAGTGAAAATCGTGTGGGTGCGGCGCCACGGGCGATGAAGTCGCACCCACACCATTTTCTCCTGCCCCCCAATTGGGAAATGTTACATCCGCCCCTGATGATGATGATGATCATGATCATCATCCATCCCCCCAGACAGACAGACGTTGAGGAAAGGGCGTATAGGAGGATGAGGAGGGATTAAATGGACATGGACTCATGGTCGAGCAGATGGAGAGATAGATGGTCCTATTATGTAGATCCTCATCATCCTGGCCCTCTGTCTGCTGCTCTGCCAGGACCTGCTCCTCATGCATATATCTGTACCTTTACATTATTCAACAGCCATGGGTCAAACCTTATAACTAATGAGAGCGACCCCAAAATTGGAGGGGGAGGGAGGGAGGGGGACGTGGGGCAGTTGGCAGTGGTGGTGTAAAAGCAATTCAGTATGTTTGCTTAAGTACCTGTGTGCAATGTTGAGGTCATTTGAGGATGTGTGTATGTCCAATTTCCTTGACTTTTTACTTCGACACCAGGTCCAACATTTGTACTTTTTAAATTGTAAATGTAATATGTTACTTTCCCAGAAAGCACGGTCAAGACCTGGACACATTAATGATGTCTCTACTGAGATTAGATCAAGGCAAGCGCCCCCATACCATTTTCAGTTACAGGACTTATAATAGGCAAGTATAAGTATCAGGGGTGGACTGACAGTCTGGCATACAGGGCATTTTCCCGGTGGGCCGACCCCCCCCGGGGCCGTTAATGTCGTGTTTTAATTAAAAAAAAAAATCTGCACAAAACCGGCCCACGAATCAGTGCTGGCGGCCCTCTGTCCTCTTCAAATGAGACTGCCTATTGCAGGGTTTTTATAGTTAACTAAAACTAACTAACTAATTTTAGTTAGCCCGAGCCCCAGAGCCCCTTATGTCTTAAATTCTCATGGGGGCTCAGGCCCCGGAGCCCCCACAAAGATTCAGAGGGCCGCTCTGAGGGCCGCTCTGAGACAAAATTGCCCGGTATGTTTTGAGCTCCCAGTCCACCCCTGATAAGTATTAATAATAACATTGGTTGTTGTTGAAGTTGCAACAGACACGCAGCATGCATAAAGCTAAAGCTCTGACTCAGAGAGTTTTCTGTTTTAAATGATGAAATGCTGTTGGATTAGTGGTGCCACAACTGTAGTTAGTTAGTAGCAGTAGTAGTATTTCATATCATTTTAAATATAAGCACTTTAATTTGAAATATCTTGGGTTGTATTCCATGCCATCATGTTTGGTGGGGCAGTCGGATCTAGGCATGGGCATTGCCCCGCCAAAATGCCCATGCCTAGATCCGTCCCTGACCCTAACCCTAAAGTGGGTTGGATGAAGACACTATATAAATGTAGCCATTACTTAAAGGGAATTCCACCCATTTTCAACATTTTTTCTGAGAGTGTACAAATGCAACCAAATGAAGCCTAACGGGTTCATTTGGTTCCATTTATATGCTGTCAGAAAAAAAGAAAGCGCGAAAGAAATCCATTAACATGGTGAAAATACATCTTGGTGATGTTTCACCATGTTAGTGGTTTTATTCAGACCTCCATTTCTTGGGAACACAGAATGGGGGAACTTTTTTTATCATGTCCACCCAGTACCTGTACACTAATGACATATTAGGATGTTGAAAATGGGTGGACTTCAACTTTAAACTAAAAACAAACGCGAGTACAACAAACGCAAGTACTTTTTTTGCATGGCAGTTGGACGACCAGAAGGTTGGGTGGGGGGCCACAGGTGTAGCGGGCCCCCAGTCCTATTCATACTCCCATGACCTCTCATTATCACCCCGAGGTCTCCCTGATTATCATAGCACGTCCCTGGGTAGTTGGACTGTCGCTAGACACGCCATACACAACACACTCTACGTCCCTGGGGTAGTCGGGCCTGTCGCTATATCGGCGCTATACACACCACATGCAGTCTGTTCACCGCGCTGCTACGGTTTGTCATTCATATTTCCACTCCGAAAATGATTATTCCATACTTTTTATGTGTTAATCAGGCTGCATGCCCCCATCTGTCTACCTGTCTGCATCGGTCCATGTCTTCGCTCTCTCTCTCTCTCTCTCACACACACGCACGTGCACACACACACACACACACACACACACACACACACACACACACACACACACACACACACATGCACGCACACGTACACACACACACACGTACACACACACACACGTACGTACACACACACACACACACACACACACACACACACACACACACACACACACACACACACACACACACACACACACACACACACACACACACACACACACACTCTCTCTCCTCATCAGAACTCGCTGAAGGACTCAGCAGGTGCTTAGTTGAAATGGCAACTATACCAGTTTCTGATGCATGTGTGTGTGAGAGAGATAAACAATGCAACCTATCCAGTGACTGTCCTCTCTCTCTCTCTCTCTCTCTCTCTCTCTCTCACACACACACACACACACACACACACACACACACACACACACACACACACACACACACACACACACACACACACACACACACACACACACACACACACACACACACACACATACACCGGGGCAGCAGGGAGGAGGCATGGCAGCCGGCCTCTCAGTCACTGGTCCATATGGTTGGGCTCTGGAGCTCTTGCCCCTCAGCAGAGGAGGGGGAGGGGGGGGGGGGGTGGATGACAGAAGGGGAGGGGGCATAGGAAGGGCGGGGATGGGGGCTGAAATTAATCAGGAGAAGGACCATCCCAACTGTCCACTGTCTTTGGGGAATTGAGACATGCATATATGTTGGCTGATTGGAGTGTGCGCGCGCGCGTGTGTGTGTGTGTGTGTGTGTGTGTGTGTGTGTGGTGTGTGTGTGTGTGTGTGTGTGTGTGTGTGTGTGTGTGTGTGCATGTGCACGTGCATGCGCGTGCGTGTGCGTGTGTGTGTGTACACATGCTCAGATTGTAGACTATATTGCAAATACTGTATTTTTTGACAATCAGGGTTTATCTTCACTGTCTTGTCCTACTCATGTAGTTTCCTGTCATAATCATGTCTTGTTCAATATTAGTGGCTTTCAACCAGTGGTCCAGGGACCGCCAGTGGTCCTTGAGAGGGTTTCAGGTGGTCCCTAGGCTAAATGAAGGACAGTTGGTTAACCAGGTGTAACTCTTTGAGAGCGTAAACCTGAAACCAAATGGACCCGCAAGGGTCCATTTGGTTTCATGTTTACGCTCTCAAGAGTTAAAATCTGAACTAGCCCACTAGCCTAGTCTACACAACTAGAGAATGTAGAAGATGAATGGTCATTTTGATCTGTATGTTTGCCTGTTTTGTTTCCCAAATCCAGCCTAAAATTGTGGACAAAAGCGAAAGAAATCTTTAGTTTTGGGGTCTGTGGAGCTAAAACATCCTCAAAATCATGTCCTGTCTTGTCCGATGTCCTAGTTGTCCTGTCCTGCCCCTATCCTGTGACTGTCCTATGAATTAAACGTTTTTAAACGTGTTTAAACAACCAACATATTCCATCCTCTCATACTGTGTGGATAACACACACATTTCCATGTCTGCTCAAAAAGCCAACACGTGGTGTTACACTACACTGGGGTAAAGAAAACACAACATATGTGTTTGTGTCATGAGCCATGTGTCCATTCTTGCGGATGTAACATGTCCCATTTGCCCCTCCAACATGTTGGAGGGGCAAGAGAAAATGGTATGGGGGCGGCTTCATTGCCCGTGTCGCTTCGCGACACGGGCAATGAAGCCGCCCCCATACCATTTTCGGTTACAGGACTTTTATTAGTCAAGTAAAGCATCAATAATAACATCAGTTGTTGTTGAAGTTGCAACAGACACGCAGCATGCATAAAGCTAAAGGTCTGACTCAGAGAGTTTTCTGTTTTCGATGATGAAATGCTGTTGGTTTAGTGGTGCCAAAATTGTAGTTAGTAGCCGTAGTATATTGTTTCAAATCATTTTAAATATAAGCACTTTGATTTGAAATATATTGGGTTGTTTTGCATGGCATTGTGTTTTGGGCCCATGCCCATGCCTAGATCCGCCCCTGGAGGGGATCCTTATGAATGGCCGTCGCGGGTTCCAGTCATTTGAGCTTTTAAGGATATTATGGCTGGCTGGCTGCCGTGGAGTGGAGTTGATAAGGACTAGGGCTTGAGCCGGCGGCCACCTGCCACTCACACGCTCCACAAAGGCACAGACTGACAGATGTATGGGCCACCAGGTCAGATGGTCAAAGACTTTGTCATAATGCTAACCATCATTACAGGCACGTTGCAGGGGCGGATCTAGACATGGGGCATGGGGGGGGGCAATGCCCCCCTAAATGTATGCCCTGACTGGCCCATCAAACATGATGGCATGCAAAACAACCCAAGATATTTCAAATTAAAGTGCTTATATTTGAAATGATTTGAAACACTACTACTGCTACTATAACTACAGTTGTGTATCAGCATTTCATCATTGAAAACAGAAAACTCTCTGAGTCAGACCTTTAGCTTTATGCATGCTTTGCCTGTTACAACTTCAACAACAACTGATGTTATTGTTGATGCTTTACTTTTAGTGCCTAATAAAAGTCTTTTAACCCAAAATTGTATGGCCCCTCACCCTCCCCCCATTGGGAAATGTTACATCCGCACCTGCCACATTGGTTGTAGAAGCCACACACACATGCACACACACACACACACACACAACACACACACACACACACACACACACACACACACACACACACACACACACACACACACGCTCATTGTTCCTAGGCCCTTCATATGCGTTGGTCAATACATATGCTAAGTACCACTACATTCATGCCGTCTTTCTTGAACAATACGGCAGAGAGAACACTCAAGGTTTTACTTGTTTTGTTTTTTACCCCCACAGAATAGAAACAGTATAATGAAAAAGGAAACAAATTATGAGTGTGTGGGTGTGCGGGTATGAGAGAGGAAACCCATAATGGACTTATATACAAGGTGAAGGTATATAAACAAGTAGGAAGTTCAACAGAATAATACAAGGTTATAAGATATGGCAAACAGCAACACATGTGTGCCAGAGAAGAACATCTGTCTTGAGTGGAGAAAAATGGCCATGAGTATAGCGAAGTGATGATGGAGAGGGTTTTTATTGATAGATTTCTACAGTATTACAACAGAGACAGGGTTTTTATAGTTAACTAAAACAAAAAAAAAAATTAAAAAAAAATCTGTTAACTAGTTAAAAACTACAAGAAAAAAAAAACTATAACTAAACTATAACTGCAAAACTAACTGAATTCATACTCAAAATACCTTTCATTTTCGACATTTTATAATTATAAACCTTTTTCATGGCAGTTTTCAGCACCATACGGTACCACACGATACCAAACAAAGTACAAAAAATAGTAAGTAAAATAGTAAATAAAAATAGTAATAGTAATAATAGTAATAGTAAATAAAAACTAGGAAGCGTGCCTAGCTAAATTAAAAAAAGAGTAAAAACTAACTAAAACTAAAATAAAATGAAAAATCCATAACTATAATAACTCTGGTCAGAGATTGGGGGGGGGGGGGGGGGGGGGGGGGGGGCGGCAAAGGTTGGCGGGGTCGGGACTCGAACCTGTGACACGCCATTAGGGGCCTTCATGGACCGCTTGACCACAGCCCAAACCAGCCTATTGCTAATTTAATAGAACTGAAAAGCTATCATCCCACACTAAATGTTTAAATTCTGTATAATGAAAACAAAAACAAATGTTGTACAGCTTACGGACTAATGTCCATGATTTCAACATGTCTTGCGAGACACTACTTGCCACTTTATAATTATACTTGGTTGTAGCTTAGCACCTTCACCCCACTTTATGCTGTTACAGTTGTTGCACTACGTCACTTATTGTTTCTTGTATTGTTTGTATTTGTCCTTTTTCTTATTGCACTGTCTATTGTTTTGTTGCACTGGCCAATGGAAATGTTATTTCATCCCTGTATATGTCCTCACATACACTGGAGTGACAAATAAAGAACGTTGAACCTTGAGACGGTCATTTCATTATTAAATTGCATGAATTTACCATTGCCATAATACTGAACAGATGTCTCATTGCATTGACATATGTTACACTTAATAGCTCCATTTAATCCTGTGACAGGTACTGGTGGTTCAGTTACAGTGCCAGTGTTTTAACCGATTATGCCCTAGAAGAGATTAATTTATGTGTGCCATAGGTTAATGTGATGTCACAAACTGTTATTAAGGTCAACAACAACCTCTTAAATCAATCCAGTATTATCTGTTGCAGAGGGAGAGAGGGAGATCATTTCCAGCCATGCAGATAACTACTATTGCTGCAGCCAATACAATACAATAGGCTATACAGCCTACTAAAGAATAACAATTACATTTGTATTTTCAAAGCTGAATACTAAGCCTACTAAACAGAATAAAAATGCCCACCGGCTCACACATCTTCCACTCAATTCAAGCTCTTTGACTTTAAAGGAATAGTTCATTTTTCAAAAGACAAAATATTGCCATATTGGTGGCAACTGTATTCATTTCAGTGGTGGGAGCTCTGCACTTTTTTTCTCTTTTTTTGTGTGAAATATTAACTAGTAATTTCCGGCCACGCATTAAAGGCTAGCCTAAATTAATAATAATAATAATAATAAAAACTAAAGTATTTGTTCATTTTTGACCCCTCTATCACATGAAAGTACTTTTTGGGCGTAGTGATATGAACACAAATCGATGGAGGGGTCAAAAATGAACAAAGGCTGTGCTGGTATCTTATAAATAGGTCAACAATACAAATACATTCGTTTTTTTTTATTCATTTACTTTTGATGCCAATCATCTGCCTCCATCTGACCCTGTCCTCTGTGTCCACAGTGAATCACCTGCCTCTATTATACCGTACTGTCCTCTGGCACTGCCTGCTCTTCTCTCATATCACACCTACTCAATTCATGTCCTCTTTCACTGAGTAATGGTGCAAATTGTCCACCAGAGGGAGACAGAGCTCTTCAGTCATTTCTGTGGCAATACTTTAACCGGCTTCAGAAAGTTCAGTCACTAAATTGACTGAACTTTTGAACTTTTTATTTTCATAATCCATGCTGTATACTAATGTTGTAATTTAAGAAAGACAAGAAGTAACGCTTAAAGGGGAATTCCACCCATTTTCAAAGTTTTCCTGAGAGGGTACAAATGTGAACCAAATGGACCCTAGCGGGTCCATTTGGTTCCATTTTTTCCCTCTCAGGAAAAAGGGGTCTGAAAGAAAAATCATTAACATGGTGAAATGCATCTTGATGTCATCAGATGTATTTCACCATGTGAATGATTTTTTCAGACCTCCATTTTTAGGAAGTACAGAATTGGCGGAACTTTTTATCATTGTCCACACAACATTTCTAAGGTGTATTAATGACATATTAAAATGTTGAAAATGGGTGGAGTTCCCCTTTAAGTAGGCTAACTTGAGCCTATTGAAATTGTGTTGAATTTATGAGCTTGGCAACTGGCACATTATGAGTAGACCTGAACATTTTATTAATGGCTTAAGCATCTATAAAGCTTTTATAAGGACTGCCTGCACTCTAATTAATGCTCTGAGTGCTGCTTTCATTGGGAGACACACAGGTGCGCTCCCAGCCCACCCAGAAGACCTGCGTGTTCTAAAAGTGGATATACCACCGTCAACTCCTCTGCCATTTCACCTGCTGATACACATGAGGTCTGTACAGTGTGCACACAGCTAATAGGTTGTCAGAATACTAGTCCATGCAATAGATTGTGTTTAGCCTACTTATTGGTGGGTATAGGCAGGGGCGGATCTAGGCATGGGCATGGGGGGGGCAATGCCCCCCTAAATACCCAGTCTGCCCCACCAAACACGATGGCATGCAAACAACCCATGATATTTCAAATTAAAGAAGTGCTTCTATTTAAAATGATTTGAAAGACTACTACTGCTAACTAGAAATGTGGCACCACTAAACCAACAGCATTTCATCATTGAAAACAGAAAACTCTCTGAGTCAGACATTTAGCTTTATGCATGCTGCGTGTCTGTTGCAACTTCAACAACAACTGATGTTATTATTGATGCTTTACTTGACTAATAAAAGTCCTGTAACCGAAAATGGTATGGGTGCGACACAGGCGATGAAGCCGCACCCATACCTTTTTTTCCTGCCCCCCGAAATGGGAAAAATTACATCCGGCCCAGGGTATAGGCAGGGTATAGCCGGACCATGGTAGAAATACAGAGGCCATGAGCAGCCCACCCCCACCCCCACAAACCTGCGGGTTAATCACTAATAGCCATGGTGAAATCATTTGGCTTATGCCCTATGCCAAGCAATATAGTCTAAAGCTTAATATCTGGCATTACAACAATCAGGGAAATGCACAAGTCCAGGGTTTAATTTAATTCATGGATTTGGTATTTGGTATTTTAATCCCAAACTAACTTGTTTGACAGCTAAGGTCATTCTGTGCTCTAACACAGTGGCATAGGCAAACTTGAGTGTGTGAGTGTAAAAGAGTGACTTTGAGAGTGGTTTTAGAGTACACTGTATACTACAAGTCAATGAGGGGCATATTTTGAATTATCAATTTCTAATCACTGGAACATTTCTTGTCCACATGTGGAATTACATCATGGTAAGGTAACTACACAATTACACCACGAAACTCAACAACCCAACAACCTGCAGAGCCAAGTATTGTACACTTAAGTACAATTTATTTACAATTTTGAGGTATTTGTACTCTACCGGAACTTGAGTATTTCCTGTACTTTTACCTTTACCCCACTGGCCCACTAGTGTATCTTTATGTTAATAGACACTTTGTAGATTTGGTTTATTATTACAAAATGCACGTTTGTAAATCAACCACTTCCGTCGTAGACTTTCGGCCATTTTAAAATAGTGGGTGAAAGCATTGTGATGTGACACACTGTGAGTTTGTAAAAAGATTCGAAATAGATGTACACTATATTTTTGGTATATGAAATTGGACATTCGGCATAATTGGCACTTTTATTTTTGGCACTTTGATTGCATTTTTATGCCAATAATTTTGTACTTTTAATCAAGTACAAGTACATATTGAGTACAAGTACATATTGACTTTTTTTTTCTCTTATAAATGGAGTTGTTTTGTATTGCAATACAGTATATATTATGTGAGATCTTTGAGCTCTCTTTCTGCCACTGCAGGACACCAGAATGACGGACGACTGTGTGGAGTTCATATATCTTCTCCTTAAAGGTAACAGTGGCAACTTTAGTGTAAAACACTGTGTTCATAAACAGATTTGTTTAAAGACAGAATCTAACTCCACTCTATTGGCTCATTATGAATCTACATGGAGACTGCTGTGCTGTGATTGGCTGAGATGCTGCCTCACACATTAGCACCACCTTTCCTGAGCCTGTTGAATATTTTGTTTTCGTGATTTGTTGACAACAACAACAACAACAACAACAACAACAACGTTCTGGATGTCTGCAGGACGAAGCAAGTGTCGGTCTGCAGGGAAACAGCTGCAGCATCAAAGTAGAAGAAACGTAAAGGGGAGA
This sequence comes from Benthosema pterotum, assembly GCA_039105355.1. Lineage (NCBI taxonomy): Eukaryota > Metazoa > Chordata > Actinopteri > Myctophiformes > Myctophidae > Benthosema > Benthosema pterotum. The sequence goes on from CM076971.1 coordinate 42,805,494, forward strand.
AAAGCAAAAAATATATATAATGTAGCTTTGGCTAAAAAGTTGCCTGTATTACCTTTAAGTTCTTTCCAGCTTTCATCCTGGGATTTCTAGGCAGTCTGGTAGGCAGCCACGCATTGCCCCTGGTTTCATAACCCAAAATGCACACTATGTCAACATCAATTGTGACATGATCTGAACCATTAATCACAAGGAATACATGCAGCCGCATATTGCCCGTGATTTCGTAACCCAAAATGTACTATCTATCTACATCAATGGTAAAAAAGACATAAATTATGAATCACAAAGAATACAATCTATCTTTAACTCAATGAATAAGCAGAATGACACAACAACATGCTCCATAACCGGCACATTTCACGAAAAGACAAACAATCCAACAGTAGCTGCTATCATCATTACCGATGGAAGTGTTCAGATCCTAATGCATCTTTATTACGATGATTAATTTGAGTTTTAAACCTCTGCAGCTACAGTAAGCCTGCCCCCCCACCCATGCTGTCTGGCTATAGCTTAGCTCTTGCTTGTACCTCTCCCAAACTATTGAAACGTCATGCAAAGCAACTGTTAAGGATTAGTCAGCATGGTAGGAACGGTGCCTCAGGACAGTAAAACCTCCAAATCCTCTGAAGAATAATTTTACTACAGACTTAACCTGGGTGACTGTCCTTATTAGAGCAGATACAGTTATAGACATGGGTGTAGTGCATGGGCCAGGCCAGCCTGCAGGGCCTCAAGAACATTGTCACCATTTTCAATACTATATTTGTTCCACAGACAGCTGCTATACAGGCAGTATACACTTCTCTGTCTAAGAAATCCTGACAAAGTTCTGCCTGAAAAGTTTACCCCCTCAGTGTCACTCAAGCACAATTTACAGTGAGTTAGAGTGTGCAAAACTACACCTCTACTCTTATACGTTCTTAACCACATGGAAGAAACATATATGGTGCATGTATGTTTGTGATATAGGGCCGCATACTAAAAATTGGCCCCTTTCCTATATGTATAGGTGCATATATGTACCATATATGTGCATATATGTACCATATATGGTACATATATGCACCTATACATATAGGAAAGGGGCCAATTTTTAGTATGCGAACATATATGTATATGTAGCATATATGTACATATATGACCTATATGTACCTATATCTACATACATGCAATGAAAATACCTATACATTAATAAAATCCAATAGAAGCCCAAATGTAGAACTTAAACACTTTATTAACAAGTTAGCCGATATTACGCAAAGATGAAACATTTTAAAGTGCATGAAAAGTGGCAAACAGAAACAAAACAAATCTAACACATTTAATAAAAAAAATCTTACAAATTTTGTAAACAAGTTTGCCTATAACATGGAAAAAATGAAACATTTCTAATTGCACAAAATATTATGGCTTTAAAGTGGCAAACAGAAACAAAACAAATCTAATACATTGTAAAACCCAATGTGTTGTTTCACTCATAATTTCGAGTGTCCATGCTGCGATAAAATTATACATCAAGACAACAAACATAATTAAGGTACCTCAAATACATGTTAGTTGATAGAAGTCGACACCTTTAGTTGATATGACTATTGTTAGTATTAGTTGATACAACTATCATTGTAGTGTGACAGTGTCATTTACTTTCATAGATACAATTGTAAGCCATTTTTCTCAATATGTTATACTTGTCTGTATGTTTTTTTCTGAAAGTCCCACTGCAACACTGTATGCAGATATTGTACAGAAACATAGAAAGGAATTCATACTACACAAGTTTCATTAGGAATATTCACTCGGAGAGCAGAGGAAATTTATGCTGCACATCTAGAGGCTATCCGGCCAATAACGTGGATAGTTGTCATTATGGTGTAAAATGTGCATATGTTAATATCAGATAAGCTGTCTCACTTCAATATATATTCACACAAAAGGCTTGAAAAGGTTCAGCTTGGTCAGTGGTACATCGAGTGTGACTGCTCGTCAAATGAGTCTTAAGGGAATTCCAGGTACTAGAAGCAAGGGCAGGTTGAATACATGCGTGGATATTTACTGCCACACCCAAACAGTATATGATCAAGTATAATGTTTGAGAAGTGCCAACCTTCTTGATTTGCTAACCCCAGTCTTTGCATTTCAACATTCCACACTTACTTTGCGCCAAGTGGTCAATCAGTCCAGAGTAGCGAGTTTAAGATCCCTCCGGCACCACACGTGAATGATCGGTGTTCGTTATATAAGCCTCACGGCAGTCAGAGCCTCTCCTCCGACGGCAGAATGCAGCTCTTGGCATCTTGTTAGCAACGTGGGCAAGGGGTACGCTGTAGAGGAGCATCTCCATGGAAACCAAAGACGCCAGTGGAAGAGGTGGACCCCATCAACATCGCCTGTTTTCTTAACTATGCTGGGCTTCTGTGGCGACTGTGACGGAGCCCACATCCTCGTCGAAGTCGTAGAGACGGCGTTCTTGAAGTCCCTAATGACTTGCAGGTGGAGGGGATCAGAGTTCCCTGTTGGAATGGGATGATTGCAGAGCGTCGACACAGCATGGCGGCCTACAGAGAAAGAGGCGGAAGTTGTGAGCTTGTAGATTTGCTAATTTCTCAATACAAGCAGTTTTAAATCAGCTGACCACCTGCTCTGCATTTTGATTTCACTGACACATTCAAGAATCTACTGCAAAGATTCAACTATGGCAATCAGAGTTGCAACTAATGATTGTTTTCATAATCAAATCATTGGCCGATTAGTTAAAAGATGAATGGGATTACAACACTTCTCTAAGCATCACCTTAAAATATATTTTAGACATGTTCTAACCAACAAAAATATGTTGGATTAGCTGCTGATTAGACTAATATTCAAACAAACACAGTTATATTAAAGCAACTCATGGTGTCTTTAGGCTTATTCTGACGGCATACATTGATTACGGAATATCTACACACCTCAGTCTAAAAGGCACAGTACTCTTCTGAACTCAAATAGGTCCTTTATAAATAAATATTCAAGCTTTATGTTTGGCTCTTAATATAATCAATGTTACAGTACAGTGCCACAGTGTCAATTTTTGCCTTGCAGTTGCTTCTGTCCATGTGCAGCTATAATCAGGTTGTAAGGGACAATTAATGCTGAAAAACTAAGTGGGAGACACCCATTAATAACCCATTAATAACCAATCACTAAATAGAAATAAATTATGAATTATTTATTTTATTTTTTTAAATATATTTTATCCCACGATTTTTGTAACCCATTTTTTCAGCCAGTGCCAATTCCTAATGTGATCCTGGGCTCTACACATCCTCTGCCAACCTGGGGAGGCAGCGGACTGGCCTCATGCTTCCCTCAATGCATGAGGAGTCCAAGCTGCCTTCTTTTCACCCGACAGGGGGGAGTTTCCCTGGTTGGACGTAGCGCGTGGAAGGAGGAACACGTTATTCCAACCAGTTCCAGTCCCCTCCATCAGGCGCCCCGGCTGGCCAGGGGGAGGTAGTTCAGTGCCCAGGATTACTGCATGTTTTTGTGAGGGTATCTACCCTAGGGGACACGGGGAGAACATGCAAACTCCATACAGAAAGGCCCTTTCGTCAATCCCACCTCGGGTATGGGCACTGATGACGCGGAGGAGCAGACACGCCGCCAGCACCCACAGCAGCGCCCCTAGCGGGAATCGAACCCAGGACCTTCTAGCTGTGAGGCGACAGCAGCACTAACCACTGTGCCACCGTGCCCCAATTATGAATTCTACTACAATTAATCGTCACAGCTCTAATAGAATGTATTGTAATGTTTTGTAAAACCTGCCTTATGCAAGGTAGATGAGTAGTAGAATTTGTAGATGAGAACGAGTAGATGGAGGGTGAACAGTGGTCCTCCAGTCTAGGACAGCTTCAGAGCCTGCCGACAAAGAGACACAGCATAATGTGAGTGTAGATCAGCTACTACATCATACAACCACAATCAAAACAAGTGAGACACCTTAAAGGCAACAAGCAATGCATGGCGTGGGGAAACGGACTTTAAAAACTTTACTTTAAAAAAGTATCTGTGCACCATTAAAAAAAAAAAAAAAAAAAAAAAAGTGTGTGTGTGTGTGCGCAAACACTGTTCACTTCATGGGGCCAATGGAGGGTCTTCTACACAGACTGGTCGTCCTGCTGGCCACACCGCTCCAAACCATGCACAGATGTTGACTCGAGCTCTGGACTAGTAGCTCATCAGATATCAGACTGGGTTCTGGGTTGTCAGAGCGTACAAATGGAGCAGGGCTTGACACTAACACTTGCCCGCTTGCCTGGGGCAAGTGAAAAAAATGGTGGGGCAAGTGAAGACTGCTACCTGGTTGCCCGATCGGGCAATTTCCCTGCTTTCTAGCTTTCCACAATTCCAGGCTGGATTTGGGAAGCAAAACAGGCAAATTAACATACACACCAAAATGACCTAATCTTCTACATTCTCTAGTTGTGTAGACCTGGGCTAATTAAGATGATGAATTTTAACTCTTGAGAGTGTAAAAATGAAACCAAATGGACCTGCAAGGGTCTATTTGGTTTCATTTTTACGTTCTCAAGAGTTACATCTGGTTAACCAACTTAACTGGCGACCACCTGGAACCCTCTCAGGGACCACTGGTGGTCCCCGGACCACTTGTTGAAAACCCCTGGTTTAAAGCACCCAAGTAGGAAGTACACTTAAATGCAAAATTTACAATATATTTTGGGGGGGCAAGTGACCATGACATGAGGGCAAGTAGAACCTGACTTGTACTTGCCCGATGGGCAAGTGCATCGGAGACTTTAGTGTCAACCCCTGTGGAACCAAATGAACCCGTATGCGTACAAATGGAACCAAATGAACCCGTCAGGGTTCATTTGGTTGCATTTGTACGTGCTCAGAAAAAATGTTGAAAATGGGTGGAATTCCCCTTTAAACACAATGGCTTTAGTGCAAACATCATATATACAACACTGTAAGTATGCTTGGGTGCATATCCCTACTGGTGCATTGCTATTGAGTGTATACTGTTAGCACAGTGGTTTTCAACCTTTTTGACACCAGGGACCACCGTTTATTCAGCATTTGAGCCACAGACCACCATTTGATGACATTTTCACCCCAAAGACCTACAGCTACAACTTTTTTTTCCCACAATTCCTGCTTTGCTTTTGCAAACAAAACAAAACAGACTCCTTAATTAAGTGGTGCTAATTCAGATGATGAATATTTTAACTCTTGAGGGTGTAAAAATGAAACAAAATGAAAATGAAAATGAAAAAAAAAAAAAAAAAAGAAACCAAATGGACTCTTGCGGGTCCATTTGGTATATATTTTTTTTAAATGAAAACCAAATGGACCTGCAAGGGTCCATTTGGTTTCATTTTTACACCCTCAAGAGTTACATCTGGTACATAAGCTTTCCATCATTTAGCCTGGGGACCACCTGGAACCCTCTCAAGACCCCTGTGTTAGCATATATGCTAGTCGCGATTAGCATCATTCTTTTATTTTACACCATATAGCAGGGGTGGATGTAGCATGTCCCATTTGGGGGGGCAAGAGAACATGTTGGAGGGGCAAGAGAAAATGGTATGGGTGCGGCTTCATCGCCCGTGTCGCTTCGCGCCACGGGCGATGAAGCCGCACCCATACCATTTTCAGTTACAGGACTTTTATTAGATAAGTATAAGCATGAATAATAACATCAGTTGTTGAAGTTGCAACAGACACGCAGCATGCATAAAGCTAAAGGTCTGACTCAGAGAGAGTTTTCTGTTTTCAGTGATGAAATGCTGTTGGTTTAGAGTGGTGCCACAGCTGTAGTTAGTTAGTAGCAGTAGTAGTGTTTCAAATCATTTTTAAATATAAGCACTTTTCTTGGGTTGTTTTGGATGCCATCATGTTTGGTGGGGCAGTCAGGACATTTAGGGGGGCATTGCCCCCCCATGCCTATGCCTAGATCCGCCCCTGCCATATAGTGCACCAAAAGTGCACCAAAGTGTACTCAAATGCTGGGCAAATCAATTTCAAACCCCTGCTTGTTTTTTAAAAAGAGTGAATGAAGGGTGAAAGAATCGATTCTACATGCTATACTAAAGAAACCATCTATGATGTTCTACATTGTAGAACAGTTTTTTTTTTAGCAACAACAGCAGCAGTGAAGCCTAGTTGGTTTAACTCACGATGTGTTTCAACACATTATACTCTCTGAACTCTTTATCCTTTAAGACCCAGTTGTCATTCTAAGGAAGGAAAAACACTTAAGATATAAATATGAAGTAATAAACAAACATACCTTCGTCTCTTAATCCGTGTTGTTGCCGTTTTTGTCCTCCCCACAACAGCAGCTGTTATGAACTGTGAACCGGTAGCTGTGGTTTGAAATGTCCCCGCCCCCCTGGGGCTGTAGAGTGGCCAATGAGAGTGCAGTACAAGGGGGCGTGCTGAGGGACATCCAATGAGTGTAGGTTAGTGGTTGCTAGGGAGACCATTAGAGCCAATGGTAGGCGCTTGTTTTTTAGGCAAAATGGAAATGGAATGGGGAAAAAAAAAAAACTTAAAATTTAAAGGGGAATTCCACAGATTTTCAACATTTTACATCATTACCTTATAGATGTTGTACAATTAAAAAGGTCCCCCATTCTGTGTTTTCCTGGAAATTAAGGCCTTCAATTCATTAACTTTAAAGGGTATTCCACTTTCAAAAACTTTTGGTCATTTTATGGTCTACTCAGTCTCATGTGAACAAAACCCAGACAGTTTATGAATACTCTTTTCAGTATTTAGGGCTGCAGAGATTTTATTTTATTTTTTTGAATCGCTGGAAATGGAAATGGAAAGTTTTTTACATAGCACACTGTCATTATTATATTTGGTTAGTTATAGTTGGATAGGTCCGTCCGTCCGTGTGTTACCAGGTAATCTCCGGCGCCGCTTACCCAGGGGTGTAGGGGAGGGGGGACGCGGGGGGACGGCGTCCCCCCACTTCTCACATCTAAAATATTTTTGGGTCTGAAAAAAATCATTAGCATGGTGAAATACATCTTGATGACATCATCAAGATGTGTTTCACCATGTTAATGAGTTTCCTTTTTTCTGAGAGTGTACAAATGTGAACCAAATGGACCCGCTAGGGTCCATTTGGTTCACATTTGTACACTCTGTACCTCTGTCCCAAATTTTCCACAACGGACTGTTATAGCGCCACCAGAAGGCTGATTTTTGCCTTTTTATTTGTAAAAATCTGTGTGTGTGTCTGTTACCAGCTAATTTCCCAAACCGTTAACCCGATCGATGCCACAATTTGCACACATATTTTCTGGTTACTAACAATGAACCTATACCCCAAATCTTCCACAACAGCCTGTTATAGCGCCACAAGGAGGCTTTTTCTTGCCATTTTTGCCAAAAATCTATTTCCCAAACCGTTAACCTGATCTAAGCCACAATTTGCACACACACACTCCCTGGATGCCAACCATGAATCTCTGTCCCTAACGGACTGTTAGAGCGCCACCAGGAGGACGATTTTATAAAAATTTTGAACACAGCAGGCAATTTACATAAAATCTTTAACGCACTATAATACTAGCATGAGAAAAATATTCCACTCTTTTCAAAATGGCTTGTTATAGCGCCACCAACAGGTGGACATTTGCAAAACACATTTTTTGCACAAAATGCCTCAAATCATCAAAATGCTAAAGCCAACAATAAATGGCACCCTTTTAACATTGGCTTATTATAGCGCCACCAGGAGGCCGCAATCTGACCTGGCCTGGTGGAGACCTGTGCCCAGAAGGGCACTTTTCTAGTTGTACATTGTGCTTGTTGTGCTGAAAACGGGAGGTTGATGGCGATGCGCCGATATGATATTAATATCCCTGCGACGCCAACGGTAATAATTATTATTATGACAGCTGGTACAATGCAGTGCAAGCATTGCCAATGCAATGCTTTGGCAATGCAGTACCAATTCCTAATGTGATCCTGGGCTCTACACACCCTCTGCCAACCTGGCAGCAGACTGGGCTATGCTTCCTTCAAGGCATGAGGAGTCGCGCCGCCTTCTTTTTAGCTGGGGGGAGTTTCTCTGGTTGGACATAGCGCGTGGAAGCAACACGTTATTCCAACCAGTTCCTGTCCCCTCCATCAGTCTGGCCAGGGGGAGGCAGTTTAGAGCCCAGGATTTTCCTCCCTGACTCTCGAAGGAGGCAGTCGCATTCCTCATCTCTCTCCCCAACTCCCTCCCCTCCCATCCCCCTCCGACCATGCCTGTGTCTCATTTCCGCCGTCAGCGCTTCGACTCTGGGTGAACTCCTAGCCTGGCCACCGGTCCTCTCACTGCCTGCATCCTCGGAGAAAGCCTAACCTCAAGATGACCCATTTGATTGATTGGTTGGTCAGCGCTATTGACACCATTTTCTCCACCCGAAAGTCGAGAGCCAAGGGGCCGACATGCCCATTGCCCACATGGGCTCTACGCTCGTCTCGCCCAGGACAACAACCGCCCCTGTTGATCTGGGAAAGACTGTCGGTGAGATTGGACATTTGCCCGTCTCGCCCGTGAGAACAACAGCCCCTGTTGATCTGGGAAAGACTGTCGGTGAGATTGGGGATTAGACATTTGGATTACTAATGGTTATCGGATTCCTGGCGTTTGGATTGGCCCTGGTTCTGATATACTGGAACATTTGACGGGTCAAGTTAAGGCCCCCCTAGCCTCGACACCCAGGCTTTCATTTTCGTTCGCCTTGCGCGAAAACGGAAAGCCTGGACTAACGCACGTTGGAAAGTGGCCTTCAAGTGGAAGTGAACCTTCCGGGGTGGGCGTCGCTCTAAATGATGTGACGTGGAACAGCAGTGGACGGGAGGGGGAGGGGCCGGAGATGACGACACGTTAGTGAGATCAAATCAGAGCGCAGCACTTCCGCCGTGTGGATCCCACGACACCCCCGCCCCCCAAGGCCAAAATCATTGAGGGCTAGACCAGGCTAAGGCCCCCCTGTACCCGCCATGCTGATTGGAATGGGGAGAGTTGTGGCTGAGAATTAAGGACGCTGAATGCCATCGCAGCTTGTCTCGCCAACCAACCCAGATAAGCTAACGACCAACAGACTTAAGAGGGGGAGCAGCGATTGGCTTTGCCCTGGATCTAAATTTCTGATTCACAGAAATTGTGATTCGACCCCCACTGCTTCAAAACCCCTCTTATGAAATTGAGAATGCAACCAGCGAGGGACAACGGCGTGGCTATGCTTGGACAACTCGGAGTCTCCCCGCCCCCCGCCCCCCCTCCCCCGCACACCTGTGGATCGGGCCTTCTCTTCACAGCCGCGAAGAGAAGGCCCTTCTCTTCGACACTGTCACACGGCTTTGTGCCCGGAGGATTGGACTGTGAAACGAACTCTCGCTTTCCACCATAGAGTACAAAGACCGACAATCTTAAAAGGCCTTGGAGCGTGGACTGATAACTACACATGCTGCCTCCTACCCCTCCCTCCCCCCTCTGCTTGTAACTTGTCTGTCTAATGAGGTTGTTTTTGGAATGCCATGTACCTGTTATGACCTAAATCAAGGCCTATGACATGAATATGTCGGGGTGTTCTCCTTCACCCCCCCACCCCGCCCAGCCTGTATTATGTTGGCGCTGCACTGCTTGGCGACACGCTCAGTACAGCCTGGGTATCCCCCCCATATGAGCAAGACAAATTCCAATTCAACTTGTTGAAATGGCAAATAAAAGAAACCTTGAACCCTTGAGGATTACTAGATGTTTTTGTGAGGGTATCTACCCTAGGGGACACGGGGAGAACATGCAAACTCCACACAGAAAGGCCCTTTCGCCAACCCCGCCTCGGGTATTGGCACTGATGACGCGGAGGAGGAGACAGATCCGCCAGCACCCACAGCAGCGCCCCTAGCAGGAATCGAGCCCAGGACCTTCTAGCTGTGAAGCAACAGCACTAGCCACTGTGCCAACGTATGATATGTACTTCCGCAGTGGTCCGGTGTATGGGAATAATAATAATATATAGAACTAGAGTTGTGCCCCTACGGGGCACAGGTCTCCACCGTCTGGGCTCAGGTTTGAACGTGTACTAGCACTAGTGTGTCAACTATGACATCGTCATGACGTCATGGGACGGACAGATCCAGGGCACGGACGGGCTACGTGCACGGACAGAGGGCGTTTTATAGTCACCACCTTTCATGACGTCATGGGACGGACAGATCGTGGGCACGGACGGGCTACGTGCACGGACAGAGACCTGTGCCCCTAAGGGGCACAGGTCTCCACCGTCTGGGCTCAGGTTTGAACGTGTACTAGTACTAGTGTGTCAACTATGACGTCGTCATGACGTCATGGGACGGACAGATCCAGGGGACGGACGGGCTGCGTGCACGGACAGAGGGCGTTTTATAGTCACCAATAATATTTAATATATTATAATGATATCAGCACTACACATTTAAACCATGTCAAATCATCAGAGGGAAATTCAAAATTGAAAATAGATTATCTATACCATGTTAAAACAACGTAGGGAAATTCAATATTGAAAATACAACATACTGTCGGCCTATATACCTGCAGGTCAAATCAGTGTAGGCAAATTCAACAATGAACATCTATACTAAATAGATTCAACAACAGTTTTTCAATTGTTCAAATAGTAACTGTAATTAAATATTAAATCAAGATAGCTTTTACAACCTCAACCAGAAATAACCAGTCTGACCAAAATCCAACATTGAATCAATGCATTTTGCTATCTTGGATATGTCCTGTATTATTAGGGCCTATATATGGATGTGGGTGCCTTATATATACATACATGACCTATATATGAGGGTATACAGAAGCTATATAGGATCCCATATAGGTCCTATATTGGACCTATATGGCCTTTATATGCACATATATGCACCTGATTTTGACCTATATGTGAGATTTATTCAGCCTATATGGAGCATATAAGTTGAACCTATAAGGCATATATGTGGTATGTATGCGCATATATGTACCTGATTTTGACCTATATGTGAGATGTATGCAGCCTATATGGAGCATATATGTGGAGCCTATATGGCATATATGCACATATATGATCCTTATATGGAGAATATAGGTTTGGTATAGGTACCTATATGCCGCATATAAGTTTCTTCCATGTGGGTTTTTAACCACTAATCTTGGTGACTGGGCCTAGTGTTCGTGCTGAGTGGAGCAGATCGGAGGAATGTTGTTCCTTTTGCGAGTCTGGGTGTTACTTTTGATTTGTGACCGTCCGTCCAACAGTCCTAGGTTGATGCACCTATAGCTTCTAGGCCAGGGGTGGGCAATTATTTTTCCCAAGGGGCCAAATGAGATACATAAAATATTGTGGAGGGCCAAGACTAAAAGGCTGAACTAAAGTCTGCGTAATATTAATTTAACTCAAGATAAAAGTAAGAGTAAGACCAACGATTTTGACACCAGGGCCCACTATTTATTCAGTATTTGAGCCACGGACCACCATTTGATGACATTTTAGCCCCACAGATCCCGAAACTTTCTTCATGATATATTTTGTTTTTGTCCACAATTCCAGGCTGGATTTGGGAAACAAAACAGGATAACAAAAATGACCATTCTTTCTTTTGACCCAGAGACCACCAGTCTGACTAAGAGCAACCTGGGGACCACCACTATCATGTGGGGTGGGTTCAGTGCCTTGCTCAGGGACACTTCGACACTGTAGCCTCGACATCCAGGCTTTCAAATTCGTCTGTGTTGCGCGAAACGGGGAAGCCTGGACTAAATCATTTGCCACAGTAGCCTATAAGTGGGAATCAACCTTTTCAGCCCCAAGTGATGTGGCGTAGCACAGCAGGGGAGGGGCCGGGGCTGACGATATGTTGACAAGCTCAAATCAGACCCCTCTAGGCCAAAATCCCGGGCTGGCTTTGTTCACAGTGTCGTCTTTCTATGAATCGTTTTTGAAAAGTCTATGAGGAAAATGAATGGGGAAATTACTTCTGGGCCCTGGGCAACGTCATGAAATGGGTGGGATAGCTCTACAGTAGAGGCTGACACGGGAGTGGATTTCCACTCCTGTGCCATCCCACTCCCACAGAAAAAAAATCCTGTCCTATCCCAAGAGTGTTTCCTCACTGAAAGATGAACGACAACACGAATGCCTGCTGTCCTTTTGGTTGGCAAAGCGACAAGCTGAAAATGATCATTATCATCTATAGAACGATGTCATTCCTGCTCCTGTACGCTCCTGTTAGCTTTCATTCCTGTCCTGTCCCAATCCTGGGAATCTGGGATTAATACAAATATTATTCCCAATTCTGTGTGAATCCTGACAAAATGTCACCCTCTACTCTCACAGTGGCTCACTTCACATGCTTTGTTTTCAAGAATGTTGGGGTGTTAAAGTAAATTATAAAGTTATATAAATGAATAAACAAACAAACAAACAAACAAATACAAATCCTACAAATTCAAAATGTTCCCCTTTATTTCCCATTCTGCGTTTGTCGTATATCAGAAACCTAGTCGCATTGTGACTCGCTCTAGTGATTGGCTTTCTGGTCCCTTTTCACAACTCTGAACTTGGAAAGGCTGCTTTCAGCATAGCTTTGGAAACCAAGACATTTTTATTTCCAGGAGGAAACGGAAGAAAAAAAATGTCTGGGTACTTTCTACATTGGTGCACCTGATTCTTTGAATGTTTTGTAAAAAGAACTTAAACCAAAAAGAAAGAAAAAAAAAGAAAAAACCTGGTAATTTTTCAGTTCATCCATTACTTGTATATTCCTGTTTTAACTGATTGAAGTAGCCTACAACTCCTTAACTGATTGCTAATCCAATCCAATCCACTTTATTTATAAAGCACGTTTAAAACAACAAGGTTGCGACAAAGTGCTGTACACAAGCTAAAAAACAAACTAAGAGCCCCAAACAAGGGCGACACAAAAAAATAACTAATCAACAGGGAGGCACAAAGACAAGAAACAAAACAAACAAACAAAAAACAAAACAAAACAGAGAGGACACATCAGCTACAGTATATAACTCCTAGTCTGGTATCTTTAATGTCTCAGTTATCAATACAGTAAGGCCTAGATTTTCGTCACCGGTAAACCCCTTATCCCTTAACTTCTTTGCCTTTTTAAACAACTTTAAAAAGCATTTTGCAATAGTTAAAAGGGCCAGTCTACAAGCTCACAATGTGTCAATAGATTGGCATGTTGAACTATTCCAAAAGGTTTATCAAAATAGTAAAAAAAAAAAGGATAAGGGGTTTGGGATAAGAGGTTTAGCATGTAACGAAAATGGAGCCCTAAGTCTAATATAGAGCGGGCAAATATGGGAAGAAAAACACATTACGAGGATTAGCCTATGTGATTTTATTTATTTGCTTGAAATAATAAATACAAGTTATTATCATTTTTGGAAAATCTGATGCATTGTCATGCATTCCCTATTTTCATTGAAAATAAATAAAAGTTTCAATCAAATACTTAAAGATTCACTGAACTTTAATCTCAGGGGGTGACATAACATGCTATGTCAGCATTCTGACAGAAAATGTGTGTTCGCAACGCTTTGTACAGCCGTTTTCGGTGCATGACTGGTGCACACTGCACAGCCAAAATATTGCATGCAGGGACACAGCAGCTGCCCTGTTTTTTATACGGAGCAAAAAAAAAGCTCTTTTATCTAATCTAATGCATAGATTTTATAATGGACAATTTTCAATGCACAGAAAGTTAATGACCCGCTTTTGATGAAAATATGAATATTTCAATATGAGAGCTTGCTTCTGCATGAGTCAGAATGTAACAGTCCATTCATAGACTATTGCAGCAATTATCGTGGTTATAGCCAGAGCCATCAAGTGCATTCTCTTTTCCAAAATGTCAGATCTTTCCTGGTCCGTGCTTTCTTACAGAATATAATCTTAACCCCCCCCCCCCCCCTCCTCCACTTTCCCCCCAGTGAAAACATGTCAAAGCCCCTCTCTTTTCATGTGAATAATGGTTCAAGACCCCCCTTGTCGCCACAAAAATTCTATGCCCCTCCTTTTGAGGCCCACGGCTGGCATGCATCTTGAGGTTGAGTGCCCCCTCAGGACTCTAACAAAGAAGACATTTTCACATGTTGTTCATGTAGAATGTCTGCACGCCATTGCTACAGTAAAATGGTATTACATGGCGCTGTTATATTCACTTTCACTAGTTCTGAGTCTTAAGCCCTAATCACACCAAACGGTCAAGACTGTTTTAACGCAGGAGGACCCTGAGCAGAAGAAAATGGTATGGGGGCGCGCCGCACCCATAGCATTTTCGGTTACAGGACTTGTATTAGTCAAGTAAACATCAGTAACAACATCGGTTGTTGTTGAAGTTGCAACAGACACGCAGCATGCACAAAGCTAAAGGTCTGACTCAGAGAGTTTTCTGTTTTCAATGATGAAATGCTGTTGGTTTAGTGGTGCCACAACTGTAGTTAGTTAGTAGCAGTAGTAGTCTTTCAAATCATTTTAATTATAAGCACTTTAATTTGAAATATCTTGGGTTGTTTTGCATGCCATCGTGTTTGGTGTGATTTAGGGCTTTACCACCACTCACCACATCTCTTGCAACGGAGCACAGTAGCACCAGTGTTAAATTGACCATGCTGTTTGGATGGCTGCACGAGTCCATGCACTTGCACCTCTGAACTACCCTTAAATGATTCTGTATATCAAGACGAGCTCTCTCAAAGAAGAGAGAACAGATAAGAATGAAGATAAAATGAATGACACCCTTGAGTCTGACGCTAGATATCCGCATAGAGTCTGATAGAATTTAACGCGTGTGCACTTGCACAGTAGATGCATTGTCACACATGCCAGTGAATTGCAAAGGTATACAACATGGATTTCATGTACAGACTACAACAATGAACATGAGTGTCAACTACAGATGCCTTAACAGGCATCTCTGTCACGGTTCAGTAATGCACAGTCTGGACGTTTATGTGCCGGAGTAAAGCAGCAGTCATCCTATAGAGAACAGAATATAGACCGTGCAGGTCTGATAGGCTCTCATTAGGGCGCCAGGCCTGCAGGATGTATTGTGTAGACTGGAACTGGTTCTCAATGTGGAGTCTGACTGACCTCTAGAAGTACTTTAGGGCAGAGGTTTTCAACTTTTTTCAGAGCAGGGCCCACTATGTATTCAGAATTTGAGCCACAGACCACCATTTGGGGACCATTTTTCACCCCCACAGACCCAAATACTAAAAGCTTTATTTTGCTTTTGTCCACAATTCCAGGCTGGATTTGGGAAACAAAACAGGCTGACATACAGATCAGAATGACCATTAATCTTCTAGTTGTGTAGACTTGGGCTAATTGGCATGATGAATATTTGAACTCTTGAGAGTGTAAAGATGAAACCAAATGGACCTGCAAGGGTCCAGTTGGCTTCATTTTTACGTTCTCAGGAGTTACATCTGCATGGTTAACCAACATAGCTGGGGACCACCTGTTGAAAACCCCTGCTTTAGGGAGTTCCAGACTGAATGGTAATTAGTAAAATAGTAACCAAACCACATAGACCCTTATGGGTCTGTAACTTCATTTGTAGACTCTTAGAGTAAAATCAACAGCGATTTTACAATATGTATTCCGGTCCCAGAGATAGAAATGCCATTAAATGGTTGTCCGTAGGCTGAGGGTCCTTGAAATTAACATGGAAGGATCCCTGGTGGAGCCTTTTAAAACTATTCTCTCATGGCGTCCCTGGCATATGGCTTTTCACAGGGTGGTCTGTCGATTTAAGGGTCCTTGACATGAAACATTGTTGTAGAGGGTATGGGGAGGCAGGCAGGGGCCTGCAGCCCAGGGGTGGATATAACATGTTCCATTTGGGGGGGGGGGGGGGGGGGGGGGGGGGGGGGGGGGGGGGGGGGGGTGGGGGGGGGGGGGGGGGGCACGGAGCATACATAATAAGCTAAAGGTCTGACTCAGAGAGTTTTCTGTTTTCAATGATGAAATGCTGTTGGTTTAGTGGTGACGCAGCTGTAGTTAGTTAGTAGCAATAGTAGTGTTTCACATCATTTTAAATATAAGCACTTTAATTTTCATGTTTGGTGGGGCAGTCAGGGCATTTAGGGGGGCATTGCCCCCCATGCCCATGCCTAGATCCGCCCCTGCTGCAGCCTCATTCCCGCTATACTCCATAGTACTGCACATCAGGGAGGGGATGAGATGAGGGCTGTGTCGGGACAGCGTCCGGCTTCCTTCCTCGTCCTCTTCCTTCACAGCCGGATTAATTCACAGTCCGTCCCCATCAAGCGGCCATTATTGATTCAGGCCCGTCAGTGCTCATATACACTGCACTGCGAGCTCATTTACCACTTCTTATAGCCCTCACTGAAGGCGGCAAAGTGACGGACCCCACAGAGAACATCATTTTCCTCTTGTGGGAAGCGTATGGTTGTCCTAAATCTGCATTTTATTAAGGTTTTTGTTATTGATTGAGGAGGATTATGCTCAGAGAGCGACTCCACTATTCAGGGGGTCCTTGATGTGATAGCGGCTCAGCATTTTTTTTTTGTGGTAATTCTATACAGCCTTTTCCCTTCCCATCAGAGGTGGTCTATATCCACTCTATCATGCAGTTTGCTAATCTCAAGGGTCTTCAAATGGACAGTTCTTAATGGTGCACTGCCGGATTAAAAACCAAATCTCATTATGATAATGTTTTTTTTTTTCTTCTTCTTCTGGGGCGCAGCTGGGACTAAACACATACTTGATAGGAGTTGAGGCCACTAGAAATAATTTATTTGCTGGTCTTTGAAGCCCACTGCAGGCAATTATTGATTTCAATTTCCCCCTATCTGCAGATATCAATGGGTTGTTCATGGGAATATAGCTCTGAGATATGACTGAGCCCCCCCCTCCCCACACACACAGTTCTTCAAGGCACTTTGGGAAAACTAATTATACAGGGACACCCGAACCAACTGAACCCCAAAGCCGGGCCTCGCTGCATGCGCACACAGTTCATTATGAAAGGCCTCAGCCCAGAACCCCTTTGAACTCTGAGTCTATGTCAACACCGTTGCTAATCGTATCATCCTCAATTAACTTTACACTGGATAAAAAAAAGAAAACTCATGTATTTGGAGCATAAGGGAGACAAGAAATCTGAGAGAGAGAGAGAGAGAGAGAGAGAGAGAGAGAGAGAGAGAGAGAGAGAGAGAGAGAGAGAGAGATTGAATACTTTTTTTTTTTTTTTTTTACCTCCACTGAAGGGTGTTGGGTGAAATTCAAATCACCCCTGAGCTATATTCAATTCAAAGGAGCTTTACCTTTGACATGGAATAAAACACACATTTGCATTACCAAAGCAGAAGTGGGGCAAGACATCAACATAAAACAAAGTATTTATATTATAATACAATAATACCATCTTGTGGAACTATACAAAGTGATTTGATCTCTGAGAAATATAGCTGTGCGGGATTTTCATTAAGGTTTTTCCTTTATCTTTTACATGAGTTGGGCGTGTTATAATGCAGTAGACATTGGAAAAGCATAGCAGAAGCCACCTTGCTGCATGGTTCTTTTGGAGATAATAGACCTTCAAACCATAACCTCTGGGTATAACCTAAGGGCTAAGGCAGAGAGTCAGTGGAAGTGTCCATTGCAATGTCTGTCAGATGGATTTCCCCCTAGTCTGGATTCCAGCCTGATTCGCTCCGTTCCGCGCATCTGAAATGTCACTTCACAAATCAGTCTGGCCAGAGGCTACTTGGCTCAAATTTCCCTGGTGTCACGTAGCCACGTTGTTTCTGATTGGATGTCATTCCGATGAACGTAAACTAGTCTTTTTTTCCCTCAAATAAACTAGTCATTTCAACCTTCATTTGTCCCGCCTTCCTGTGGGGATAGAAGACTGCCCTGACAGAGTTGCAAAGTGACATTTCAGACGTGAGGAACAGAGCGAATCAGGCAAGAAACCAGGCTAGGCAGTACTTTCGCCAATCCCGTAACTTCTGCTGATAGACTCTACAGCATAGGACTTTCATGGTGCCTTCTGCAGGTTGAGTGGGTTTGAATTCTGCTCAAGTCTAGCCACGGTCCCAGGTTTTACTCATCTGTGTTTCGCCCCGTTTGTGCCTTTTTACCCATTTTTTTTTTTACCCATTTTGTGCAGCTTGTCTTCATTGCATTGACTTATTTCACCATCCAAGTAAGGCAACCCAGACTTGGCTTGTATACAGCTCGTGTTTTCGGGTGAGCTGTGATATCACGTCTTGCCTTTTTGAGGAGTGCTACAGACCATGCTTGTGCGCCGTCTGTTTTCGGCAACGGCAAGGCAGGCCACTGCCGAAAATGCAGACCGGAACAAGCCAGGTGTGTCATTGACACCCATTCAAAAAAGCAGGATGTGATGTCACAGCTCGGCTGAAACCACAAACCACAAGTGTAGAGGCACCCTGAATGAGTGCCAATGGGCACTTCCTGCTTGTTCTGGCTTGCATTTTCGGAGATGGCTAACTTGCAGGAAAAGCATCCCGTCAGCGAAAATATGAACCGGAACGTCACAGCTTGGTCGAAACCACGGGCTGTACACAAGCCAAGTGTGGAGAAACCTACTGTAGTCTGAATGCTCCTTTAGGCGATAGCAATTGATAGTGGCAACTTTTTGTCTCATTGGCTCACCTATCTTTCTGATTGGCTGCCTTGTCTCTAGGCAAATGGCAGACACCTTTTTTGTCTCTTAGGCAATGGGATAGTATTGGGCGGCTGTGGCTCAGGAGGTAGAGCAGGTTGGCCAATGATCCAGTGGTCGGCGGTTCGATTCCCGGCTCCTCCTGTCTGCATGTCGAAGTGTCTGTGGGCAAGACACTGAACCCCCCACCTTGCCTCCAATGGTTGCCACCATTGGTGTGTGAATGTGGGAAATGGGGACGCTGGCATGACTGTTTGCCGATCTACTTCCCAATGTATGAGTGAATGGACCAATGTAAGCGCTTTGAGTATACACACTGTGCATAGAAAAGCGCTATAAAAATGCAATCCCTTATATTATTATTGCATTGCACGCGCGCATACACACACTTTAAAGGTAGGGGAAGTGATTTCACTCTTGTCAGATATCACCCAAAAACATTTTTTTCTGTTAAAATGCTCTATTATAAGGTGTGCAGACCATAATGGAGTTTCCCCCTCCCCCACGTTAGCAGAGGAGCTAATAAAAGTTCCCCAGGTGGAGGGTGAATTCTCCTCCAATAAGGATCAAGCAGCAGGTTCTACTCTTGGGTGCCGCCTACTGCACCGGGCTGGCACTACATGATGAATTTCCAAATCACTTACCCTACATTTTAAAATTTCATGATAGCACAATGAATGCAACTGGTAATTGATGTTCAATCTTGTTTTTAAATAGTTTGCAGAGAGAGGGGGGGTACTTTTTTAACAGTTTGCAGAAGGTATGATTTTCAGTGGTGTTAAGGATAACACAAAACGTGTTTGGGGTTTCCACTTTCCACTTTCCTGTTTGTGGGGAGAGAGAGGCAGAGAGAGAGAGAGAAGAAGAAAGAGAGAGAGAGAGAGAGAGAGAGAGAGAGAGAGAGAGAGAGAGAGAAGAGTGTGTGTGTGTGTGTGTGTGTCCTGTGTCCTGCTCAGCACATCTCTCTCTCTCCCCCCCACCCACCCACCCCTATCTCTTTACAGGACTCTCCGCCACAGTGCCACAGCCCCACAGTCTCTAACAGAGTGGAGTTATTCCAGGAATGCGTTCCTGCTGCTGAACATGGCTGCCGCGATGAGGGCGCAGAAGACGGGACTGCTGGAGCTGCGAGTCACCGTGGACCGCTGGGTCCGCGTGCTGGCCACGCTCACCGAGGACACGCTCACGCTGAGCCCCGGGGAGGACGACCAGGCGGCGGCGCCGGCGGCGAGAGTCAGCCCGCCCGCCGCCGCCGTCAACGGAGACCCGCCGAACCTCAACTTATCGCCGGTGGTCCCGGAGACGATCACCAACGTCAAGCGCACCGTGCGGGTCACCAAGCAGGACGTCGGAGGGCTGGGGATTAGCATCAAAGGTAAAACGAAAAAAGAAAGGAAAAAAGAAAGAAAAGCTCGACCGCCTGGTTGTTCATTATTGCAGCAGTGGTTCCCAAACTTTTTTCATGTGAAGGATCGACTCCTAATTGAATCGAATCCCAAATTGACACCCATATGCACCACCACCACCACCACCACGGGACCCCCCATTTGGAGAGATCATGCCTGGGAGGGACGCCCATATAGAGAAGAGTTTTACGGCAGTGATTCTCAGCCCGTTTCATTTCGGATCGATCCCCCAGTTTGACATGCACTCTACGGAGGACGCCCATTTAATGGCATTTGTATCCCAATGCATGTAGTAAAAAATCAATGTTCATTTAAAGCGGAATTCCACCCATTTAGGCCTACGACATTTTACTATGTCATTGATGTACTTTCGAGGTGTTTGGTTTGGTGGACATGATAAAAAAGTTCCCTCATTCTGTGTTCCCAAGAGGTCTGAAGAAAACCACTAACATGGTGAAACATCTTGATGACATCATCAAGATGTATTTTCACCACGTTAATGGGTTTCTATAGATGCTTCTTTTTTTTCTGAGAGCGTACAGATGAACTCAGAAAAAAATGTTGAAAATGGTGGAATTCCCCTTTAACAGTTGTTCCATTTGTATAGCCTACTCTGTGAGTTAGCCTACAGACCCATATAAAGGGTCCATTTGGTTCCAAATTCTAATTTTGGAGAGACTCCCTCCCTGCCCTGGAACTCGGTCAAGGACCCATGGGGGTCCCCAGACCCCAGTTTGGGAACCACTTTGCTCTACTTTTGCAAGTTATTTGTTGTGACGAGTTTTACTGGAGGTGCTTGAATACGGTAAACATGGTCACAGTCAGGAGGGCAGTTGTCTGTTAAACTTCAAATTACTACTACTAGAAGTGCGAACACGTAAAAAAGCTGCATGGCTTCTTTTGGGGTTTGTTAAAGTTTCTTAATGTGGCAAATGTTTACAGCCTTGGTTTTTCCCTACTAGTGGTGAAATTCGTTTCTGTGTGAACTGCGAGTATTTGACAGCTGAGCTTTGAGCTCACAGCTCATGCGGTGTGCCAACAGGGACACTCTTCTAGTTGTACTGTAGCCCTGGTCCAGCTAGTGCTTACAGCTCGCTGTAAGTACTGGGCAAGGGCTAGTTCTATAGTCCCACTGACCACAATATGTTTCCTCAGTCCCTATGCTAGTTTGCAGCAGGCTGGGGGGTAGCAGTGGCTGGTAGTAGTGGTGCTATAGTGATAGTCCAGTGGTTGCTGAAGTTTTTAAGGGCCCAGTTGGTTGAAAAACTATTATTTGTCTGGGGACCCCCTGGAACCCTGGGGGATCCCAGACTAGTATTTTTTTTCTTCTTCTTTAATATTATTTTTTTAGACCAATAAACTTGGGACAAACTATTATTGTTATGTGGCGCTAGCCCCTTGCCCCTATATTTAGCTAGATTTCTGTCATGCACAAACACTGAATTCCTATTGAGATAATAAATGAAAAATTCATGTCATATGTGGACAAGCAAATCGTCTATTTTTGTCCCACACAAAGTTTACATTCCCATTGACAATGGCGAGAGAATGTATGTCACATTTGTCTGAACCTGTAGCCTATTAAAATGTATTTCAACATTTTTTTTTCATGTCCACACAACATCTCTAAGGTATATTAATGACATATTAAAATGTTGAAAATGGGTGGTCTTCCCCTTTTAATTTGATAATGTCTCAAGGGCCAAATGAAATTACACGGCACTGGCAGGCCAAATTTGGCCCGCGGGCCAGAGTTTGACACCCATGCCCTACCTAGTGCCCACTCAGGTCCACGTGGTTCATCTCCATTGGGTACACTCCCAGGGTTAATATAACACCCAGCATTTTACCGCGCGTCACCCCCTGTTGACAGAGAGCCTGTCACCGGTTGGCCTAGCCGACGCCGTTCAGTTCAGAGGATATAGTTATGCAACAAATGTGTTGGGGCTTATGTGGAGCATGAGCATTTTGTTTATGTCAGCGCCTGACCTATGGCAAAGCCGGACGTCTCTGATTCGTATACCTAAACATTGCTGCTGCCGCAGTGGAGACTACATCATGCTTTTTACAAGCACTGTCGCCTGAGTCACTCGAGGGAGGGAGGGGGGAAGGGGGGGTCGGGACCCCTCCATATGGCCCCTAGTGCCGGGCGCAACATACCTGTGTTGTGTGTGCTGTTTTAAGGGGCTGATGATAAAAGGCCCCTTGCTTTCCCTCCCCCTGGTTTCCGCTTTACCTGTACCAACAGGCAGTATCATACCTCAAATCTCCCACTGAACATTGAGAGAGAGAGAGAGAGAGTACAGAGAATAGACCCACATTCCTTTTGTGGTGCAGGGAATAGGAATGACAGTTCTAGGTAGGAATATGTCATCACATTTGCACAACTGCTTTCCAAAACAGAGGCTTTCACTTCTTCTCTTATTCTCGGGTGCCCCTATATTCATTTTATTAGTTTATGTAAGCCAAAAGTATTTCAAAAAAAGTATAAAAACAGTTTGTTTATTTACTTTGTGTGTGTTGTGTGTGTGTGTGTGTGTGTGTGTGTGTGGTGTGTGTGTTGTGTGTGTGTTGTGTGTGGTGTGTGTGTGTGTGTGTGTGTGGTGTGTGTGTGTGTGTGTGTGTGTGTGATGGATAATGGATACATGAACAGATCAGCTTTCTAATCCCTTATGCTGAAAAAAAAAGAATGATTTAATAGATTATGGGTCCGTATATCATAGTTTGTAACCTTGCAGATATGCATCTTGACTTTACTTTCATGTAGAAACATTCTCACAACTTCACAGTACAATAATTCCGGGACCAAATACCTCGATATTGTGGGTGACTGTAGATGTTCTTCAAAGAACAATTCAGCAAACGTGACCAGAAAAAAGCAACCATATGCCATCGTCCCATGTGACCATATCGGTATAATATAGAGTATAGACAATATCGTCCAACCCTGTTCTGCATCGCCTAAAAGCTGACCTAAATTACATCACACGCTCAATCCGGCCCTCCCAAAATCTGTCATATTTGTTCTGTTTTAGTCGTTAGAACTTAATGTCAGTTTCTCCGTTGCATCATGCTGCACACTAATCCAGGCCTCCTCCTCTCTTCTTCCATTGATTCTCTTCATAGTAGTAATGGCATTTTTATTATGGCGTGGCTCTGCAGGAGTCTAGCCGTCTAAAAGACAGTCCAAATGTCTGCGTGTCTTTTCTGTGTGTCTGGGAGCTAATAAAGTGCTGCACTGATCAGTGGCAAATGTATTCTGTGTACTGCCAGTTCTTGGCATGCTGTAGAACTGTTTTCTTTTGTTGGTGATGAGTTTTGGGTCAGAGTGAAAAAAAGGCCCCACAATATAGGGTTTGAAGGGAAATTCCACTAAATTTCCACATTTTACTATGTCGTCAACACGATAAGCGCCTGGAACCATTAGCGCCCATTAAATCATTGTGCCCGTGATCGTTTCCACCCGGACAGAATTTCAAACGCACATGACATCGCCGGGCTTCATCATAGAAGATTAGCCAAAACAAAGAACCAACCAACCATGGGGAACAAAGGGAGGTCATATACTTCCTACTGCGGCAATAGTGCCGCTACAGGCGTTAAAAAACAAGCACTTTGATTAGAATTTTATAGCTTTTGATTTAGATCAGTGAGCTATTTGTGCTCAAAGATTTTTCTAACTATCAGTTATAATGGGACCGGACGACTTTGGATGACGAACCTGCCGATTTACAGCAAGACTGTCGCAAACCAGGCGAGATCATACAGTAGCATGAGCTCCGATTTATGGTTTAATTAATCTCCGTCTTATTGATTACACTCTGTCCCTGATCCTCCATGCTACTCTTTATTGGAACTTAATTAAACAGAGTTCTCAGTTTATGCAGTTGTAGGTATGTATTAGAGATGTGTGGAAATAATAAAAACATGTCCCACCATTCTGTTCCCTAGAAATGAAAGTCTGGAAAAAAAAAACATTAACATAGTGAAACCCGTCTATCATCAAGAAGTATTTCACAATATTAATAATTTATTTTTTCAGACACTTTTTTCAGAGAGTGTACAAACGCAACCAAAAGCGCCCAAAGGTGGAAGTGTATAACTTGCATAGCATTACTCTAATGAACTTGATGCTTTAGGAGGATGCTTATAAAACTAATGTTGCATCTCTTTAAACTATATTGCTGCAAGGTTATTATTAATGGGACCATGCAAAACTGAACTTGGATGTGGTGTGCTTCTGGTGTAGTAGTAATGATAGTGGACATTGACTGGAATTAGGCCTATCAGTTTTTAAGACAAAGTCTAAGTCTAAGTCAGAGTAATAGAATCCCCCACAAGAAAACACGATAGGCAAGTATCCATACAGATTTCCACGTCTGTATGCATGTTCAACCATTCCCATCTCGTCCGCTGATGGATCAACGCTTCGTTCCTTTGCTTAATGTGTGATGTTTCATTACTTTTTGCGCTTTGTAGCTTGTTATGTTACTTACGGCATGCATCTATCGCACAGATCTAACCTATGTGCTGATACATTAGCCCGGGGAACCAACGCTTCATGTGCTGCTATGTGGCCCATAGGTCATCATCATCCTATATTGTGTTTCCGTAAGCGTGCATGAGGCAGCGTGACATACAGTACAAGCACACCGCCCCTGGACATGACGCTAGTGTGTCGCAGGGACTTACAGGGGTAGATCTAGGCATGGGCAATGCCCCCTAAATACCCAGTTTGCCCCCCCCCCCAAACACGATGTCATGCAAAACAACCCAATATATTTCAAATTAAAGTGCTTATATTTAAAATGATTTGAAACACTACTACTGCTATACTAACTACAATTTTGGCACCACTCATCATTGAAAACAGAAAACTCTCTGAGTCAGACCTTTATGCATGCTGCGTGTCTGATGTTATTGCTTTACTTGACCGAAAATGGTATGGGTGCGATGAAGCCGCCCCATACCATTTTCTCTTGCATCTCCAACATGTTCTCTTGCCCCCCCAAATGGGACATGTTAAATCCGCCCCTGGGGGACTTACCCCTCCAATCCGCCCCTGCATGCTGAGTACCAAACGGAAGCGTTGGGTAGCATTTGTGAGACGTTCCAACAGTAATGTGTGTGTGTCCCTATGTATGTACTGTATGTCTATGTATCCACGTTTGTCTGTCTGAGAATGGCCTGCTGGCTGACCTAATTTGGCAATGGTGAGCAGTGTTTTTATCCCCATTTATGTATGTCTGTTTGTAATAGCCTCCTTTGGTATGGCTCAGCTGGGAGTTGAATTGAACCCTCAACCCTTTTTATCGGTTTGCGGTCTTCAACCGTCTATCGGTTTGCGGTCTTCAACCGTCTACCGTCCCTCAGTGGACTCCGATTGGCTGGTTTGGCTGATTGACCGACCTACTAGTATTATCTCCTGGAGGTGCCGGGATACTTAGTCTCTGGTCACTCGCACAAGTAGGCCATGGCCAAGATGGCAATCACTCACTACTGAGTGCAGTTCTAGTTTACTTTGCAGCCAGACTTATGGTTGCAAGCCGTCATTTTCAGACTACAGCATGCGCTGACAGATTACCACACTCTTCCATCCTGCCAAGCTGGGTGGTCGGTTTTGACGGGCGGTTTGCTGACCCGCGCTGCCGCCGCCGCTGCCTGTCCGTCTCAGCGCTGCGACGGCTCTTCATTGTGGCAGCTGCCAATGACTCTTAGCGTCAACACTCTTCTGTTGACTCTTCTGTCTGGCAGCGTTCTGCCACCGCGGAAGACAAAAGTAACTCCGCAAGGACACATGCAAGCAAGATTTTTTTGAAGTCTTTCACAAATGTCTTTGAAAGATATACAGTGGCTTGTTGTGGAAGCGACTGGCTGGCCTCCCTGCTGGCCTGCGTGGCTTTGTTGCCAGCCAACGCTGTCTGGTCAAAGGTAGAGACGATGATGGGATGCAGGGAGCAATAGAGAGAGCTATTGGGGGGGGGAATGGGGAGGATAAGAGATGGCGATTCAATGGCGGCGGCGGAGACCCGCCACATGGATGAAAAGGGGAGAGATAGAGAGAGAGCAAGTTGAACAGAACATGAGAAAATTAAAGTATTTTAGACCAGTGGTCCGAGGACCACCAGTCGTCCTTGAGAAGGTTCCCGGTGGTCCCCAAGCTAAATGATGGAAAGTTGGTTAACCAGATGTAACTCTTGAGGGCATAAAAATGAAACCAAATGGACCCTTGCGGGGTAAAATGTCATCAAATGGTGGTCCGTGGCTCAAAATTTGAGCCTCAAATGCTGAATGAATAGTGGGCCCTGGTATCAAAAAGGTTGAAAACCCACTGTTTTAGACAGTAGACACGGGGGACCCAAACTTTTAGATCAATACCGAGAACTTAAATGTGCGAATAGAATCATACAAGAAAGAAAGAAAGGGAGAAGCAAATGGAATCTAGGAAAACAAAGCTTACGCAGAGAGAGAGGGGGGGGGGGGAGTGAGAAGAGGGCAAAAGTCACGGTCTGGCTAGCTGACACCACCATGTGAACAGCTGAGAGGAGCAGCGCTAGCCCTCGGCCAAGGGGCAGTTGTCATTGGCCAAAGATGAAAGCTATGTGGGCTGGGCAGTGGAGGCGCTCCTCCGCTGTTAATTTTAGGGTTAGCCCACCCCCGGTTCTGCGCCCAAGAGCACAGAGGTGTTTTTTTTTCCCCGACCTTGAGCCGGGTCCAAAGTGCACGCTGTCTCGCCTCTTGTACCTCTAAATTTAAGGGGTGGGTCGGGGGTTGGTGGGGGTGGTAGGTTTAGGACAGTGGTTCCCAAAGTTTTTCATGTCGAGGACTTTGACTCAAATTAATTTGCCCTGTAGACTCCCCCCCCCCCCCCCCCCCCCCCCCCCCCCCCCCCCCCCCCCCCCCCCTTTGAAAAGACCCCCCCCCCCCCTTTGAAAAGATATGCCAGGGAACGCCATGAGAAAAGACTTTTACGCCTCTAGCAGGGATTCTCAATCCGTTTAATTTCAAGGACCCCTGTTTGTCATGACTTAGTCCCCTGTTTAATTAATTTTCTATCTCTGGGACCCCCAATTTATTTTAGTGTAAAATCAATGTTACTTTAAAAGTAATAAAGGCAACTTTTTAGCCCAAAATCAAAATAGACATAAGGCTGTATTTTATTTTTTATTTTATTTTTTACAGGACTTTTATTACTCAAGTAAAGCATCAATAATAACATCAGTTGTTGTTGAAGTTGCAACAGACACGCAGCATGCATAAAGCTAAAGGTCTGACTCAGAGAGTTTTCTGTTTTCAATGATGAAATGCTGTTGGTTTAGTGGTGCCAAAATTATAGTTAGTAGCAGTAGTAGTGTTTCAAATCATTTTAATTATAAGCAGTTTAATTTGAAATACATTTGAAATTTGGGTCGTTTGCATGTCATGTTTGGGAGGGCAGTCAGGTCATTTAGGGGGGCATTGCCCCCCCATGCCCATGCCTAGATCCGCCCCTATTTGGGAACAACTGGTTCCGGTTCTAGAGGCAGACGTGGATAAGCTTGAGTTCACCCGTCTCTCATGTCGATTAGTATTCTCTCAAATGCCTTCAGGTTTGAGTTTCAGACTGCTGGTGTGATAAGAGGACGTTTTGTTCCGTTTTCCACACAGTGCAATGCGAGGAATGCCAATTTATTTAGTGTTTTCTTTCCCACTTCACTTTCAGAGCCCAAGTATGACTGACCCATCCTGAAGCGCTGGATCTCAGTGATATGTTTATATCATAAAATATATTCTGATACTAATCAATCATTGCTTGCCAGCCCCTTCTTGCCAGCTCTTAAGTAGATAGAAAATAAATGTTCAGTACAGGTCAAGGTACCAATTTTTATTCAGTGGGAAGAGGAGTCTCCACAAAGATAATTTATCAACTTCTATTTTATAGCGTTCCAGTCCCAGTTTTGTCTGTAGTCTGCTCAAAAGTGCTGTCCTGACCTGAACTTGTATTCTCTGCTGACCAAAGAGTTGGGAGAGATGGAATATAGAGCTATATGTGATAGTTATTTTAAATGACTGGCAGATCTGAGCTTGTAGGTCTGCTGTAAAAAAAAAAAGAAAAAAGAAATGCTGCAA
Organism: Benthosema pterotum; assembly: GCA_039105355.1. Taxonomy (NCBI): domain Eukaryota; kingdom Metazoa; phylum Chordata; class Actinopteri; order Myctophiformes; family Myctophidae; genus Benthosema; species Benthosema pterotum. The sequence continues at coordinate 42,833,735 of CM076971.1, forward strand.
ATCTTTGAATATATACCTGTATTCTTTCAGAGTTGTTTTTAAGTCAAACCTTTGCTTCTGGGAGGTTGCTGAAACTACATATTTTTCGAGTTCTGTTGGCCAAATACAGATAAATCGATAAATACAGATAAATGCGTTAATCAATCCCTCTTGCCTGTGAAATTTGTTTTCTGTGTTTTTCCTCATCTTGTGTTGGGGTGTTTTGAGGATAGTATTAAGCCTATTTCCCAAGAATATTTTAAATATGGCTCCAGTGGATCAATGAAACAAACAATATTTGTTACAGATGCAGTGAGCCCTTAGGCGTGTGCGTGTGTGCGTGCACACGTGCGTGTGCGCGTGTGTGTGTGTGTGTTAACAACACAAGTTGACTACTTGTGTTATATGCAAATGAGTTAATTATGGTCAACTTGATCATGCATTCATCGTCCTTTTGTATACACTATTTTTCTTTTCGAGTTATTTTTCAGGAATCATAGTATTATTATTATTGTGGCATACTTTCTCAATATTCATTAGCTGTCACCCCCCCCCCCCCCCGCACCACCCCTGACCCCAAAACAGCGGTATCACAACAAACACATTGCTTGCATAATTGCCTTTTTCGTCATTGCACATAATTAGGTAGATGTCAGCGCTTAACCCATTTTCTCCTGGCATTAGATTGTATTCTCTGACACTAGAATCTAATTTCTGGCCTTAGATTGTAGTTTCTAGCACTAGATTCTATTTTTTTTCCTAAAAAAAAAAAAAAAAAAAAAAAAAAAAAAGAACGATATTTCTGTGTGAGTGATGCTCAAAATTCATTGATTGGAGTTAATAACGGTTGCTCAGACAGAAGATAATATTCAGAAGATTTGCACCACGTTTTAAGAAATTTCCAAAAATAGCAGAACTACAAGCTTGTAGATCTGCTATTTTTCAGTAGTTAAAACTAGTTAACGCTTGAAACACCCAAATGCGCTGTATTAATCCAAATGGATTAATAAAGCGCTAGCCTTCATTTACCTGTCGGCTCCAGTGGCCTTTCTGGGGCAGCGTGACACGCCGTCAGCCGCGGAGACTTGAACTTAGCGTTTGACACGGAACGTCAGAGGAAAGGAGGGATTGGGGAGAGATGAAAGGACTAGGTGGTCGGAAAGGGGGACGCGAAGGAAGAAAGACACATACTGTACATTCACAGACTGTTGTTTTTTTTTTCAACAAAGAACACACAAACGACAACATTGATTTGGGAACATGATTTGGCAACATGATGAGACACATGGCAACAGGCAACATGAAAAGGGGAATTCCACCCATTTTCATTTTTTCCTGAGAGTGTATTTGTACACTCTCAGAAAAAAGGAAGCCTTAGTTTGCATTGAATAATTTTCACTCAACTGCCACACAACCCAAAATGTTCATTTAGCATTCAGACAAGTTTATCTGTGGGAGTCTAGGAGAAAGGATCACATGACGCCAAGGAGGGCTGTGATTGGAGGATTCCGAAATGTTGACCAGTAGAGGGCGCTAATGATCTGACATGTCTGAACAACCAGGAGTTGATCATTTTCTATAGAAAGGTGGAAAGTCAACGTTGATAATTGACGTTGCTTGTTGATATTGATCAAAACATTGCTAGGTGTGTCAGGGCCCTAAAGGTGTGACCGTTCACACCTAAGGGACCGTTCACACAAACTTGTGTCATAGCTGTCTTCTGCCTTCCTCTTGCGAGCTGATTGTGTCTTATGTGTGAATTGCCACTCCCCACCAAGAAGGATAATGTTAAAAAGAATGATGTAACCCACCGCATCATGAGAAGGGGATTAGAAAAACAAAGACATAGAAGCTGTTATGTATGATAATGGATCTGCACGAGGATGGTCGTCATCGCTCCCACGCGTCGTCCGTCTCAAGGTCAGATTTAATGGCCTGTCAAGTCAACCGGAGCAGATATTAGCATGTTAATCCTGGTGCGAGGAGGACTTGTGGACGCTGCGACTTATTATGATAATACGTGTCAAAGTTCACCGACCGTGTACTGTACGTCACGCTGCGGTGACCATCGGCTGTGCAAACTGACCCAAGTATGTGTACTCGAGTATGGAGCTTAAAAGTATGGTTTTGAGGCACAATTCTATGGCTGTGTCCCTTGGACTAATTCACACGATGAATATTTTAACTCTTGAGAGTGTAGAAATGAAACCAAATGGACCCGCCAGGGTCCATTTGGTTTCATTTTTACATTCTCAAGAGTTACTTCTGGTTAAACAACTTAGCTGGGGACCACCTGGAACGCTCTCAAGGACCACCGGTGGTCCCCGCACCACTGGTTGAACTGACCAAGTACAGTATGTGTACACGAGTATGGTGCTTAAAAGTGTGGTTTTGAGGCACAATTCTATGGCTGTGTCCCTTTGCATGTACAGTATATAGGGAGTTCTTTCATTCAGGCATACCCAAATATGAGTTTTTAGATTTGAAAAAATATGTTAAATTATGAATGCATGGGACCTTCTGTATAATTAGTACTTTGAGTACATACAGTATTTTATTTTTTACTACATTTTGAATTTGAGAACTTGTAACGGAGTAGTTCTACATTGCAGTATCGATACCTTTTACTGAAGTAAAAATGAGTCCTTTCTCCACCATTGGTAAACTTCACAATCTCCCTGACAAGCGCTTAGGCACATGTGGAAGGTTCCCAAACAACTACAAGTAACACCCGTCCCTAATGCCTATCTGGAATTCCAGACAGAAAACAATTTAAACTTATATGAAAGGATTCAGAGGTTGCAATTTGACTAGGTGCCAGGAGTAATTATAGACAGGCAGATGGAGATAAGCGTCTTGATTGGGTATTGGCGGGTGGCGCTTTGGTGTTCTCCAAAGGGTAATTGGCTGCAGTTTCTACCGTGGTGTAAACAGGCACAGAGCTAGTAAACTAATGCTTCAACTTCTTTAAACACTTATTATTATACTTCACCATGCTAATACTACTACTACTAAGTATCGTGCTAATAAATTATCGTGCTAATAATGAAACCATAATTACATGTCACATTGCATTGCGTGTTGTGACCTGACTGAAATCTTTTTTTGTTTTTTGTTTTTTTTTTAAATAAGGGCTGGGATGAGATGGGTGCAAAGTGGGTTTCCGGTATAACCACCACATTTCTCCATACAATATTTCAGAAATAGCGAAAATGGTCAGTCTAGATCAGGGCTGCCCAAAAGGTAGAACGTGATCTACCAGTAGATCACACAAGCTGTGCAGGTAGATCACATGACATTCCCCAGCACTTGGACCCTGTAGATCTGTAACTCTTGAGAGTGTTAAAATGAAACCAAACGGACCCTTACGGGTCCATTTGGTTTCATTTTACACTCTCAAGAGTCAAATTATATTAACATCTGAATTACATAATTTTCAAGGGTCCACATAATTAGGAAATGGAGAATAATTGTTATTTTGACCAATGTTTTGCCAGTTCTCTTTCCCAATTGTGGACAAAAACGTGAAAGTTCTTAGTTTTGGGTGCAAGAAACTAAACTCAATATCACAAACTGTCAACTCAAACCCCAAATACTGTTTTCAAACGTCAGTAATAGCATATACAGAAAAACCTTCCAATTTTCCCCCTCTATTTTTCATTCTACTGTAAGTGCATTATTCTTAAATATTATAACAATACCCTCAAACTTTCTAGGGGCCTTGAAATGGATTTCAGTAATGGAACAATCACATTTTTGATGTGTAGATCTTGTTTAGCCGGTCATTTTGAAAGTAGCTCTCAAGTCAAAAAAGTGTGGGCAGCCCTGGTCTAGATACAAGCTCACGTTGTGAGCTTGGACACCGCCGGCTGTTTTCACTATTTGTCTTCGCTGATAACGATAAGAGCATTGTTTAATCTCCTGACTGACAGCCGTCGGTTCCCTCAGCAATGTCTTTGCTGTCCATAACCCTCTGGTCGCCTTAGCATTCACACACCAACGCGGGCGAATCATAATGTGCTGTTTGTCAACGTGCCTGGGCCTAATGAGGGGTTAAAATGCTGAATGCTTTCACGCCGGCTATTCTTAGAGTCTTGAAACTCCGGGATCAGAGTGCCAGACTGACGGCCCCGTAATGACCTGGAACGAGCCATGGCACAACAAAAGCCTTAATTTCACATTAAAGTCATAACGATAATAGTATATGTTGTCATAAAATACAGTATAATACCATTTGTTCACAGTTTGTCCCAGTTTTCACTCTATTTGCTTAGCTCTGTGTGTGAATGCATGCACACTTTAAAAGTTCAATAGCTTATCCACGGTCAAATGGATTGGCGTTCGATACAATATACCGACATTTCTTTGCATTAAGTTTTCTGTTCTGCAGTAAGTGTGATTCTGGATGAAGATGTAGTCCTCTTACCTGTTGATCATACATAATTGGTCAATATAGAGTTAAGGCTCAAACGTTTTTCTTCCCGTAAGTTAGGGCAAGGTGACTTGACAGAAATCTTTATATCTTAAATGTTTCGTATATTTGAGTCGGGAGGCGAAGGATTTTTTTTTTGTGAACTAAGACATAGAGGAAAAGAAAACCAAAATGCCACGTCTAGACTTTCTTGTTATATGAGAGAATATCTGTTCTCGATCTAATATAGAGATTAAAAAAAAATGTTGCCTCTCCCCTGCACTACCCCCCTTGGTCCCAAATGGTCAGTGGCATTCACACAACACACCGACGGCTGTCGACAAAGGCACTCTTTTTTTTTTTTTTTTAAACATCTCTGCTTTGCTGTTAACCACAACAATCTGTCAACAAGGGTCAAGGTCTCTGTGAGTCTGACTCACCAGTCTCTCTCTCTCTCTCTCTCTCTCTCTCTCTCTCTCTCTCTCTCTCTCTCTCTCTCTCTCTCCATCACCTGGTAAACAAGCGATGATTGCTGCAATGCACTACAGTGTGAGTGCTTTAGGCCACACAGAGAGAGATGACTAGTCAAAACCAGGGGCAGATCTAGGCATGGGCATGGGGGAGTGGGGGGCTCAATGCCCCCCTAAATGCCCTGAATGCCCCACCTAACATGACAGCATTCAAACAAACCCAAATTTCAAATATGTTTCAAATTAAAGTGCTACAATTAAAATAATTTGAACACTACTACTGCTACTTAGTACATACAATTGTGGCACCACTAAACCAACAACAGAAAACAGAAAACTCTCTGAGTCAGACCTTTAGCATTATGCATTCTGCATGGCCTGTCGCAACTTCAGCAACAACTGATGTTATTATTGATGCTTTACTTGAATAATATAAGTCCTGTAACTTGAAATGCTATAGGGGCGACCCCCCCCCCCCCAATTGGAAAATGTTACATCCGCCCCTGGTCAGAACGTAGCTCACACTGAGGGTTACGGACCATGTTTTTATCGGTGAGGCTTTATTCCGTTTTGACCCGAGATCTGATTCTACTTAATGTCTTAAGTCCTGGCAGTTTTCATGTCAGTTGTCCTCAATATGTCATGCCAAGGACCCTCCAAAATCATCTTTATATGGCCACTGACCCCCCCCCCCCCCCCCCATCTAAAAACATGTGGTTCTAGGGACCTTCCCCACAAAACCAAAGTAAACATTTACAGTTAAAAGTGTTTGCTGTGACAGAATGTCCAAATATTCAGGCCACATTTGACACTTTTTCAAAATTAGCAGACCTAGTAGAGCAGCTGTTTTTCCTCCACCGGAGGTATAAAAGGTGAGAACCTTCCTTTCTTCCTTCCTTCACATTTCCCCCAATTTAGTTTTTTTCTTAAAATCCATTTAGGCTACATCTGGCTACATTCGGTAGATCAGGGAATGTGGATTACGTGAATGAAATGCCCATAGGGGGTTCCAAGATTTGCCGCTGCTAGCCGAAACCTGCGAAAGATGTATTCGGAGTTAATTTGATTTAATCTCCTTTTGTGTCGTTTCTCACCCGTCCCGAAGGCTGGAGACCGACTACAGTTGACATTATTGACAACATTTGTCACAGGAAATGGACGCCCTCCGGAAGACGGCAGATCCATCAGCATAGGAGCTGACCTTCATTAAAAAGAGAGAAAGAGAGAGAGATAGGGAGAGAGAGAGAGAATGAAATTGCTCTCCCTTGCCAGGTATTCATTAATTAAATATTTTCCCCCCATCGCAATCCTTTCACTGTGAACTTTTTTATTTTGATGACCAACAATTCTTGACCCGTGAATGAACCAGAAGCAAAAATCAGCATCTTTCTATCGTTCATTCTGAAACATGCGTTTTGTAACCCGCAGGCTTATGCGAAAGCGATTGCAGTCGATTCCTCGACTCCTTTGCAGAGAATGTGTTACAAGGGCAACGACCGCCCGGTGCCGTCCTCATGTGCTCCTATTAACAATTTCGCTTGCGTTGGTCAGCGTTGCACCATAGGTCCATCCACGCCATCATAGACTCCTACTCGGGACCGTCCAGTGTTTTTCCGCACACTAGGAGTTACTGTAGGTTTTCTCGTTTGCCCGCAATAGTCAAATATCACTATAAGGATCTAAATGGCGGGTCCCTTTCACAAAATATGGGTTATTTTGAAAAAACGGCGTAGAAAGTTTTTGTTTTGTATGAATCCCAATGGAGTGAAGGAGGGCAAGGCGAACAATACCAACCGGGATATTGTAATGGTGAGTCGGGGCCGCCAGACCTGAAACTCTACAGAATGCTTTTTTAATGTAAATATTTCGGCATCCTAATATAAATGCACCGTGTCTCTTAGGGGTGGGACGGTTCGCTTATCCCACGGTTCGGTTTGTACCTCGGTATGGGAGCCACGGTTTCGGTTCGGTTTCGGTACGTTTCGCTTTTTAAAAATAAAATTTAAAAAATGTTCTTTTATTTCACTTATAAGCACATTGAATGTGAATATAAAAAATAAATCAAGATTTTTAAAACATTAAACAACCTTGTATTATAAACTTAAATGTTAAGGTATTAGACTAAACATAATCCCTATTCAGACATATTCCAGTAGGCCTGTCTTCTTCCTTTTCATTATTTACAGAAGAAAACATGTATATTGCTATTTGTGCCTCATTATTAGGCTATTTTCAAGGGAAATATAAAATACCTAGGTTAATAAAATGACTGCACGTTTCAGTTAAGTATCAGGCAGGTAGCATGCAGAAGCATTGTAGACAGACAACAAAGTTAAATTAGTTTAGTTTACAATATCTGCTTTATTAATAAGGATATTATTATCCATACTAGAATTAAGGAAATGCGTCTGTCTGTCTGACAGACAGATGACCTATACAATTTTGCGCCTGAGCCTTATACAGCCAGCAAGTGCATGGAAACATTAATTTTCTCCATGTTATTATCCTGCACACACTACAGCAGCCTGCCATCGGGCTGCGCTAAACTTTGGTTCAATAAGTAGCATTGCATCTCCGTGTATGTATTTATAGTTTTAATTTAACTGATGGCACGGCATTCTGGCCATACGCTATCTGTGGGCTGCAACGTTGATTCACACGGTAGTAGATACACTTGTTGAAGGAGGAGGATGACGCCGGCACAATGTATGTACTCTACGCGGGGAAGGATTGAGGAAGCGAGACGGACACTTTACAATATGTCCAGAATCCAGACCGAGGCTAGGGAAATGACCGTGCGTTCAAACTGAAAGACAGTTGTTTGTTTTCCCGAGTCGCTTTACACTCGCACGTGCGAGGTGGGCTGCAGCGAGTTGAGCAGCAGCAGCAGCCCAGCTGACTTGTGCTCAACACCAGCTGACCATCGAGCCGTCCTCCCCTTCATTGCGACGCGCAGTGGATAATACTCATTAATTAAAAGGTACCGAGGAAGCGTTCCGACCCTGGGTCCGTACATTTTGTGGTCTCGATTCTCTGTAAATAACCGATCCACAAGCTCGCCTCGCTTAAATAGCTGATCCACAAGGTCGCGCCGCATGTGTTTTCAAAGTATGTGTGCTGGAGACCACCTAACTCTCCCAAACGCGTGTGGGGGGGGGGGGGGGTGTGTGTGTGTGTGTGTGTGTGTGTGTGTGTGTGTGTGTGTGTGTGTGTGTGTGTGTGTGTGTGTGTGTGTGTGTGTGTGTGTGTGTGTGTGTGTGTGTGTGTGTGTGTGTGTGTGTGTGTGTGTGTGTGTGTGTGTGTGTGTGTGTGTGTGTGTGTGTGTGTGTGTGTGTGCAGCATTCGCTGTTCATTGATTGCAGCCGTATGGTGCTACACTACGCAGTACGACGGCATGTGGCAGAGTGCTACTACACTGCGCCGTACGGTGGTGTGTGACCGAGAAATACATTCTCCGCATCTGAATGAATGCGAACCGAAGTATTGCGGTTCATTGGCGCGTATTGAACCGTGGACCCCGTACCGAACGGTTCGTTTTTTTCTCGGTGAACCGTCCCATCCTTAGTGTCTCTGTGTGTAACTGTATATGCTATATCTGTAAGCTACATAAAGGCCTGACGTCACTTTTAAATATCTGAAACGCTTTCCTCCAAAATTATGTCCTGAAAGCTGCAGCGTCAGATGTCGTGACTCCGACCCCCACTTCGGAAGAGCGGAGAATGTGATTGGCCGGTTCCACAATCATCACAGATCGTCAAAACTGCTTGCAGACAGACTAGAAAAGTGCTTCTCCTCATCTCTATTCGTCATCAGCAGTATGAGAATTGTACAGCAGTGGTTCCCAAACCTTTTCATGTCAAGGACCCCCAAAATGATACTAATTAGCCCGCGGAGCCCAATTATGTCAAGGCCCAACTTGCCTCGACACCCGACTTTCATTTTGCTCTGCGTTGCGCGAAAACAGAAAACCTGGACTAATTTGTTACCCACAGTGGCTTAGAGGGGGGAGTCAACCTTTCGGGGTGGGAGTCGCTCCAAATGATGTGGCGTAGCACAACGGGGGAGGGGCCGGGGATGACGCCACGTAATGAGATCAAATCAGATCAGTTCATCTGCCATGGAAATCTCACGACAGATGAGGCGAGGCAAAACATTTCAGGTTAGGCCAGGCTAAGGACCAACAGCTCTAGCAGTGTTTAACCAATCTATCGAGACAGTCTCGCCTTTTCAGAACAAGAACGGCCAAAGTATGGACATAATCTGCGTTCTTTGGTGTCATCTCTACCGTTTGGTAGAGGCTTATATTTTAATAACTAGTGGGTATGATATTAAAAACAAAATTGATTGTTGTTATTATTGCCTAAATGAAGTAAAAAAAAATCACACACCCGTGTGACGTGCAGCATGTATGCCGCTCTGTGCAGGGGTCCTCAAGCCTGCCTAAATGAGTTAAGGCAAAATGTTCCACAATTCCATTCAAAAACTCATTAATTATATAGATTCAGTGCACACAATGTAAATGAAGTATTTATTTGTTTATTTTTACACAAGTTTGGTTTCCAGCCCATAAAACCCACCAGGATTTCAAAAATTAGATTGTTTTACGAGACCACTAAAAATAAAAATGTTTTAAACAAAAAATATTGACTATCTGAAAAGTATATAAATTAATGTATGCAGTCTATACTTGGTCTGGGCTACTTCTGAACATTATTTCATTAATGGGGCGTGACATGGAGGTGATCAACCTGTGGCACTGTAGAGGTGTGATGGAAGCCCAGTTTTGGTTTGATACAGACTGTAAATTAATTTGTATTCTTCAGTCTTATGTCTCACATCTTCCTCTTGACAATACAACCCAGATTCTATGTTGGGTTAAAGTCAGGACAGTTGGCTGGACAGTTAAGCGCAGTAATCCCATGGTCAGTACAGCAGCTAATAGTTTTGGCTCTGTGAGCAGGTGCCAAATCGATCTGGAAAGGAAAATTAGCATCTCCATGATGCTTGTCAACATACTGAAGCACAGTGTCCACTAAAGGCCCACAGAGCTAAAAAAAAAAAAAAAATACTAGTAACTGCTGTACTGACCATGGTATTACTGCGCTTAACTGAGCAGCCAACTGTCCTGACTGTAACCCAACAGAGAATCTGGGTTGTATGGCCAAGAGGAAGGTGTGAGACTGAACATTATAAATGTATTTACATTCATTTATAAAAGTAAAACTGGTCTTCCATAACACTACAACAGTGCCACAGGTTGATCACCTCCATGCCATGCCCCATTTATGAAATAATTTGCTCAAAAGTACCCCAGACCAAGTATTACTGCATAGATTAATATACTTTTAAGGTTTTGTAATTAGAAGCTGTGTCCACACTGCAACGTGTTATTTTGAGGGTGAGTTTTAGAAATAGTGTTAGTAATTTCTGACCAATGGGAGGACAGAACAGTGGGGGTTTGGATCAATGGCAGCCCTTTTTGGTTACCCTCATTGGCTTCTTCTCCCATTGCGTGCACCGGTTCGGTGGTGTCCACCCAGTATTCTGACCTCCCATAATTCTGAAAAAAGCCAAAAAATAAGAACTCCCATATAGGTCCGACATCCCGTTTTTCCGACCATCAGAAGAACAGGATTTTGGGATTATTGGAGGTCGGAATAATCACATGGTCGGTATACCCTGAAATCCGTCCAGTGGAAAAGGTTCTGGGTGCAAAATCTGTTTGCGATTAAAAAGAGTTAATTGTTTTATTGTGTTATTGTTTCTGTGATTAATTAATCTCAATTAATCAGTTATAGTCCCAGCACTATATACATGTTGTATTACATACTGCTATTAAACTTGGTTGAGGGAACATAGAGCTGAGGGAACATAGAGCTGAGGGAACATAAACACGGTCCCGTTAAACACTGCCAGAGCTGCTAACATAGAGCTGCTTTGCTCTTCAAATGGCTCCACTGATCCTCTCACTACAATGTCCATGCATGCTGAATGTTGCGCCGCTTCGCGGATCCAAAACGAACCAAACAACACAGATAGTTGTAGCAGCAGCAACAGCAGGCGGCTGTGTGTGTGTGTGTGTGTGTGTGGGGGGGGGCATTGCGGGCAACCGACCAATCACATTCTCCAACTTTCCGAAGTGGGAGTTCGGAGAGTCACAACATCGACGCTGCCGCTTTCAGAACAAAATTTCGGAAAGATGAGTTTCAGACATTTCAGATGACGTGATGACTTCTGCGTTGGAGAAGCAGAGCTGATGCATTGCGACTGGGCCTCTAGAACGCGCCCTTGACTAATCACATGAACGCGACCGTGCGTGTGTGCGCATGCGTGCGAGTGAATCATGAACGCGCGTCGCTGGTCGCTGTACTTACTATAGGCTATACTAGACAGCTTGTCTAGCCGCCCACGGAGACCTCTATTATACTATTTAAAAAAAACGTTTTTAGCATTCGGAGTTCTTCCGAAGCCCATTGTAAGTGAATGATAAGTCCCAGGCAGTCAAAATGACAAAAGCTATCTTCATAATATTAATACTTGGGCACCAACCATTTTCTGAGAACAACATTGATGTAACTAGCAGATGCGATGAGTTGGATATACTGTATTTTATATACACACATTATTGATAAATAAGCCAAAGTCCAGCCGTTGGCCGGTGTGTGCTGAGCTCTCTGCTCTTCCACTTCAGAGCGGACAGTCAGAGCTCAGCGTGTCAGAGTGTCCACACCTTACCGATGTGAAAAGAGCATTTGCATTTTGACAAGGGTTTCACTTGCTCTCAGTGAAACCCTTTCTGGAGTGAAAATCTCACTCCAGAAGACACCAGTGTCCACACTAGTGAAAAACGATGTCAGCATTCTACATGGAAAAAAAGAAGATGGGGGGGGGTTCAGTGCCTCATATCCTATCTAAATCAATCTGTGTCTCCTATCGGGCAGGTAGGACAACAATATAGTGCCTTTCTATTTAAAGGCACTATATCGTACACTGCGGCTGAGATCTAAAGAGGTGGAGTGTGTGGATCATTGGCTTCCTTCCCGTGTCGGCTGATCTGTGCACTCAGGAGGGCTTGTAGGGTGCTATGCAGTAGCTTTCATTCCGGCTCGAATGAAACAAGCCCCAACTCAAACTGAGTGGCAGATGAACTTAATTGATCTATGAAAAGCTGCTTCAAGTGGCGTATCAAACCGCGCACATCAGAGAAAGGCGTTAGAACGGATTTCCCGTTCCAATTTCCCGGCGTCATTGGCAAACCAGCCGCAGTCCTTGCATGAGGATCAAATAGGCCATAGCACCCTGAAATGTCGCGGAAGATCGCGACATACTCAGGTGCTACCAGCAGGTACGCGCGGAAGGGGCGCTTTAGAGACTCCAGTATCTCCCATAGACTGTGCATATCGTCGAAGACTTTTTGTACGGTACCATATATTTTGTCCTCATTTCTGATTCTGACCCTATAGCATTTGCTAAGAGTGCTGACCTGTTCTGGCAACTGATCAGAGTACAACTCTTCAAACTTAATATCTTTCTCCCCTCGCTTCTCACATAGCTGCTTCGTGACTTCCCTATAGAGGGCATCCCCCACACGAAGCACCTCGTCGAGGGAGGACGTATTGAATCTCATTCCCTCAGTGTGGAAAGCTAGGAAACTGAGTGCATTGCAGCCGCACTGCTTGTTCAGTTTACCTTTTTTGGGATCAGCAGGGTCTTTGAAAAAATCAGCCTGACTCATGCTTGCCCGCACTGGCTGCAGAGACTGCCAGCTTTGCATGTCTTTGATCTGCTGCTGCAGATGTTCTATCTGCCCCTTCATTTCTTTCTTCTCTTCGGTGAGGGAGTTGACCTGCAGCTGATACTGTTTGATCTCCTCTTGCATTTGCTGCTGATACCGTTTCATCTCAGCCTGCATTTTCAGCTGATACTGGTTCATCTCTTCTTGCATTTGCAGCTGAAACTGTTTCATCTCATCCTGCATTTGCTGCTGATACTGGTTCATCTCTTTCTGCATTTGCAGCTTTTGCTTTTTCAACTCCTGCATCTGCAGCTGATGCTCTTTAAACTGCTTCTGTATCTGCAGATCATGGTCCTTCATCTCATCCTGCATCTGTAACTGATGCTCTGTCAGGCCTTTGACGTCGATGCCCAGCTGGCGGAAGCTCTCTGTGGTTGTCTCCTTCAGTTGCTCTATGTCATCCTTGGTCTCCCTGACCGCGACGCCGAGCTCGCGGAACCTCTCTGCGGTTGACTCCTTTAGTTCCGCCACGGCAGCCTTGGTGTCCCTGACTTCGTCGCCCAGGTGGCGGAAGCTCGCCGCGGTTGACTCCTTTAGTTCCTCCACGGCAGCCTTGGTGTCCCCGACCTCGTCGCCCAGGTGGCGGAAGCTCGCCGCGGTTGACTCCTTTAGTTCCTTCATGGCAGCCTTGGTGTCCCTGACATCGGCCTCCAGCTGGCGGAGGCTTTTCTTGGATTGCCTGAACTTGTTGTCCAGAAGTCGAAGATCTTGCTCTGTGGTCTGCCGCAGTCTGTCCACAGCCACTTGGGTCTTTGCTGTGCTCTGCCTCAGTAACTCAATGTCAGCCGTGGCATTCCCGACTGCAACGTCAAGAAGTTCCAGATGGGCCTTTGTGCTCTGCCGCAGTGACTCCACATTGGCCGTCACGGCTGTGACGAGCGCCATCACTCGAACCTCTACTCTCACTGCATCAATCTCTGCCTGTAGTTTATTGTTATGTTTGTTAACACAATATGCAGCTACACCTCCTGTGGTCACAAGGCTGGCAACACCCAGGCCAACTAATTTCTGAATCATGGTGATTCTGAGGAAATACTATTGCTTTTAGAATCTGCTCTTTGGAATAGTTTGAACGCAATGATGACATCGGTTCACACCTCTGTTATATATGTGGTCAATGGGCTCTCGGTGTGACGTCACCGCGGACAAAATTTGTTAATGTCACTGGAGAAAAAATGTTCCACTGTGAATTGTTTCAATTCAATTGGTTAAAGAGTTTCAATTGATTGTCAACATTGTACTGTCATTAAACAGTAGTGCCAGGAACGTATAGACGAGATGAATCCACCTTTGAACAGGTTGCCAGGAACGTTAAGACGAGATTTGAAATCGTGCGGTCCCGTGCGGTCCCGCAAGATTTCCGCAGGATTTCTGCGGGACCCCCCGCACCGCCCCGTGGGAGGTGCACCCGCGGGGGTGCATAATTAGGTGACGGGGTGTATTTAGGTCCATATCTGAGCCTATTGTCGCAATCAATGGCCACTTAACTTTCACTTTCACTTTCAATATGATTAATTTTGGCATAATAACATCCTAGCATCTCTCCTGTGGGTGTGTAATGGTGGAAGAGTTTTATTATTTTTTTCTGGTCCAGGAAGTGATACTTCCTGTACCAGAAATGATGCGATCGGCAGAGGTGGGGGGGAATTAACCCTTTAGTTACACATCTCTGGGATATGTGTGAAAAAAGATGTATACAACTGCTGTTTGTGATTTTTTGTTTTTGAGATAATCAATCAATTACTTAATGCATGTAACTGGCACAGGGGGCACTACAGGCTGGCAAAATGGCACTCATAGAGTTTTAATATACCTTAGAGATGCAGTGTGGACGTGATAAAAAAGTTCCCCTCATTCTGTGTTTCCTAGAAATTACGTCATCAGGTTGCGTTTTTAGTGAGGACACCTCAGCTTTACACTGGAGAGTAAAACGAGCAATACCTTCTCATGCCCTGCCGTGCATTCATTGTGCTAACGTATGCATATACTACAGGTACGGTATGTAACCATGCTCTTCTATGGTTCTTCATTTGCAAACTATGCCGCTGTCCGTTGTGTTGATCACCTACAGATGTGAACAGTGGTGGACTGGGCAAAGAAATCGGCCCGGACATTTTTAGTGTGATTTGGCCTGGACCGGCCCAACCACAACCAGCACGGGATGGACCTGTTCTACCTGGTATAGTTGGTTAACCAGAGAGCGTAAACATGAAACCAAATGTTCATGTTAACACTCTCAAGAGTTAAAATATCCATCTAATTCGTCCAAGTCGAGTTAGAAAATGTAGAAGATTAATGCTCATTTTGATCTAAATCTTTAGTTTTGGGGTCTGTGGGGCTAAAATGTCATCAAATGGTGGTCCTCCGTGGCTCAAAATTCTGATTGAATAGTGGGCCCTGGTTGAAAACCAGTGCTTTTAATCATGCTGTGATACCACCGGCCCCCTACGGGTCGTGGCCCACCGGGAGACCTCCCTGTATGCCCAATGGTCAATCCGACCCTGGATGTGAAACATTTAGTTGTGTGTCTTGCTGCAACCAGTGTTATAGTATAGCTTGAAGGATCTACAAGAATTGGAGACTTGTAGATCACCCATTTTGATAAATATTTAAAAGATAAACAGATTTTTTTCTCCCCCAGATTCTGTTTCTTTTTCTTTTCTTTTTTTTTTGGCATTCGGCGATTTTCACATTATTTGCTCTCTCCCTTGTTATCCACCAGGTGGGAAGGAGAACAAGATGCCCATCCTCATCTCCAAGATCTTTAAGGGACTGGCGGCGGACCAGACGGAGGCGCTCTACGTCGGCGACGCCATCCTGTCGGTCAACGGCTACGACCTGCGGGAGGCCACGCACGACGAGGCCGTGCAGGCCCTGAAGAAGACCGGCAAGGAGGTCATCCTCGAAGGTAACAAACACAACCTCCAATGAGCCTCTAACACAGGGGTTTTCAACCTTTTTGATCCCAGGGCCCACCGTTTATTCAGCATCTGAGCCACGGACCACCATTTGAGAACATTTTAGCCCCACAGACCGCAAAACTAAAGATTTCTTTTGCTTTTATCCATCTTCTAGTTGTGTAGACTTAAGGCTAATTCAGATGATGAATATTTTAACTCTTGAGAGCGTAAAAATGCAACCAAATGGACCCGCAAGGGTCCATTTGGTTTCATTTTTACGCTCTCAAGAGTTGCATCTGGTTAACCAACTTAGCTGGGGACCACCTGGAACCCTCTCAGGGACCACTTGTGGTCCCCGGACCACCTGTTGAAAACCTCTGCTCTGACATTGTTATGGGTGATCTGGCACGTGAAAATGGTGGTTAAAATATTCCAATACAAGATGCTGCGCCCTTTGTTAAGAGAATTTCACCTCAGAAGGCTTTCTTACCTTTATTTGCGGATGATTTATTTCCAAAAAACAAAGGGTTAAAAAATAATACCATAAGCTTATATTGTTGATGTTGTTTCAATTCCCCCATTTCTATCACTCTAAAATGCGTTTTTCTTTTTTTGCTATGTATTGTCTCTCCATGGTGTCAATAGCATGTTGACACTCACACTTTCCCTTTTGGTTCAGCCGTGGTTGAACCAAAAATTAAGTGTGTTGATATGTTGACTGTTAGACATTGATTTTAAGGCCATGGATCTTTTTTTATGAAGCAATGGCTGTTAGCAGTTTATTATGTACTATACGGTAAACGGTACCCTAAGTAGCCTAAGAGGACCAAGGGTCAATTAATTTGGCATTAGATGTCCAGAGTAGTGGCCTAAAGGTATGTACATACATACTGGCAAAAAAACAACCTGAAAAGGCAAAACATGTGTCCTCAATATGGTGTGGTTTAATATGAGGGCAGCAAATGTAACATTTTGAAATGTTCACACACTGTGTGTACAATGTGTGTGATCTGAACTCTGTGCTACTCTACTGTGCACGGTCAAGTTGCAGGGTCATATCTGTCCAATTCTAATATTATACTGAGGACCACAGTGGGAACAAGCCTAGGCTCTATAGGGTCTTATCCCAAACTGCTAATAAAGTATTCAGTCCATAATCAATAAATAGCGTATCATCTTTTCCAAAGTGTCATTTACAAATGGAATGACTACTGAATGAGATGGCACAGTAAATGTAGATGTTTTGCTGGGGAAAACCTATTATTAAATAATCAGCCTTATGTTGAGACCGTTCCGCTACGCGTTTTTATGGCTTAAATATACAATTCCGATTATGCTACCGATTACTCGTGAAATCCCTAGTACAGATACTACACTGCATTGCAACGCATCATGTGAAACGTATATAGAGCTGAAGTTGCAGTACAAATCTATGAGCGGAGCGCACACGGTATTTACTGTAGGTCCATTATTGGGACTTCTGGGCATATTGTGGCAATCGCCGGCCAGATTGAAGCTGATTTCCCTTTTGAAATCAGCTAAAATTTTGGCACTTTAGCGTCGTAGCAATCCCTCCACACCTAGTGTAAGGTGATGGGCTGGATGTTGTTCGATCAGCAGGAAGTGACCCAATAGAGCCATGGCAACGGTGGGATCGGTGGAGCGCAACAAGGTTGTTGTGAGCTTGCACGTCATATTCACTATAGCGCTGGGCCTGGGCTCCTGGCCGAGAAATAAAATATAAATCTCTCTCTTTTTTTTTTGTCTCTCGAGCTAAAACATTTTAGAACCGGCTTCTCTGGCTTACATCTTCCCATCAAGAGTTCAAGATCCAAGGCTGTTTTGCGAAATGTTTGAGAATAGCAGTTGAATGGTTTAAAAGTTTTTTTTTTTCTTTTCTCTTTTTGGTTTGAACTTACATTCGTCCAGCCGTCCAACTTTTGTCTGCTTTTTTCGTCTCTTTTTATTGGTGTGTGTGTGTGTGTGTGTGTGTGTGTGTGTGTGTGTGTGTGTGTGTGTGTGTGTGTGTGTGTGTGTGTGTGTGTGTGTGTGTGTGTGTGTGTGTGTGTGTGTGTGTGTGTGTGTGTGTGTGTGTGTGTGTGTGTGTGTGTGTGTGTGTGTGTGTGTGTGTGTGTATCAAAGGTCATGTTTGGATAGACACCCACCCACGGTGACCGTGCGCACTGCACAGGGCATTATCCTGTAGCTGTGTTTGCTGATCTGAGTCCAACAGCACTGCTGGAGTTCTGGAAATGTTGTACTAGTAGTACTGCTGTAACTCTTTGAGACTGAAAGGGTAGGGGGGAGTTGTCCAGCCATTGGATCTTGTAACCTTAAAGGGTCATTGCCCACCCTGAAAGAAACTGCAGTGATGCGATGAATTATGAACAATAACAGTAGAACAATTTGAAATTTAAATGGGATCCACCATGAATTTGACATTTTTCAAGTTTTTTTTGCCTCCCCAGTGTATTGCTGCACCTCAAAGTTTTTTGAGGTACAATTTTTTTGAGGTGTAAAATGAAGTCATACCTTCATTAAGAAATCTGTGACTTTTGGAATTGGCGTGTCTGAATGGTCCCTCTCGGATTCTTTCCTAATGTGATGATCAAGTCATATCCAGGGACGTATTTGAATAGCCCCCCTCTATTAACCTTTCCTCTGTCCACGCTTTAGATCATTGGTGTGCAATGCATGGATCAGTGGATGGATCACAATGACCACTATGAAGCTTTTGTGCATTGTGGAGTGAGGGAGGGGCTGTCTTAAGGCTCAAATATACTCTAGGGTGAAGTGAGATTAGGTGAAGGGTTTTCATCATGGCGGTCTTTTTAAAGGAGGATTCCACACCAAAAGTTATTTTTTTCTCTGCATTTGCATTTTTTTTTTTTTTTTTTAAGTGATCCAGTTGTGATTTTGTGATGGCCGTTTCCCGTACCCCAAAATAAGTTTAAAATGGGGCTAAGGGGTTTTATTCAAGTTCACCTATATACATCGCTGCAAAATGCAATTTTCCTTTGCTGTGTATTGTCTCCGCTGTGTATTGTTAACACTCACACTTTCACTTTTGTTTCAGCAGTGGTTCAGCCATAAACCATGTGCCACGCCCCCAGCTTTTGAGACGGCTGGATCACTGCTGAACCAAAAGTGAAAGTGTGAGTGTTAACTCATTACTGACATGGTGCAGAGAGGATATATAGCAAAAAATTGCATTTTGGAGCGATGGATGTACTTGAACTTGAACACTTTAAAAAAAATAACTGCAAATAAAGATAAAAAATAAACTTTTGATGTGGAATTCTCCTTTAAGGCTTCACCCTGCCTCATACATACTCCAGGGTGAAACTACATCATGGCGAAACACTTTCTCCGCGAGTCAGTTCACCCTGGAGTGTGTTTGAGCCTTTACTGAGACAACTTGTAGGTCCTGGAGCTCACAGTGCCTGAGAATTCACAGACACTCAATACTGCATACATGCAATACTAAAATACTAAAATATCTAAAACCATTGATTAAAGACACAATTCCGATCATTTTATTTCGAGTACATGCCGATACGTTTTTTTTTTCTCCTTTTTTGCAATCCGATAGTTGTGTTGTGGGTATAACATGTACCCACAACACATTCGTCATATCATCATAGATTCATAGTACAATACACAGTCTGATATCATGGTCAGCCCATCTCTTTCTGATCACACCATCATGCAGCCTGACAGCCTACAGCAGGAGTTTTCAACCTTTTTCATACCAGGGCCCACCAATTACTCAGCATTTTAGCCACGAACCACCATTTGAGGACATTTTAGCCCCACAGACCCCAAAACTAAAGATTTATTTTGCTTTTGTCCACAACTCCAGGCTGGATTTGTGGAAACAAAACGGTCAAACCTAAAGTTACATCTAGTTAACCAACTTAGCTGGGGACCACCTGGAACCCTCTCAGGGACCACTGGTGGTCCCCGGACCACCTGTTGAAAACCACTGGCCTACAGTATGGTATCAACCACAAAGCACTATAAAGCAAAAAAAAAAAAAATGTGTTTTTTTTTACAGCTCTAGCCATGATACTCAACCTGTTTAATTCCTCACCCAGTTTGAGAAGCATATTAGTCTACAGACCTCAATTTAGTAGAATTTCTATCTCTGGTTCATATTGTAAAATCACCCAGCTAGCCTTAATGGTGTAGTGATGATGACATTATGCTTCCGTTCCTCCAGAGACTCTAGTGACATTCAGGACTAGACCAAATCACAGCCCATATGGGGGAAGATCCTTTCACAGTTGAAATAATAACATTATTACACAATTATTCTGGGCCAAGATCTGGCAAGTTATGATTGATTAAAGTTAATCTGGCCTCAATCTCTCTCTCTCTCTCTCTCTCTCTCTCTCTCTCTCTCTCTCTCTCTCTTCTCTCTCTCTCTCTCTCTCTCTCTCTCTCTCTCTCTCTCTCTCTGAGTCATCCAGGGACGTCCGTCTTTAGTGGGCAGGATTTGTGTTGGTTGAAATCATTCGATTCGATTTTTCTGGGTCAGATTGGACTAGTCTTGGATTGCCTTGATTAGGCCAGAATCAAGGCGTTACTAATTTGTCCAGGCCCTGACCGTGCTAGTTAGTATGTTAATTTAACTCTTGAGAGCCCCCAAACGGATCCATTTGGTTCCATTTGTAAACTTTTCACGAGTTACAGACCCATAAGGCAGGGGTTTTCAGCAGGCGGTCCGGGGACCACCACTGCTAAATGGAAAATCGGTTAAATGAGCGGTGCGCTGGTCATAGACAAGCGCATAGCAAGTTCATTCAGGAAACCTCAGTGCAGTCGCTGCCGGCCCTTTAAAGGGCCGCCTCAGCATCACATTCACATGATTGACTTCATCCAATCACAGGCTCTCACAGGCTATTTAAACTGTAAGTTTGTATTGCTCTTCCTGCTTGCTTGCTGCTGCTGCTGCTGCTCACTCTGATACTGCTGTTCTGCTTATGCTTAATCATTTTGCTGCTAACCCTCCTCCACCCCAGCTACCACCTGTAGATTTGGATCTGCCCTTTGGGTACGGGGGATTCGGAGTCCTTAAGGTCAGGACTGTTGCGCTTGATCTGAGTACCCAAAAAGCAGATCCAATTCATCCGCCAAACCATGATAAATATATTGCTTATTTTATATTCAATAAATGCATATTAAACCCTTCTTGAGTTGTCCTGACTGAACCAGGCATAACTCTTTGAAAGCGTAAACATGAAACCAAATGGACCCTTGCGGACCCTCTACTCAACTAAGCAGAAGATTAATGGTCATTGTGATCTGTAGGTTTGCCTGTTTTGTTTCTAAAATCCAGCCTGGTATTGTGGACGAAAAACAAAAGAAATCTTTAGTTTTGGGGGTCTGTGGGGTTAAAGCGTCATCAAATGGTGGTTTGTGTGGCTCAAATGCAGAATAAATAGTGGGCTCTGGTATGGAAAAAGGTTAAAAAACCACTACCATAAACGGTCCACTTGTGGAACTTGCTCGGAGGGGTCCACCTGGACCCCAGTTTTGCAACCACTGGACTACAAAGAGCATCAGTCCAGCGTGATGTGTGAGGCGATGCGCCAGGGGCGGATGTAACATTTCCCAATTGGGGGGGGGGCAGGGGGCAGGAAAATGTTATGTGAGCGGCTTGTGGGCAGCAGTGGCTCAGGGGTAGAGTCACCGGATGGTAACCACAAGGTTGCCGGTTCGATCCCAGGCTCCCGCAGAGTTAGTTGTCAAAGTGTCCTTGAGCAAGACACTGAACCCCTAATTGCTCCTGATGTGCTAGTAGGTACCTTGCATGGTTTCCACTGCCATCAGTGTATGAATGTGTGTGTGAATGGGTGAATGTGATTCACAATCTATGTAAAGCGCCTTGGATAAATATATATATAATATATATAAATGCAACATTTACCATTTGCATTTATTCATCGATGCGGTGAAGTCGCACCCATACATTTTTGGTTCCAGGACTTTTATTGCATGCATGCATAAAGCTAAAGGTCTGAGTTTTCTGTTTTCAATGATGAAATGCTGTTGGTTTAGTGGTGCCACAGCTGTAGTTATTTAGTAGCAGTATAGTAGTTTTTCAACTCATTTTAAATATATAATATATAATTTGAAACATCCTGGGTTGTTAACTTGTTTTGCATGCCATCATGTTTGGTGGGGCAGACTGGGCATTTAGGGGCGCAGTGTGCCCATGCCTAGATCCCCATGCCCATGCCTAGATCCGCCCCTGCGATGCGCCAACGGTTTGTGACGGACGGACGGGGGCGTCCGGCTGCATGGTGTTCCGTAACCTGGCGCCGTGAGCGCCTCCAGCCAGTCAGTCAGTCAGCAACAGAGAGCAGATGCTCCTGGAGGCCTCCAGCCAGGGGAAATCACTGGCAGAATAATAACCGTCTCACTTTGTCCAACAGTCAGAGGCAGAGGAGGGCTGATATGAGGACGGCTCATCCTGGCAACTGTGCTGTGTGATCCCACCGCCGCCGCTGCCGCCGTCGTGTCAGGAATAATTTCATGGCTCTCTCTCTCCTCCCCCGAGGCTCGGAGGAGGAGGCTGGCCGAGTGGATATGGCTTCGTAGGTGTGTGTGTGTGTGCGTGTGCGTGCACCATTTTCCTTGTCCTCAGAAAAGAAATGGAGAAGATTATAGGGCAGTTAGGCTTACAATAAAGGGTTCGGATTGGGATTTCATATTTGTATTTAGTTAAAATGTCAGGTTTAGACTTTTCCCTTTTTAGGCTTAGTTAGCCACACGCTGAGAAATGGCCGGTCTACGACCTCACGAAGTCAGTCTTTTGGTGATTTTCTGCCATTTTCAACAGTAATACAAATGTGTGCCTGACTGTAACTCTAAGTCTAAGACAAGCAGAGTGGTGTGGACGTCGTGCTGCGTTGGTCACGGCTGGAGCAAAATGCGTAGCATTCGGATTACATAAAAAAAAAAGAAATCTGAACATTTTCGTTCACACTGCCATACACCGGCGACTGCCCGTCCATGCGCTCAAGCCTGGGTTTGAACAGATGGTTCCTGTTACTGTGCGCAGTATATCATAAATATTTCAAACTGAGTTTGATATTGAGGGAGGAGGAGGGTTAGATGCCTCAGTTTCTTGCTTGCGCGGGAAACTAACGCAGCTCTAAACCTAAGCCTAAACGTGACCTCACAAAAACTATGCCTAACCTAATCTCAACCCTTAGGTCGGGGCACCTGGGGTGGGGACTCTTCTTTAACAAAGATGGCGAATGCAAACATTTTCTGTGTTGTACTCATACATAATGTTGTAAGATACAAAACACTGAAGTCCTTATACCACAAACCTAACCAATGCAATGAGATGCAAACGGTCCGGCATTTCTGAACCAATCACGGCGTGCATCCCTCCAGGCGATGGGACTGGTAACTCTGCTACATGCTAGCCTAACTTCCCAGGCTTGGTATCTACCAGCTTACTGCTCTGTGGCTTATTTCCTCCCCTGCGGACCATACAATGTTACCATACAATGTGTTCAGATATAATATTCTACCGTGATGATTAAGTTTAAAGTAAAACAGTAAAACAGTTTTACTGGATGCCAGAATGGAATTAAAAGTATTTCTGACTGTAATCAGCTATTGGCTTTTATTGCTGTGATAGTCATCACGCAGCACGTTTTAGTTTTTCGTATAAAAATACACCCAATTGAAAATGTTCCCATGGTTTTTGCATGTATTCTTGGGTAGAGAAGAGTAAGAGTAAGAGTAAGAAGGCTAAGAGATTTAACCCACAAAAACTAACCTTAAAACTAAACCTAAACTCACAAAAACTATGCAAAAAAAACCTGAACCTGTTGCCAGTGCCTGCCAGTGAGTCAGCTTGGCATTGGTCAGCATTAATAAGCAAACCTGCACCACAGACAGGCTGGTCTCGAGGCGCATTTTGTCGCTCACGGGAAATAAAAGTAGTTCCCCAGCAACTCCATTAATAATTCTTTCAGAAGTTTCCTCCTTCAGATTCCTCTTGCCATATTAAAGTTTCTCTTTTACATAGATCGGGGAGAGAGACATGGAGTTGTTTATCGCCAAAACGTTGTTAGTCTTCTTCTCCGACTCGCTTCACTCACTGCGTTCGCAATCACTGCGTTTGCAATTAGTCGGTCGAATCCACACCGGCTGAAGGGATGTCAGGGCCCTTGAACCAACCGGCAATTTCAGATAGATAATTAGTGAATTGAATTAGTGAAAAGAGAGTCCCTGTTATAGAGGCATTAAATTTAGGACATTCTCTCCCTCCCTTTGGTGTGCCTCGGGCACAAAAAAACCCCAGAACACCACAGATCTAAATAGTATGCATTCATTGCAATGCAACATCGAAGCTGAAATACTATGAGCTGAAGCGTTGCTGCGTGAACCTGTTGTGAACCACTGGCAGTGACAACTACTGTACCAAAGATGTCAGCACTGCAGTACTGTTACATCGTAGTACACACACACACCTACTGGTAGGTTGTTTATAGTTTTTGATGGTCTGTCAAAGAGTGCCTTGCCGTCATGCAGACTTTCTCTGCGTACAGTTGGGGTCTACTTGCTCGTGAGTGGGGGGTTGGGGAGAAGGAGATCGGCCAGAGAATGGGAGTCAGGCACGGGCCGTTATTGCATTCGCACTCCTATGCTGAACGGTCGAGACGATGAAAGTGACAACCTATAAGGCAAAGCTCTCCGTCTACCAAGCTATGTTCCCTTCTACTGCACTCCAGGGGCGGATCTAGGCATGGGCAATCATGGCCTGCAATCATGCCCTGATTGCCCCACCCAACGTGATGCAAAACAACCCAAATTTCAAAGATATTTCAAATGAAAGTGCTTATAATTAAAATAATTTGAAACTCTACTACTGCTACTAACTAACTACCGCTGTGGCACCACTAAACCAACAGCATTTCATCATTGAAAACAGAAAACTCTCTGAGTCAGACCTTTAGCTTTATGCATGCTGCATGTCTGTTGCAACTTCATCAACAACTGATGTGAAATGTTACATCCGCCTGTTGCACTCACCTGGTCATGAAGTGTGGGTCATGGTGACCGAATACAAGTAAAAGATGAATGTTGATTTATTTTCATTTGCGACTTCCTTTAGTTTTAGGGATTTAGCTGTTTTTGACAGGAGGCAGGAGCATACGAACATGGGGCTAAATACCGTATTTAATATTCATTATTATTATTATTATTTATATTTATTTAAATACATATTTGGCCACAAAAGTTCATATAGGTTTACTGAGTGTGAAGGAGGTGATAAACTGATATTGAGGCTATAACAGAATGGCTTCTCCCTGTAGGAACTCTTCTTACAATAAATTAGGTCCTGCAATCTTTTGTGGCCAAATGTAATTTCCTTTGGTCTAGTACAGTGTATAGTCGATAATAAATAAATTGCATAAATAAATCACTATGAAATTTTGTCATTTATATACTTAGCTGCATGTTTGAATGCCCCTGCACCCCCCTGGCAAAAACAACAGAAAACGGCAAATGAAGAAAAAATAACACTCACCTAAAGTTTCATCAATATTTTTAAAATATTGTTTTGGAAAATGTAGCAGCCTCTACATTTGGGCATTCCCACCCAAATGAATAAAACAATATTTTAAAAATAAATGAAAACTAAATTAAATTCCATGGCCCTCTCACGTATTAGGAGGACAATACTCGCCAGAAAAAAGATGGGTTGTTTACGAATAATCTGTCATGGTTAAAATGGAGTTTTAACTTATAATGGGTTTGTATAGGAAGGAGGCGGATGCGCTGAAATGAACAATATCTAAATACTGAATGAAGTAACTTATAAAGTGTCTGGTGTGTTCACATGAGGCCGAGTAAATCATAAAATGAGCAAACCATAAAGTTTTTTTTGTTTAAAGTACAATACCCCTTTAAGTGAGTAAGTAAGTTTCTCTTGATCAGGGTCAGGATGGTCTCCCAGCGGATATCAGTGTGTTAGTGTTTGTACTGTAACTCCCACCACCTCTGTCCCCCCAACGGACACACAGGGCTGTAAATAAGTCTTCTCAGTAAAGCCTTTGCTGCTAGTTTAAAAAAAGACACCCTTAGCAGAGCTGCAGGCGCTCTGCATGGGGCAAGGCAGGGCAGTAGGGTGTATACCTTCACTTCTACTTCAAAGTGGACATGGAAATAATAACAGTTTGTGAGCGAAGTCCAGCAAACACCCGAGAGAGGGTGGGATAAATATAACAGGGCGGACAAAGCCACGCGCCTTAATTTCCTCGGGCATTTACAGCCTGTGTTTGTTGCGTGTGTTTGCGGCGTTGTGAGTGTGATTTGTTAGTGTGTGTGTGTGTGTGTGTGTGTGTGTGTGTGTGTGTGTGTGTGTGTGTGTGTGTGTGTGTGTGTGTGTGTGTGTGTGTGTGTGTGTGTGTGTGTGTGTGTGTGTGTGTGTGTGTGTGTGTGTGTGTGTGTGTGTGTGTGTGTGTGTGTGTGTGTGTGTGTGTGTGTGTGTGTGTGTGTGCTGCGTGTGCACGGCACGTGCATTTGTGTGAGCGTGTGCGGTGTCCGTGAGGGATGCATTTTGATCTATTATTGTTCGTGAATGTACTGTACACGTGCACATGTTTGCGTTTCCACATTAACACATTGCATGCCGTTATGCCGTAGCCGCGGCGATCCAGTGCCAACATAATCTGAGTTCCGAGAAGGTTTTGCCGCGAGAGTGCAGACAAGTCACGAAAAAAAAAGTTGCGAAGAGGAATACAAGTAGGCCTATTCAGGCCTATTCAGATCAGAGATAGATTATCTAGTAATATGAAAGCTAAAACGGGAGGTCGATTAATGTTTTTGCGACTGCAAGTTATGCTATGAAATCATGCTTTTCCTGTCAGTTGTTTCTTTGCTCACACCCCTTGATGACATCCTTGATGTCATCAATATTGGCCAGCAACTACATTTAACATTTATTTTACATTTTACCTCAAACCCTTAGATCTCCATATTGTGGAGTATTGACCTGTTCTAACATTCATTGTTGATCCTTCCTCATCCATCCTTCCTCTTCGATCGTCTCCCTTTTGACTGATGCCTGAACTCAAAGTTGTTTATTGCAGCCGCGCCTGGCAGCCGGCCAAAACTAGAGCTCTCAGCAGTCCTCAAAAAAACAGCGCGTGCAAAAGATTTGCGTGCAACAGTCGACATTTGTCGGCCGTTGAATCTTCACCCCACAGACAAATATCCCAATGACGAAATATACGGCAAGCCGTCGCCCGCTGTTAGAACACACTGTCCGATTGTCCTACACGAAAGAGCAGGATATTATTATGAAATTCAAGGGCATTCTGCCATCATCTCCATCTGTATAGATAGCTACAGTATATTATATAGAACATCTCCATGGGGACCCGACTCACTGGAGCAGTAAAGCCGTATAGTCTCTGAACTGTCCTACAGCTGTGCAGCAGTGGCTTCCAAGCCTTTTCATGCCAAGGATCATCATACTTTAAAAGGATCCCTTGCTAATAAGACATATACGCCTTAAAACATTAGACTTGCCCTCTGTAACTAAAATAAACCATTGAAAACACCTTCATTATTTTATTTCTTTAATAATCAGCCGATCTTTCACTCAATGCTCCTGCAGGTTGACAATGTCATGTCATCATGGATTTGATCATAATCATTTTTCACAATTTAATATGAGATTCAAAGTTACATACATATTTTAAATATTTTTCATTAGCATATGCATTGCATATATTCCATACAGAGAGACCACTCATGGACACATGACTTCAGTGAAAGATTATCTATTTATGAAATAAATAAGTTATTGAAGGAGTTTTTGTCTCTAGATTGAAATTATAGACGGCAAGTGTAGTGCTTTAAGGCATATTTGTCTTCTTAACCTTTTTAAATGGTTAGTATGAGGTTTAAAGTACACTTTGCAATATTTGGCATTGAGTGAGACTGACATGTATCTTTCAGAACATTCAACCATAACTACTTATGGCTCTGCTCTCAGTCACGGCACAGTATTTGTTTTTGCCGTTCCGTTTTTACTCAAAAGTTGAATGTTGCCACTACTGTGTTTGCACAGGCATAAACTACACTGGTTCATCCCAGTTTTCTGGGCAAATGCCCAGTCTGCCTCGCCAAACATGATGGCATGCAAAACAACCCAAGATATTTCAAATGAAATTGCCTGTAGTTAAAATGATTTGAAACACTTCTACTGCTACTAACTACAGTTGTGGCACCACTAAACCAACAGCATTTCATCATTGAAAACAGAAAACTCTCTGAGCAACTTCAATAACAACTGATGTTATTATTGATGTTTATACAGGTACTTGCCTAATAAAAGGCCTGTAACAAAAAATGGTATGGGTGCGGCTTCATCCCCCGTGGCAACACTAAAGATAGTGTTTGTAAAAAGCTGGGAAAAGAGTAAAGTTTGCGCTGACTATAACGTCAAGTCACTTTCCCATTGACTGCAATAGAAGATGCGTGGTGTTGTCGCACCTTCTCCACCTACAGATAATACGCTCGCTTGCGACCATAAGACCCGTTTCTTAGCATGTCATAGCCCATTAAATCCTCCCAGTGTTAATAGACGGGTAATTTAAAAAAGAAAACACAACCCTGGAAGGATTTCTTTTTTGCTGCGTGTGTGGGGGTGGTCACATTTTTGTCAAAGGGTTATGCAAGGGTACTGTATGTGTGACTTGTGTGTATGGGGGGAGGGGGTGCGCTGAACGTACATGTTGGTGCTGCTTTGGGCGCTGATTCTTCTCATCCTGAGGCCAAGGATTAAGAGAGAGGGTACAGTGTGTGCTTCCCACCCCCCCAGGGGAGGGAGGGAGGGGAGGGGGCAGAATGGAAAGGTTTCTAGGCCATGCTGATAGAGACGCCACGGCCAGGAGAGACCAGGGTGCTGGTATATCCACCGGTGTTCACACACTCTATGCCTTTTGAGTCTTTGTTTTTTCTTGTTTTTTTTTGTTGTTAGGACCCTGAGCCATAATAGACGCGATGTCTTAATATCTTCATTTAGTCTTTTAGTCCAGTTTTAGTCTTCGGACTAAAGCCTTACGATACCTGTCTGCCGTCAGCCCTGTTAAAACCCTGTTTAGACGTGGGAACGCATATCTGTGTCACCTCTGCTTGAGTTGTACTGTAGCTCTCCAAAGCTGTTTTCGGTTTTGTTGCAGTGTGTACTTACTTGTACTGTAATTCTGTAATTTGTACTGTAATTTCCGTGAATAAAAAACAATCATTCATTCATTCATTCATTTGTATAGTTTTTAACCACTTTGACCATCATTTTTTACTTTAGCTGCTCTTCTTTTTTTTTTATTCATTATATTTCAGATGGGGAGGGGGGGGTGCTGTGGCCGAATGCTGTTATTTCTGTTTTTTTTTGTTGTTTTTTTTTTTTTTTTCCCTAAAATAGTTTGAGTACAGCTGAAAACCTTTTTACGAAAACTGTCAGGATTTAGAAGATATTTTGGGTTAAAATTAACACAGGAAAGTAGTTTCAAACTCTGAGACCGTTGACCCGGTGTGGTGTGGTGTGGTGTGGTGTGGTGTGGTGCGGTGTGGTGCGGTGCGGTGCGGTGCGGTGCGGTGCGGTGTGGTGTGGTGTGGTGTATTGTTGTGCCACAGTGCTTTGTTTCCGTTCCAGCTCGGGGAGGGGTGCCAGCCTGAAATACAGTAGAACAATGGGTTTTCAACCAGTGGTGCGGGGACCACCAGTGGGCCTTGACAGGGTTTCAGGTGGTCACTGGCTTAACGATGGAAAGTCCATCAGCATTGCTCTACAACAGTGGTTTTCAACCAGTGGTCCTTGAGAGAGTTCCATGTGGTCCCCAGTTAAATGATGGAAAGTTGGTTAACCAAATGTAACTCTTGGAGAGCATAAAAATGAAACCAAATGGACCCTTGCCAGTCCATTTGGTTTCATTTTACCCCCTCAAGAATGCTCATTTTTGATCTACTGTATGTTTGCTTTCTTGTTTCCAAAATCTAGCCTGTAACAAAAACAAAAATCTTTAGTTTTGGGGAACGGTGGTCATGGGTCAAAATCAGTTGACAACCCCTGCTGTAGTGGCTTGTAAACATCAATTTACAAGTGTTCACGCATCTTACTTGTATTAGAATGGTATTTTATGGTGACATCATGCTATAACAGCCTACTATACCACTGGTTCCCAAAGTGCTTGGAACCCCAAGGGAGGGTTCCTTGGGAGAACTGTTTGTAATAGTTTGTAACAATCGTGATATTGATTTGAAGTGCTGTCTGCCGTCCCTGCTTTTTATGCCAGCCTGAATTCCAGTAGAATGTGCTGGAAGTACGTCTGCTGGATCATCCAAGGGCCATAATTTAACAGATAGGAATCTGACTGAGGGAGTGAACTTGCATACGTGTGTGTGTGGTGGGGGGAGGGAGAGAGCAAGAGAGAGAGAAAGGGAAACGGAGAGAGACAGAGAGAGACTGGAGGGTACAAAGAGTTGGCCCATGCGAGTGTCCTCTGCCAAGCCATTTAACAAACCAAGAGCCAGTGTGTGCGCTGGCTCCTCTCTGCCGTGCCCTCTTCTCGTCATTAAGGCAGCAAAGCTCTGGACCAGCACGCACACACGCAGACACACACACACACGCACACATGCACAAGTACACGCACTTAGGGATTATGCTGGGCTTAGTCATGGAAAGCTACATGGCTGGCCGCAGACTTTTCCCCGTTCTCTGAAAAGCAAGTATACTTGTGTCGGTGGGGGAGTGTTGATTACTGGGAGCACAGTGGACGGTTTCTTGTCGGGTGTGTTCAGGTCTGCCCATGCGAAGCAACAAGGATGGATGGATGGGCTTGATGCAAAGAAATGTGTCCAGTGTGTTATGCGTTTAACAGAAGCATTTCACACAGAAAAGGAGTGTTTTTAGTTTTAGTCTTTTGAATAGTTCGAAGTCAAAATTTTAGTCATCTGTAATTTATCTGCCTACCACTGTAAATCTCTTCTTGTCCACTTTGTTGGCGAAATTATATTTAGTCTCAGTTTTAGGCATCATAAGTTTTCCTCAGTGAAAAAAGGTAGTCAACAAACTTTTTATTTGGTCATAGTATTTGTCGACGGAATCAGCACAGATGCATGTGCAAAACAAAACGATATTGAATTAAGTGAAAATACTTACTCACCTTTAAACACTACTTGTAAAGGTCCTTGGCACCTTTCCAGGTTTTCTTAGCCTGGCTCAGCCCTGAATCAGCACCTTAAAAAATACTAGCTTATTTTTTCCCTGTGATTCAAGCACTGGCTTCCCTGCCTTTGGGGCCGTTTGTGCCGGTTGGAAATCCTATCCCAGCACCTGATTGGCCAGCAGCCCTGTCACTCATTTCGTTCCCAACATCATCATCCAATCCCAGCACCTGATTGGCCACCGGCCCTGTCACTCACTTCGTTCAAAGCAGCAGTCTTAACGGTGATTGGTTCGACGCTGTGAACGAAGTAAGTGAGAGGGAAGTTGGCCAATCAGGTGCTGGAATTGGATTTTCAACCGGCACAAACGGCCCCAAAGGCAGGGAAGCCAGTCCTTGAATCACAGGGAAAAAATAAGCTAGTATTTTTAAGGTGTTGATTCAGGGCTGAGCCAGGCTAAGGTTTTCTCCTACTACACCAAATCCAATCTCTGAAAATAGCTGTTCTACAAGCTCACTGTGAGCGGCATTGTGGGGGGTTGTGAACGTGAACAGTACGTGTGTGTGTGTGTGTGCGATGTTTGGGCAAAACTGATGATGTTGTTCTCAAACGACACACCTAGTAACTTATTATTCACAGATTATACATAGAAGCCACGCTATAATATAACAGATTGCTGTGCAACCATTGATTCTCAAGGTGTCTTGCTGTTGGGTAAAACGTTGTGCTCACACATCGATCGATTCAAATGATTGATGTGCATTCTGTACACTATGTTTGTCATTCATCTGTTGCGCTGATGGCAGGTGACAGCTTGTTGGTCCAAACTGTGCACTGAATGCTGGGCTGTCCGGTTTAGAATGCCAACATTCACCACTGGCCAAATTCTGACTTCATCAGCATACGGTGCGGTTCTTTAGAGTAAGTGGTCCCCTGAATGTACTTATGTCATGGACCCCCAACATGACACCCACTCACTAGCCTGTGGACCCCCCATTTGAAATATATGCCAAGGACCTAGAAGAGGAGATTTTCATGGCAGTGATTTTCAAATGGGACTTCGATACTGTATCGGAAAAAGTATTGGATTGTCCCTTTTTTGTCACATCGGTTTATATTGGTATCTGCAAATGCTGTGTCGGTATCGGAAAAGTGTCCCTATTTGTTATTATACAATCATATCGGTATATCGGGAAAAGGTGTCTCTCGGACTTCCCTAATTGTCAATCATTTTTAAGATCACCTGCTGTTTGACCCTTGTTCGATTCCACTTTTTTTTTTAAATCTCAGCTCAGTGAGTTGCATATTGGTGTTCAGGGTCTGGCTGGCCATAGGGCATAAGGGAACTTTCCCTATGGGCCGCGACCACTGTATCAGGCCTGTATTGTACCTGATCAGTAAGTGACAAATAAACGCTCTTCTATTTTGGATCCCTTGCCAGCATCATTCTTGTGAGAGCAACTACGGCTTGTGTAGGTTTGAATCATTTACCAGTATGTTGTTGCGTAAAAGGGGTGGTAATTAGGGCTTGTTTGTGTGAGCACTGACAGAGGACAGAGTTTCTGCTATCTGCATGCTGGTTGTGGTGTGCCAGTCTGGACCAAATTCACACGAAAACTGACCTTTTTTTGTTGTTGCTGTTCCAGTCCAGCCCTGTTGTTGTTTACCTTTTTTTTTTTCTTTTTTTTTTTTAAGCACACCCTTATGGTGTGCTTTGGGCTCTAGAAACCCATAGAGGCACACATTATTGAAGAAAATATAAAATATGCCACCCCATCATTTGATTGGAAGTAGTACTACTTTTCTGTGAATAGTTCAACCAGCTACGATAATACTTCAATTAGTTCTTCGCTAAGCCCCTCCCCAATGCATCACCTAGACCAATAGGCACATCCGCAGGGTCCACATGCACACATGAACAAACGATGGTCCGTAGTTCCTCGGATCAAATTGACGAGGTCAGAGAAATCTCAAGCTGGATAGCGCATAGAAGAAGAACGCTTGTAAATTCTTCATGTTCTCACCGCTTGCTACACTTTCCAGTCCATAGAGAGAGAGAGAGAGAGAGAGAGAGAGAAAGAGGGAAGTGTGGAAGAGAATTTCAGGAGCTTCTCCGAGATATATGGGCAACGACACGCAGACAAGCTCTCCGCGTTTCTCTCTATCTCCCTCTCACACATGAGCACAAACAGCATGACCAGAGGAGCTGCAGTGCAGGCCCTTCTCGCAGCATATCCCAGCCTTTTTCCCCTCTCTCCACAAAGTAATTGAGCCCCTGTGTCTTGGCAGCAGCCCTCCCCTGTTCCATCGGTTGTTCCCCCACTTATTTCCGGCTCCCTGCCTTTCGAAGGGTTGCCAGCAGTCATGTCAGCCAGCTACTGTAAGGCTGTGTTGAGATTTGATTAATTTGGCAGTTGGCTGCCAGCTTCTTTTTTTTTTTTTTTTTGGCCCACGCAACCCTCAACCTCATTGACAGCGCGAAAGCTTGTTGTTCGACTGCTGTGTTCGGCTGCTAACCTGTTTTCCTGCTTGGTTGCCTGGCGTGTAAGTGTATCGTTGGGCCTTGCAGAGAGAGAGAGACTGTCCGTCGAAAACTGAAAGTAAACGTAATTAAATGTGTTGCTTGAGCAAGGCACTCGCGCTGTAAGAAGACAATGTGCGCAAAGAAGAGGATATGCAAAATGCATTATCGACTTCGATAATTGTCAGTTCCTCCTGAATCTTCTATCATTTGCCATTTCCCAAAGGAAAGTTCAAAGTGTTTTGGCTGGATAGGTACATGCTGTTATAATGATGTACTCATCTATCATTGAGGCACGCATCATTCATAAATCATTCATTCATAGTGGGTAGCACAGTCAGAACTCTGAACAGTTCTGGAAGTAAATCACTTTGGGTGCATTGATAGTTATGTGTTCAAGTATAATGTAGTTATTATGGAAGCCAGGCAGAACAGAGGTTACTGCTCTTACTTGTCTCTCTGGACTGGACTCTCTTGGACTGCCTCGTTCGCACGCTTTCCCCACATTTGGTGTAGCTCTCAACCTTGGCGTCACAACCTCTCAGGGCGGTCACACAATTATGACCAGAAAGCGTATTTGTTTCTCCTTTTTTGCAACTGAATGGCAGTTGAGCAGAATGGCAATATGGGAGTATTTACGGGAAGTTTACTTAAACTTGCCATAAACATTCTTGTAAGTGATTTCACTTAATTCAATTGTTATTTTCTCTGTGTGCGTGTGCGTGTGCGTGTGCGTGTGTGTGTGCGTGTGTACAGTAATTGGGAATTTGAAATTCCGGGAACCCTCTCTCCTCCTCCTCCTCCTCCTCCTCCTCCACTATGCCGTCCACCTCCTTCCTCCCAGCAGCAGTTTCAGCGTGTGCTGCTTGTAGCGGGGGAACATATTGTCAGGGAGAAGAGGCGCTTCGGCGCTGCGTTTCGCTCACTGCAAACCACACCAACTCCTCTCACACAACACAGCCGGCTGACATATTGAAAGAAACATTTGGGCAGGGAGGGAAGTGCGTTTCTTCCTGCTATTCTCCCTCTTGCTTTGCTACTTGTTTTTTCCTTTTACTTAATTTGACCGGGCCTGTCAGATATAATTGTCAGGTTAAAGTGTATACTGTAGTGGCGCCGTACATGTACTTGCAGCGCAGTTGTGAGGTATCCGTATTTCCAATTGCCAGTATACTTTTACCTCTACGCCAGTGGTTTTCAACCTTTTTCATTCCAGAGACCACCATTTGAGGACATCTTAGATTCCAGAGACCACCATTTGAGGACATCTTAGCCCCACAGACACCAAAACTAAAGATTTATTTTGCCTTTGTCCACAATTCCAGGCTGGATTTGTGGAAACAAAACAGTCAAACATACAGATCAACATGATGATGAATATTTTAACTCTTGAGAGTTAAAGAGTTAAAAGGTGGTCCCCGGACCACCTGTTAAAAACCCCTGCTCTACGCCATTAAATCTCGGATGCAAATATTGTACTTTTATTACATGTCGCATCTATTTGAACACTTTAGTCGTGAACGCAGTGGGCCCTTACTCTGAAATCCAGGCTGATTGTGTCTCTGTGTGTGTGTGGTGGTGGGGTATGTCTGTGTGTCACACTCCATGTTTGGTCGTGTCTGAACCCAGAACGACTCCATATTCATTTGCTTCTTGCGGAAGTAAGACTTACTTGTTACTAGTTATTTTTTAGATCCCCCCTCTCCCCCCCCCTCTCTCTCTCTCCCTGCCCCCTCCCCCCCTCTCTTCTCTCTCTCTCTCTCTCTCTCTCTCTCTCTCTCTCTTCTCTCTCTCTCTCTCTCTCTCTCTCTCTCTCTCTCTCTCCTCTCTCTCTCTCTCTCTCTCTCTCTCCCTCTCTTTCTCTCTCAACAAGACTCAACTTTTTCCATGATTGAATGTTTCTGCGGTGGTCTGCACTGCAGCTCGCATCATACAGTTAGTCTGACAGGTATACTATATACTGTTTGTGAGAGTGCGTCGCAGCAGCAGCAGCAGCAGCAGCAGCAGCCAGGCATCATGGATTCAATTCACCCTCAAGTGCCACTTAACGCTAATAATGTACGGTATGCACTGGTACTCAGTACGGTTTATGTGCTTTGCATTAAAGCATTCATCAAAATGGCATGTGTACCGCAACTGTTACGGATAAGTCAGTGAGACACACACACACACACACACACACACACACACACACACACACACACACACACACACACACACACACACACACACACACACACACACACACACACACACAGGCACACGTGAAACACAAACGCAATGACCAGACATGTTTTATGAACGGCAGTAAACCATAACCACTGTGCCTGCTACATATTGTATAAATGAAACCTCCACATTTTCCTATTGTTGTGTGCATTTGTCAAATAATGCTCTGCAGTGGGTTGAGAAGATTTATTGTAAACAAGCCCGATCGTATTTTACTGTAACTGCACACGCGTCAGGCACGGATCTAGGCATGGGCATTGGGGGGCAATGCGCCCCTAAAATGCCCAGTCTGTCCCACCAAACACGATGGCATGTAAAACAACCCAAGACATTTCGAATTCAAGTGCTTATATTTAAAATGATTTGAAAATCTGCTACTAACTAACTACAATTGTGGCAGCACTAAACCAACAGCATTTCATCATTGAATACAGAAAACTCTGAGTCAGACCTTTAGCTTCATGCATGCTCCGTGTCTGTTGCAACTTCAACAACAACTGATGTTATTATTGATGCTTTACTTGCCTAATATAAGTCCTGTAATCGAAAATGGTACGGGGGCGGCTTCATCGCCCCGATGAAGCCTCACCCATACCATTGCCCCCCCCACATTGGGAAATGTTACATCCGCCCCTGACATGCGTACATGTGCACACTGCACACACAGGCTGCCAACAGGGAGGTTATAAAATAAGGCAAACTGGCTGGTAGGCTACAATAGGTCGACTGATATAGCTTTTTGTGGGCGGTTAGATATACCAAAGAAAGTCGTACACGTTCTTTCCGTATCACCTAATTAAAACGTTTTCTTTTTCTGTCTTTTGGTTCTGGTGATGACATTATAATGATCACTTTGAAAACCAGACCTTCCCCTGCAGTAACTAGCTACAACCACAATTCTCAAGATACCTTTTTTACTCAGTGCTGGTAAAAGCTTTTAAATGTTTATAAAAACAAGCGTCAATACTACAAATCTAGAACTATACTCTGTTTACAAGTGAAAGTCCGGAATTCATAATGCCCTTGAGTAAAAGTACTAAATATCGGCATCAAAATGTGCTCAATTAAAAGTAATCGTGGCGCCGAATGCCTCATTTCACATTTTCAAATGTATTCTAATTGTAGTGTAGATCCAGTGCCAGTTCTAGTGGCCCTATGCAAGATTATTGTTTGTACCCCGTCCCCACCTACTGCCGAGATTTAAGTAATTAAAGCATGCCCCGTTTGCATGTTTGAAATTGTAACAGCTGAAATCAATAATATAGTCTTAACAATCTTCCGACATTTACCTGCAGGCCACATTGCACCTGTATGGGATAGGGGATGCATTAAAAAGGAATATTCTCCCTGTTATCTGTCTGGGTGTCAAACAAGATCTATACAGAGTGGGCCAAAATTTAAAACTGAACAAAGCCGCGGGCCAAGTTTGAACGAACTAACCTTTTAAAGGGGAATTCCACCCATTTTTCAACATTTTCCTGACTGGGTACAAATGTGAACCATTCGTATCCTCTCAGGAAAAATGGGTCTGAAAAAAATCATTAACATGGTGAAATACATCTTGGTGATGTCATCAGATGTATTTCACCATGTTAATGATTTTTTCAGACCTCCATTTTTAGGAAATACAGAATTGGGGGAACTTTTTTTTTAATCATGTCCACACAACATCTCTAACTCTGGCCCCGCGGGCCAGGGAGATTGACACCCATGCCCTAAGCGGCTCCTTATATTGCTTATGCCTAGAACTGGCACTGATGAGATCTACCAATAGCTACCAGCTCAAGCATGCAGATCTGCTATTTTCAGAAAGTTCCCAATTGGGATGTAGTGGGTAATGTATGTTTAGTAATAATAATAATACAAATCTACGCACATTTGTAAACCAACATGTAGGGGAGTGGAAGTAAAAGCATTGGAAATTGGAAATACTCAATTCAAGTACCAATGCCTCAAAATTGTACTTAAAGGTGGAATTCCACCCATTTTCAACATTCTTTCTGAGAGTGGCCCCGCTGGGGTCCATTTGGTTCCATTTGTACATTTGGACATAAAGAAATCCATTAGCATGTTGGAGTACGTCTTGATGATGTATTTTTTCCCCCAGTCCTTCATTTCTCCCTTAATTTCTTCCCTTTAAGCACAGTACTTTAAGCACAGTTAAAGTTACTTTCCACCACCACTGGCTTTTCCCTCTTTGTCTTCCAACGCCATATTCTAAACCTACCACTGCTTCCCTTTCCTATCGCCTCGTCTTGAGTCTCTCATGGCTTCCATAATGTATTCATCTCAAGTGACTTGTTCAGCTAAAGAGATAAAGACTGTGCTCTTTTAACATGGCTACATAGACACATAGATTTTAATTTCAGATGTTCCCGTTTTGATCTGCACACACCGTAGGGCGAAAAGAGGGGGGTGGTGGGGGTGGTGGTGGGCGGCTTGTGGAGCAGAAGGAAAAAAGAGCCCATTTTAGTCCGGGTTTAATTGGGGACGCTCGTCGAAATCCGTTTGAATTTGCTGAATTGGTTTTCAAAATGCAATCCCCTCCCCCCGCCCCCATTAACCAGGTTATCGCCTCATTAGGAGATAAAAGTTTTTATTTATTTATTTTGTTGATGTTTCCCCTGCTCACGCAAGTGTGTGCGCACGGCGCACCATGTGTGTGTTTAAATGATAAAGGCTGCATTTATTATTATGATTGTTAGATTTGTTTTAAAGATTTGTTTTTGCCTTACCTGACTTAACCTATTCATAGATAATGTACAAGTGAAGATTGTTGGGGAAAGAGAGAGGGAGTCCTGTCCTGCAGGTCATCAATGACCGGGACTCGAACGCACGAGGCGCTGTCAGGCCAGAGCCTACACTAGACGTGGCGTCGTCATGCGCCTGGACCGGCGGGTTCCCCCAAATGGTCCATGTGTTGCGAACACAGTGAGCGAGAGTCCTGATTTTACTGTATAAACCAGGCAGAAACGTGTGTGTGTGTGTGTGTGTGTGTGTGTGTGTGTGTACTGTACACTAGTACTGATAACTACAGCTGTGGCACCACTAAACCGACAGCATTTCATCACTGAAAACAGAAAACTCTCTGAGTCAGACCTTTAGCTTCATGCATGCTGCGTGTCTGTTGCAACTTCAGCAACAACTGATATTATTATTGATGCTTATACTTTCCTAAAGTCCTGTAACCGAAAATGGTGTGGGTGCGGCTGCCTCGCCCGTGGCGCAAAATGACACGGGCGATGAAGCCGCACCCACACCATTTCGCCTGCCCCCCCAATTGGGAAATGTTACATCTGCCCCTGCCAGGCATGCGCACGTACGTACGTGCGCGTGAGTCTGAACATTTCAGCATTAGGCATGTGTTTTCAGCGACGGCGGCGTGGAAAAGGCATTCCTTAGCGATGAGCTAAAGTACCAGCGTCTTAAAGGATGCCATTATATAAAGCCCTGCCTGGGTACGAATGTAAATTACATGTGCTTATATTTGGAAGCCCTGCTAATGGTCCAAATTTAACCAAATGATGTCCCACGTCTGCCGTAAGTGGCAGTTGCCAATTGCCATACATGGAGATTTCCCCTGTCCTTGAAGTGTGTGTGTGTGTGTGTGTGTGTGTGTGTGTGTGCGTGTGTGTGTGTGCGCGTGCGTGCACGAAAGACAGAGTGGAACTTTACTGCTTAGTATGTGGTTCAACACTTTGAAGCACACATGCACATTTCTACACAAACACGCACGTACACACACACACGTACACACGCATGCACGCGCGCACCCCATTAGCTCAGTATTTGCAACAATTGTATCAAGCAGATTGCAACAACAACCCCCAAACTAGCAGCCGAGTTGCGCTTTCATCTAGCGCCGCTATGCTAATACGAGAATCAAACGAGTTGACATTAGGAATAATTGTCTTTTTTTTCTCTCTGTGGCTTGCGCAACTCGCTCTACAATCTGGGCAACATGAAAGGTCTGATCGCTGAGCATGGTGGTGGCGGCGGCTGCTGCTGTCGCATCATTCGTCTCGTTAACTTTTCATAACGGGGCTTATGTTTTTCTTTTATTTTTTGTAGTATAAGGCAAACCCTTTAGATGTCTCTCTCTAGTCTAAACATGCCGCTCTCTTAAGGAGCACTTCCTTTTCTGTGAGCTGCCCTCATTCATGAGCAAAACACTGCACACAGTTAACTAGAACTGCAGGCTGCCGAGTGCCTAATCGTTGCATGGGCCACGGCCCACTGCAGTAGGACGACTTTAGAATCAAACCTGTGCATGCGGCTTGTGTGTCAGGCTGCATTGGAGTCTGCGTGAGAACATTCACCGTAGGCTACTTCCACTATCTGTTACATTTGATCCACACGCCCCAAACTCTTCTCCTGAACCGCACATTCGCTCCTAATCTTCTGCCTCAATCAGACTCCATCTTAGTCCATAACACTTGCTTTTCCTTTTGTTCATACTTGAGGTAAATCGCTGTGGCTTAAGAGCGTCTGCTAAATGCCTAAATTATAAATTGTAAATCAATAGTCGGATTAACTGTTGCGCCTCTGTTTGTGCGTGTGTGTGTTTGTGCGTGCACACGTGTTTGTGTGTCCATCCCTGCTCCGGGGCGCTGCGAGGTTCTTTCCCCTTCGTGGCCACTGGTCCATGACGGGGACATTCTAACTCGCAGGGGCCCTCGGCGAGGGAATGGATTAACCAACATGAACAACAAGGGCTCTATTAAACTCCCACCAAACCCCTTCCATCGCTGTCCTTTTCAGGCGTCCAGTTTGCTTAACGGGGGCGCCTCTTCTGAACCCCTCTCTCTCTCTCTCTGCTGCCCATGGGTGCAGGGGCCCTTGATAAATGGGTGCCTCATAGTTTGCGTGGGTGTACCCCCCCACACGCACGCACACACACACACACACATTGTAGCCTTTGATGTACATGATGTATAGATTTCTTTCAGACTTTAATTAGACCAGGAAGGTTGTACCTGCAAAGACATCCTGTTCACTTAGAGCGGTGGTTTTCAACCAATGGTCCGGGGACCACCAGTGGTCCTTGAGATGGTTCCAGGTGGTCCCCAGCTAAGTTGGTTAACCAGATGAAAAGTTGGTTAAAGATGGAGTGCCATGATTGTTTTCTACCCTAAAATGTTTGTTAAACTGTCATTTTTATGATTCCACCCTACCAGTTCATTAAGTATGCCTGGTTTGCCTGGTGGGTGGTGATGGGTGTAGATCCACCTGAACTGAAGCCACGTCCACAGCTTTAGTTGCATGATAAAGGGGGAGGGGTTAGGGGAGGGGCTGAGCATGTGATGTCACTATATTGAAGTTTTTTTCATTGGCACGTTTGACTGGAAAGGTTCAGCCCCCAGGAAGAAACCCTAAATACAAAGGGAAGACATCATTGCACATAAAAGACACACCAAGGGGTTTATTTACATACTGTCACCTCTTAAACATGTACAAAATTGGAAAAAATACAAAAATCACGGCACCCCCTCTTTAACCAGATGTAACTCTTTGAGAGCATAAAAATGAAACCAAATGGACCCTTGCGGGTCCATTTGGTTTCATGTTTACACTCTCAAGAGTTAAAATATTCAGCATCTGAATTAGTCCAAGTCTATACTAGAAGTTAATGGTCATTTTAATCTTTTTGTATATTTGCCTCCCAATTCCATATAGTGGAAAAAAGCAAAGAAAATCTTTAGTTTGGGCGACTAAAATGTCCCCAAATGTGTGGTCCATGCCTCAAATGCTGAATAAATAGCGAGCCCTGGTATCAAAAAGGTTGAAAACCTCTGACGTGTTGTGTATCCGTTATGATACGCGTGGACTGAGCCCACTGAGCATCTAGAGATCTAAAGATCTAAAAAAGTGAAAATAGTGAAAGTTTTTTAGAGGTCTAATCTTAGATTAGACGTTGATTAGATGCCTAATTGACATCTATCTTAATTTAGACGTCTATTAGATGTCTAATGAACATCTAATCTAAGATTAGACTAAAAAAAACGTTCACTTTGTTTGTTGCTGTGTGTACTCTGTATTGGTGGAACAGCTTCCTCCTGTTCGTACTCTCAAAACATAATGATATGAACTTTTTTTATGATATGAACTTTATTTGTAGAGCACTTTTCAAAACAATGTTACAAAGTGCTGTACAGAATCAAAGAAAACACAAACAGAAGCAATGTACAATAAAATAGAAAGACAATTTGACAGAAACAAAATGAAAAGAAAAAACATTAAAGAATGACAGACATGAGTGAGAGGTTATGGGGTTGTTAAAAAGTACTCCCTAAAGAGATGGGTTTTTAACCTAGTTTTAAAAACAGTTACTGATGGGGCAAGTCTTATGTCTATTGGCAAGGCGTTCCAGAGCTTGGGGGCCCGTGCGGTAAAGGAACGGTCACCGCGGGTGACCATGTTTGTCCGAGGGACAGCTAAAAGGGCCCTGTTTGAGGACCTGAGGTTGCGGCCAGAGTTTGGCAGGGTCAGCATCTCCCGGATGTAAATGGGAGCCAGTCCATTCAGAGCTTTGAAAGTAATGAGTAAAACTTTAAAATCACATCTGGCACTCACAGGTAGCCAATGTAGTGATGCTAGAATGGGTGTAATATGATTGCGTTTTTTTTGTATTGGTGAGTAGACGGGCGGCGGAGTTCTGTACTAACTGTAATCGGGAAAGGTTTTTTTTGGGTAAACCAGAGTAAACTGAGTTGCAATAGTCCAGGCGTGAGGAAATGAGGGCGTGAATGACTGTTTCCAGATCCGGAGGTGCGAGAAATGGTTTAATCTTGGAGATATTTCTGAGCTGAAGGTAGCAGGATTGGACAACAGTAGTGACTTGTTTATTAAAAGAGAGGTCAGAGTCAAAGACCACTCCGAGGTTTCGGGCTGCAGGAGTGACATTTGTGGACAGGGAACCAAAATGTGAGTGAAATGTGGAAGTTTGACTAGTGGGACCGAATAAAATGATTTCAGTTTTGGCTTGGTTGAGTTGGAGAAAATTCTGAGTCATCCAGTCTTTGATGTCGGAAAGGCAGTCCAAAATGCGTGAAATGTTGCCTGCATCTGGTTTTAATGGCATGTAAAGCTGAGTGTCATCTGCATAACAATGGAAATTTATGTTGTGGGATCTGATGATGTTGCCGATTGGGAGCATATAGACACAAAAGAGGAGGGGCCCTAGGATGGAGCCCTGCGGCACCCCACATGTGAAGGGGGCCCGCGAGGAGGAGGCCTCTCCAATCGTGACGGTAACGCTCCTGCCCGTCAGATAGGACGTCAACCAGTCCAATGCCACGTCCTTGATTCCGGCCCAGTGCTCAAGTCTATTGATTAAAATTGAGTGATCCACGGTATCGAAGGCGGAGCTTAAGTCCAGGAGAAATAGTACCGAGCAGTCCCCGGAGTCGGCGGCAAGGAGCAGGTCATTGGTGACTTTCAGGAGAGTTGTTTCGGTACTGTGTAGGGTGCGAAAACCTGATTGGAATTTTTCAAAAATACTGTTAAAATTCAAGTGCGAAATCAATTGAATAGAGACTGCTTTTTCTATAACCTTAGACAGGAAGGAAAGTTTAGAAATGGGTCTGAAATGGTTAAGAATGAGGGGGTCAAGGGAGGGCTTTTTTAATAACGGCTCTACAAGGGCAGTTTTCAAGGAGCTGGGAAAAACGCCCGTAGTAAGGGAACAGTTTAAAATATCTAAAATGGAAGGCCCGACTGTGTCCAGGACCTCTTTCAGTAGCGTGGTGGGGATGGAGTCTAAAGAGCAAGATGATGATTTCATTACGGTTATTGTCTCATGGAGTGTTGCTAATGAGATTGGCTGAAAGGAGGTGAGGTGAGAGGTGATTAGTGGACAGATGTCCGGGGTTCTGGTAACTGGGGTGAGGTTCTTTCTTATGTTATCCACCTTATTTAAAAAATGGTGGAGGAACTCTTCACATTTTTCATGAGAAGCCTCCAGAGGCTGACTAGGCATTGGGCTGATAATTGAGTCAATTGCTTTAAACAGTATTTTGGGATTGTGAGAATGTGATGTAATGAGATTAGAATAATAGCTGCTTCTGGCATCTTTCACTGCGGTTTGGTAGCGGAGCATCAATTCCCTGAGGTGGTCAAGGGTGGAGGTGAGTCTGTGTTTCTTCCATTGTCTCTCAGCCTTCCTGCATTGCCTCTTGATATCTCTGGTTTGATCATTCAACCAGAGCATGGCCTTCGGTTTATTGATTTTAGTTTTAAAAGGAGCAATGGAGTCCAAGATATGGGTACATTTGTTGTTAAAATCTTCAACTAAATTATCAACCGACTGTGGTGGAAGGATTGTGGAGTTAGTTGGGGTGG
Source organism: Benthosema pterotum (assembly GCA_039105355.1). Classification (NCBI taxonomy): domain Eukaryota; kingdom Metazoa; phylum Chordata; class Actinopteri; order Myctophiformes; family Myctophidae; genus Benthosema; species Benthosema pterotum. The sequence continues at coordinate 42,877,587 of CM076971.1, forward strand.
CGAGAAAGGCCTGACTGAAAAGAAAACTTGAGTTTGAATTTATTGTACGGGCCTTGAATGAAGTGCGTGGGGGAGGAGTTGGTAAGTGGAGCATGGTGAGAAAAACTATGGCTTTATGATCAGAGGGAGGGAATTCTATGGTATCTAGGTTTACCAGAGAAACACCATGAGTGAGTACTAAATCAAGTGTGTGCCCCAATTTGTGAGTGGGACCTTTTACATGTTGTGTCAGGTTTAGGGATTCATAAAGGTCAATAAAATCAGTGACATTGCTCGAAAGAGGACAGCAGACGTGGGTGTTGTAATCCCCAGTCAATATAATATTGTCATACTTTGCCATAATGATAGAGAGGAACTCTGAAAATTCCTCTAGGAACCCAGCCACATGTTTTGGGGGCCTATATATTACAGCACATAAAACAGGTGAGTTTCCGTTAATGATAAAGCAAAATAATTCAAAAGAAGAATAGCTGCCAAAGTTGACAGGTGAACACTTAATACGATTTCTGTAAACTATTGCCAGGCCACCACCATGGCCTAATCTAGGGTGGTTGAAGTAGGAATAGTCAGGTGGGCAGGTCTCTTTCAGAGTTGGCGAGTCACCTGGACCCAGCCAAGACTCGGTAATCATGAAGATGTCAATATTTGAGGACATTATAAAGTCTCTGCAAATAAAGGACTTATTTCTAAGTGATCTCACGTTTAATAGACCCATAGTAAGGGATATAGTGACATCTGGTGGTGAGATGGCACGTTTCAGGCTGCGGAGATTGGAATGTACAATGCCACGAGATTGATTGACGGTTAATAATCTAGGTCTGATTATAGTTTTAATGTTATCTATGGTGGTTTGGACAAGAGTATGATCAACTATGGATGAGATTGGTGAAGATTGTGGAGATGACGATGATGATGGTGAAAATGAACATGTAATTCCTGGTGCTGCACCCATAGAAATATCTATGGCTGCACCGGGCGATTTGCCTGGTCCCAGTCCGTTAGTATGTGCGGCGATGGAGAGAGCGGAACTAACGGTCTGAGGGCTAGGACCAGGGGAATGTCATTGGTGCAACACATCCGACCTGTCTGCGCTGTCGGCGTTGGCCATGGCGTTGGCCCGTGGGGGACATGGAGGGGGAGGAGGTGGTGGTGAAGTAGCGTTACGCACGTTTAGCGCGATATTGGCTGAGAGTGCCTGGGCACCGTGTCTATTTGGGTGGAGGCCGTCTCGGCTGAAAAAGGAGGGGCGGCCCCAAAACAAGTTAAAGTTATCTATAAACTCGAAGTTGTGTTTGTGGCAAAAACGTTTGATCCAGGTGTTAAAACTAAGGATTCTACTGAAGCGGCCGTCTCCCCGGTTCCATGTTGGAATCGGGCCAGATATAAGAAAGGACAGATTGCTGCGGACCAGTACATCAATCATCTGCAGGAAGTGCTCTTTTGTCAGCTCTGAGTGGCGGAGGGATTGATCATTAGTTCCGACATGGACTACGATTGTATTGACTGATGGAGATAGCGTATTGATCACACCTGGCAGCTTTTCGACCAGTGCGGGAATGGTGGCTCCGGGAAAGCAATGGATTTCGGTTCGATGGACTTTCACATTTCGAAGAATGGAATCACAGATGATCGCCCTCGATGGTGGATGTATAGTCGATGGTACACTTTCATTTTTGTTTAAGGCCCCGACGTGGGTTTTATGGGCTGGTGGAGCGGACAGCCTGGGACTTTTATGTGGAGAAGAAGCCCTGCTCATTTTGGGAGTAGCGTTTTTTTGTGAAATAGTGCTCCTGGGCCATTTCCATGTATTTGCCAATGTTGGGATTATTTGAGCCGGATTTGAAGACGGAACGTTTGGAGACTGTACTGTCTGGAGGGTCGCAGCCTGTGTGGAGGGGGGGCATGGGGGGTTGAGGACGGGCGGCTTGAGAGGCCGCCTGACTGGAGTCGTACGGCTGTCTCTATCATTTGTTTACGACTATTTTTTGTTTTGGTTGCCGACGAATTGGATCTTACTACGGGGGGGCGGGGGGCAACGGGAACGGATAGCGGGGGAAAGTCCTCTATGCTGCTCAGTAACATGAAATTGTTACTGGTGGCGAGGGGCTGGTCGTTGCACGGAGGGAGGGGTGGCGGGGGTCCCCCGTGTTTGCTCCGAGAGACCAGCGACCATGGGGCTGGAGTTGAGCTGGCCGGACCACCGACGCAGGAGCCGCCGAGTAGGGGACCGCTGCGGGTAACCGGCACGGTGTCATCTAGCTCTCCATAACGGATCTTACTGGCTGGACCACCGACACAGGAGCTGCCGACTTGGGAGCCGCAGCGGTTGTCTGGCACGGTGTCATCCAACTCTCTGGAGCGGATCCCGATGCGATGCGCTGGAGGTGAGCATTGGACGGTGTCATCGGGCTCGCTCGGCCTGGGGATCTTGTCCATCGCAGCGGCAGGGACCACCGGACCGATCGGTTCGTCCACGAGGACCGGGGGCGAGTCGCTGGGGCTGTCAGGCCAGAGGGAGTCGAAAAAGGTCTCATCTTCCTTTATTTGATGGAGTCGGGACACCCTCATCCGCAGCTCGGAGACCTCCTGGGACAGCCGATGACAACTGCTGCAGGTAGGTGAAGCCATGCCAGTAGGCATGGAGCCTGAAATAGAGAGTAGCTGTGGCCAGTAAAATGTTCAAGAGCAATGAACTATACGGGATGCTTTGTGGCTGTGGAAACTCGTTATTGTCGGCCCAGAAAGGCACCTACCCGCGAGGGCCACGCAAGTGGTGGCCCGGTGCGGTGAGTGGGTTTTCAGACTGGGTTTTAGCTGAAGAGTGCTGTGCAGTAGTGAAACCTACCCGCGAGGGCCACGTAGGTGACCCGGTGCGTTGTGTAGTCTCAGCGTTGGTAGATCCTGGGCGGCGACCGCATCCTGCGGGACCGTGGATTGGGTTTGTCGCTCCAGGCTGGTGCTGGTAGTTAGGCAGGCTGATCAGGTTGAGTTGATGCCGAATGTTTAGGATAAAATAAGTGATAAGAACCCACAGGAGCAGAGCTGTTGTGGTAGCCTCTGCTACCTGTCAGGTTAGCAGTAGTAGGCTGCTATCGCTAGCCCAGGTGGGAGCTGGACTATAGCTAGCCTCATATGCACAAAACGGTAGTTCTGATCATTAAAACAACCACGGTGGGTTAAGAGTTATGGGTTAAGACACTTATGGTCTTAAAGTTGGGGTGATCCGAGTAAAAGAAAATAATAAAAACGATAGATTACAAGACTAGTGCCTCGGCGTCTCTGTGACAGCGTCTCTGTGACAGCGTCTCTGTGACAGCGTCTCCAATATGATAAGGACAAAGCCGGGCCTTAGAGTAGTGGCACCACTCAAAAAAACAACAATGTTAATGGATAGATGAAATCACATCATAAATAATAATCAGTAAGACGCCTCTGGGGGTGAGGCGCACACATCAACATATGGAATGTCAGGTCAGCTCCTTTATATGAAGATCTAAGGGTTTGAAGTTTAAGTTCAGATGTAGAGTCGCCCTGATATTGTTCATATTAGGGGATTAATACCTCCATCCCTGATGAAGTCACGAGGCAGTTGATTGTTTTCACTGAAAATGACTGAAAACCTTTCAGTAATGTCATGAAGAAATGAAAGAAAGATCCAAGACATTTTATGATTCAGAACCAATATTTAAGAAGTCGTAAAATAGCCAATCTACATCATGCTCACACCAAAATTCAAATCACCATGTTGTGATCTTGTAGATCTGCTACTGTCACTAGTTTGGATTGCAAATATCTAATTTTTGTGGGGAATCCACTAGTGATGGCACATTGTCTGCTTTCAGTATCGGACACGGCCTGTAACAAAGTGTAAAAAGTATGCATCCCGCAAGTTTGTTTCAAGTTCAAGCAAGTTCCTTCACTTTTTTTTTCGTCTTTGTACCCTTTTTAAGTCTGCTCGACCTTTAGCCCGGCGCTGTGATACCGAGAGGCGGTACACTTTGATCACTTTGAATCGCACTGCACTATAGTCTCAAATGAAAATGGACCGAAAATGAAATTCACCAAAAAAGCCTCACAGGCAAATGTCAAAATTGCAATCGCAGGAGGAGATAATGTTCATTTGGGGAGTGTTTTGGGGGAGGGGGGAGGGGGCAGCGGACTTCAAATGGCTAACGCTCCGAGGAGGAAAAAGAAGATCCACAGATGGAATATGAAGACAGGCGAAAAATGACCTTTTAAAAGTTTTAAAAGTGGAAATCCTTCCAGTTGAACCTTCCCGTTCTTATCCCGCGGTTCCCGTTCAAACTTCTCCCCTTCGCTGTGTTGAATTAGGATGATGAACTCTCCCAATCAGGAGCGGATGTAACATTTCCCAATTGGGTGGGGGGGCAGGAGAAAATGGTATGGGGGCGGCTTCCTCGTCTGTGGCGCGAAGCGACACAGGCGATGAAGCCGAACATTTTCGGTTTCAGGACTTTTGTTAGGCAAGTAAAGCATCAGTAATAACATCAGTTGTTGTTGAAGTTGCAACAGACACGCAGCATGCATAAAGCTAAAGGTCTGACTCAGAGTGTTTTCTGTTTTCAATGATGAAATGCTGTTGGTTTAGTGGTGCCACAATTGTAGTAGCAGTAGTAGTGATTCTTATCATTTTATCGTGGGTTGTTTTGCATTCCATCATGTTTGGTGGGACAGTCAGGGTATTTAGGGGGGCCCCCCCCCCCCCATGTCCACAACTAGATCCGCCCCTGATGACGAACCCTCCCGATACATTATGCAAAGTAATCAAATATCTGCGCTGCTGCGGCAGCGTACGGCGGCTCTGGGTATATTGCTTTGAAAGTGATGAGGCCGGTGTGGCCCCTGCGACCTCTCTCTCGTCCCACGCCTCTACATATCTCTCCCTTTCTCTTCTTATCCATCTATCCATGCGTGTCTCGGAGGCTGGCATCTGTCCACCATTTTAATGAGATGAGAGGCCACAGGGGTGATTGAACTTATCTAAAACACTCGGGAGGGGGAAAAAAGTGCTTTTCCCTGTTGGACTGACACTGCCAGAAAAGAGACTGACATTAATCAGTGAAAGGAAAAAAAAAGAAAAGAAAATCACACTTTAACTAAGTAAGAGAGGGACGCTCTTATCATCATACATTGCATTCTGTGCCCAGCCATTCCACGCTCCTATTACGGCGCTGACAGATGTACACAAAAAGCTGTTCATATAGAAGGGGCTATAGCCTAAAGCCCATGCCTAGATCCGCCCCTGCTGCTCCAAGACCTATAGAGCTCTCTGCTGTCTGTCTGGGTACGACGAGAGAGAGAGAGAGAGAGAGAGAGAGAGAGAGAGAGAGAGAGAGAGAGAGAGAGAGAGAGAGAGAGAGAGAGAGAGAGAGAGAGAGAGAGAGAGAGAGAGAGAGAGAGAGAGAGAGAGAGAGAGAGAGAGAGAGAGAGAGAGAGAGAGAGAGAGAGAGAGAGAGAGAGAGAGAGAGAGAGAGAGAGAGAGAGAGAGAGAGAGAGAGAGAGAGAGAGAGAGAGAGAGAGAGAGAGAGAGAGAGAGAGAGAGAGAGAGAGAGAGAGGAGGAAAGCGATGAGATAGAAGAGGGAAAGAGAGGGAGACAGGAAGGGTTACTATGTGTGATGTGAGAGCCGCGTATCAGCCCAAACTTCTATTAATAACTAAACACAACAGTCCACAGTCACAGTTCTCTATGATAGGAGCATAGTGGTTTCAAAGTGGGGACTGTCCCTAGCAAAAGTAGTCCCTGGCACCTGCCATAGCATTTGCCCTAGCCTTGACGACCACACATTCAGTCAGTTAGATGGCATTCTATGTAGATGGCACTCTATATCTTAAAGGGGGAAACAACATGAAATTCAACTTTTTTCTTTTATTTTTTTTGTATTTTCAGTGCTCTCATGTGTGTTTTCTAACTCCACAAATAACCAAGTTTGAACAATCAGGCTTTCATATCAAATAGGAGTGTTATTGGAAATTGCTTTCAGGAACATCTCATCTGATGCCTAGATCCGCCCCTGACCTGCACCCTCAAAGCTAATAGGAGAGGCTCCTGAAAAATGGGAGTTTGGAAAGATCGTAATCTATTTGCCGAGGTACGAGCACAAAGGAACACCCCGCATGGGAGTAATGAACAGAACACCCTGTATCAAACACATACTGTACATGCAATCGCGTGTGTGCGCGCGCACGCGCACACACGCTTGCATGCAAAATAATGTGGGTTACACCACTGGAAATGTCAGAGCAAGATACAAGAACAAAGAAGTCTCTATCCTTCTGTGCGGTAATAAGTCTATAGTTAGATTTGAGTGTGAACACGCACGCACCCCCCCCCTCCAAATTAGGGTTAATTGCACTACTCTGTGTTTGTGTGCGTGTACGAGGTCCGTGCGCGACCATGCTCCGACATGCACATAAACTTAATGGTTGTTGTTCTCTTCGTTGTGCGACTGCGTGTTTTTTGTTTTTCTGCTTTTTTGCGTCGGTGGAGTGACATTCTCGGCCCCAGCGGAGCACACAACAACAGAGTCAACAGCATGCTTCTGAGGTCACCGGCTGTGTCCCAATGAAACGGCATTCCTGGCGCTCCCACGGTAACGTGCACGTGGGGGGGTGCTATTGGCTAGGCAACGTCGCATTGATTCCACTTCACCACACCATGGTGCCACAGCTAGTGACTGGTAACTGTGTTACCCTGCCGCAGGGGCGGATTTAGGCATGGGCATGGGGGGGGCCCAGTCTGCCCCCCCCATGCCCATGCCTAGATCATGGGGGGGGCCCAGTCTGCCCCACCAAACACGATGGCATGAGAAACAACCCAAGATATTTCAAGTTAAAGTGCCTATATTTAAAAAGATACAAAACACTACTACTGCTAGTGACCAACTGGCACTACTAAACCAACAGCATTTCATCATTGAAAACAGAACACTCCCTGAGTCAGACCTTTAGCTTTATGCATGCTGCGTGTCTGTTGTAACTTCAACAACTGATGTTATTATTGATGCTTTACTTGCCTAATAAAAGTCATGTAACCGAAAATGGTATGGGTGTGGCTTCATCGCCCGTGGCGCAAAGCGACCCGGGTGATGAAGCCACCCCCTTACCATTTCTTCTGCCCCCCCCCAATTGGAAAATGTTACATCCGCCCTAGGGTGGATCAAAAAAGCACAAGTTTTTGATTTTCTTGTGTCTCACCCCCTAATTATGTTCCAATGGACAAAAAACTACTTTGTTTAAAATTTGGTTGAATTTGAAGCATATTTAGAGGTAGCTCAATCACCCAGAAGTTTATCACTATTTTGTATTGGAGTACCAGTTCACAGTAGTACCAGTTCACCATAAAAACCTGATTAAATGGTGTACCAAACTTTTCTCAGTTGATCCTTATGTATTTTGTCCCGTAGAATTCATTTCTGCAATGTACATCTTTGTAATTCGCATAATTAATGAGATAATCTGCATATTTGATTAATTATGCTAATTATCTCATTAACTATGCGTGATACAGAAATATATCAAGCAGAATTGGATTCTTCGTTAAAAATCATGTTAAGAACAACTGAGAAAAGTTTGGTACACCCTTTAATCAGGTTTTTATGGTGAACTGGTACTACTGTGAACTGGTACTCCAATACAAAATAGTGATAAACTTCTGGGTGATTGAGCTACCTCTAAATATGCTTCAAATTCAACCAAATTTTAAACAAAGTAGTTTTTTGTCCATTGGAACATAATTAGGGGGTGAGACACAAGAAAATCAAAACTTGTGCTTTTTTGATCCACCCTAATCCGCCCCTGCCCTGCCCTCTACTTTGTCTGTCTGTCTGTCTGTCTGTCTGTCTGTCTGTCTGTCTGTCTGTCTGTCTGTCTGTCTGTCTGTCTGTCTGTCTGTCTGTCTGTCTGTCTGCCTTGCCGTCTGCTTTGTCTGTCTGTCTGTATGGGGTGCCGTGATTTTTATTCCACCCTAAAACATGTCCTTTTGTTTATGCGGACACGCTCACCAGTTTGTTAAGTTTGCCTGGTGGGTGGTGATGGGTGGAGATCCACCTGAACTGAAGCCACGCACACAGGTGTTGTTGTATGATAAATGACATATATAAATCAAAAGGTGATATTGTGATATCCAGTGCTGGGCAAGTTACTGGGAAAATGTCGTAAGCTACACTACTTGTTACACTCAAAGAATGTAGCTACACTACAAGCTATCCCCAGAAAATTGTAGCAAGCTACACTACAAGCTATTCCCAGAAAATTTTAGCAAGCTACACAACAAGCTACATGACAAAAGTAACTTGCTACATCAACACTACATATATACTATATGAATATATAGCTCTACCTAATGTACAACTTTCTAAACATAATATGTTGTTTGTTTTGTCTTGCTTATTTCCCTTCTTTTTTTATCCTCTCGTCTGTAAAGCACTTTGAGCTGCATTTTGTCATGACAGGTGGTATACAAATAAATTCTACCCATTGAAAATCGGTGGAATTCGAAAACGTGAGTGTGAAGTAAGTAGTAGTAAGCTATACTACTTGTTACTCTTAAAAAAATGTAGCTACACTACAAACTATTCCCAGAAAATCGTAGTAAGCTACACTACAAGCTATCCCCAGAAAGTTATAGTAAGCTACACTACAAGTTACGGGAAAATGTAGTTAGCTTTCTTTTTACTGTCAAGGATTCAATCTCCTGGAAGACACCCTAACTACAAAGAGAAGACGTCAGTGCACACAACAACCACACCAAGGGTCCTAATGAACTACTGACACTGCGTAAACACGTGAAAAACAATAAATAAATCACGGCACTCCATCTTTAATGGGAAGAGTGGGTGTTTCTAATCATAGACCTTGCACTTTTATGCAAACATATGGCACACAAATAATGCACAAGCCAGTGACTTACTGTACTAAATAAACGTGCAAAAGTACTCAAACATTATTTGAGTAGAAGTAAAATGAATTGGAAACACTCAATGCGAAGCAGGCGCGTCACCGCGTCTGGAAAGATGCGGGTGCTGATTTCGGTTTAGGGTTAAATTGAAAAATTTTGGGCTTTTTTCCCCCCTCTAAAACACTTTTTACTAATATTTCACAATAAATGTAATGGTTACACACTTCAATGAAGCAGTGTTATAATGCAGTACAAGACTGACTGTGACGAGATAAAACGGCTATCTATGATGACTAAAATATGACGAGACGTTTGTGAGTTATGGTTGACCTGACGTGTCGAGACGAGAATGTAGTGGATTGACGAAAAAGTTTCAAAACCGCACCGTCGACGACTGTGCAACTCATATCAAAGCAATGAATGCAAGCGGCCGGTCACCCCGTCTCCCTCCTTCCCAGATCAGTGCCTGCCATCTAGTAGAAGAGTTGCGACATTGATGGGTCACAAACTGAACGCTCGCACTTCTGTTCATGCAGCCTGAATAGGGACAAACTGGAGTTGGAAATGTATTGTTTTCAATGAGAGCGACAGCGCAAATAAGAGCTATTTTATGCATGCTTTCAAGCGGCTGTTGCAAGGCTGTTGCCGGAGGCCGTTGCATTACTGCCTATACTTCAGGTCCAGGACTTGTCCCTATTTGTTGTCCCCATTCCCGATTCGAGTCTCAGTAGAAAAGCCCCCATGGAACTTGCCTCTTCTTGGAGTGGACGGAGTTGTCGTAACTCTGTCTACACTATATGGTTCATATGGCTCTGCCTCTCCCGCAGCATGGACAGTTGCGATTTGGCCAGCACCAGCACCCCCACTTTTTCACATCATTTTTTTTCCGACATGAAAAGTTGCGGGTGCTGAGGCACCCGCATAGTGAATGGCGGTGACGCCCATGATGCGAAGTACAAATACCTCCAAATTGTTCTGTACTGTACTTAAAGGAGAGTTTTGTGCTTGGAGGCTTTCTTACCTTTTATTGTCGTTACGTTGTTCATACACAGGTGTTATTTTGTGCAAAAAATGAATTATTGGCTAATTTCCTCTACCTCCCCATAAGCCCCTAATGGAGCGCTGGGTTTTAGTTCTGAAGTTTTTGAAGTTTTAGGCTGAAGGAAATAAGCGAATTGGCATAGCACTAAAACCTAGCACCCCATTAAGGACTTACTGTATGGTGGGGTAGGGGAATGAATAGCGTATAATTTATTTTTGCACAAAGTAACACCTGGGCGACGTTGGCATGGACCTAACGACTGTTAAAGATAAGAAGAAAGCCTCCAAAACTCTTATTTTATTTATCTTCCTATTTTTTTCTAAGTACGCTACTTAAGTTGCCTTCCGCCACTGGCATTAGTTGCCGTATAGGATTGGCTTATTTAGCACTAGCACAATGGGGGGTGTATTCAGTGATTGCAGTTCAACACACAAACCTGTATCCAACACGTGCATACGGTATATGCCTTATAGTTTAACAACACTGCTACTCGGTGATTCGGCGATTCAGAGCAGGCTGGGGGGAACTTGGCAATAAAAAAGCAGAGGAAAACCGGGTTAAGTGAATGCGTGTCAAAAAAGTGAATCGGCTGGGAAGTGTGTGCATGGCGGCGAGGATTTGGGAGTTTCAATGTAAAGACTTTAACGAGAAAAGCTTAGTGGCGGATTTTTGCAGCGGCAGAAGCAAAGAAACCGCTCATACGTGCACGCGCCCACACGTACATGCACACACACACACACACACACGCCGGCACGCAGACACACACGAAGTAGGAGAGAAGTAGCTCCACAGGCTGACAGATAAGCTAAAGTAATAACAGTGCCATCTCAGCTAATTTTAGCTCTGTTAGTCTGTATAGAATGTACCACGGCACTCATGGCAACATTTCTGGTTAAACCGAGCTCAGTGTTTGCTTCTGTCTCCGTCTCGTTGTGAGTTTGCAGATCGACTATTTTCGGCTCGCAAACCAAGCCCACGCTGTTGTTCTCTCTTCTGCCTAACATTTTACTCTAGTTTTTATTTGTTGTTTTCAAAACTGTTAATAGTTTTACCGTATTGTCCTGAATATAAGACCACTCTGGTTATAAGCCGAACAGCATTTTTCAAGATTCATTTGTGGAAAAAAAGAACACTGGATGTCAAATAGTATAGACCCCGAATATCCGACCACATTTTTCAGGATGATTCCATGGGGAAAAAACATTGTCTTATATTCAGACCAATAGGGTAGTTACCATAGCTTTATTGTCTGAAGTTAATTTCTTTTTGTTTGGGGCCCACTAGGCGCAGACCCACAAAGCTGAGTAAACTGTAAACGCCATATAGTTTAAAGTCAAGCCCCAAGAGGGAACGGCTGTCCAACGTTGAAGCTGCCACTAGTGGCCAAAAGTGGAACTGCAGCACAGTTTGCTGGAGGTTGATGTGCATGACGTGCATCAACTCAGACCTGCTCTGAACTTCTCGCTCGCTCAAACCATTTGGTTATAATGGTATACTCCGGGCCTCTGGTGGCTTCAAAACTTCACTGAGCAACTTATTTTGAAATGAATAACCGAAAATCCTGAAAATCGTTGATTATTTTTGATTGTTCATTTGGTTTCCCGTTAGACGCTACCTTAGCAGCAGCTACTCTGTTAGAATTTAGATTTAGAAGACACACTCAGGTTCTCAATGAGCTAAATCAGGGGTTTTCAACCTTTTTCATCCCAGGGCCCACCATTTATTCAGCATTTGAGCCACGGACCACCATTTGAGGACATTTTTGGCCCCACAGCCCCCAAAACTAAAGATTACTTTTGCTTCTGTCCATGACCATTAATCGTCTAGTTGTGTAGACTTGGGCTAATTCACATGATGGATATTTTAACTCTTGAGAATGTAAAAATGAAACCAAATGGACCCGCCAGGGTCTGGTTAAAAAACTTAGCTGGGGACCACCTGAAACCCTCTCAGGGACCACTGGTGGTCCCCGAACCACCTGCTGAAAACCCCTGTGCTAAATGAACCCCTCGAAAAACTGTGAACGGAGAAGAACTGCTTCCTCTCGGATTGGCTTGTGTTGCCTTGACACACAGTGAACTGCCAACTCATGTGTATGTACTAATATACTGTACGCACACACACAAACATGCGTGTGTGGAAGAGGTTATATTTACATTGTTGACGTAAACCTCAAGACTGCTGAGAATAGAAAGCAATCTCTCTCTCTCTATCTACCTATGACCTAAGGCCGTGGTTCACAAACGCTGGGTCGGGACCCAAGTTTGCATTGCTGAACCATTTTATTTTGTTCGCTTATACAAAGAAAATCTTAAGAAATCACTGATTTCATTGACGCTGGGTTACTTTAAAGGGGTAGTTCCGCTTACCCTGTATTCCCTAGAAGCAGCGGTTTCCTTTGCAAACAAACATTGTGAACAGTGATTTATCGCACAATTTTAGACTGGAGATGTTCACACTTGTACACACACAGACACACACACTTAAGCAACAGGAAGGTTGGAATGTGTGTCACGACAGTGTAGCCCGGACAACTGCCCGGCCCGGCGGACTTATGCAGCGGACGAGAGAGACTGAGAGCAGCGTGTCTGCGTGACACCATGGAGAGAGAGGGGGAGACAGACAGAGACGGAGGGAGGAGGGGGGTCAGTCGGCCGGGCAGAAAGGCATGTGCGACGCGCCATACACCCGGGAGAGGAATCGCTTTACTTTCACTTCTGCTCACATTGTACTGTATATCTCTGCGGCCGTGTGAGCAATTATGTATAGGCAGACCGGTCGTGCTTCCGTGATTTCTTTGACATCTTGTATGTTTAGCGCTTCGCTTGCTCAGAGAGTTGTCATTTTAGATGACCGACTTGTGATAGAATTTACTAGCCTACATTTTCCCACTAACTTGCCCATCACTGCCTGTTGCGCAGTGCCGTTGTTTCTGATTTGATGTTGTTCCAACAAAGGTAAACTGTTGTTTTTTTTCCCCCAAACAAATCAGAGATAGGTACCTTGCCAGACAGCACTGCGAAGTTGAGGTTGAATATGAACTTCAATGTAGAAATGTAGTCTGGTACCAGGCTAAGACTTTACTAAACTGTCTATTTTCTCGCTTAGAGTTGTATTTCTTTTTGAGCGGTGCAACCACTCCAAGGCCTGCCTGTGTCCCTACTGTATATACATACTCCTGTACACCTCTCATTATGTTGAGCGTATCAACATGGGGGCGCTGTTTCACCAACCATGACGTGATTTTCAAAATAATATACAAGAAACGCAAACACATGAATGAAAAAAAAAAAAAAAAACTACACACACAAACACCCAAAAGTGTGCAACCCAGAGTTGCTATTTTCATATCTTTCCAACGTCCTTTTCAGCTGTCTTTTCAATTTGCTAGATTTTGCTACTTTTGGAGAAAACCCTTACTCCTCAATATGTTTTGTACATTTACTCAAGTTAAATTTAAAATCTGGACTTGTACTTGTTTTTTTTTTTTCCTTAAACTATGCAACAGAGTATTTTTATATTGCGGTATCGGTGATGATAATTCCACTCAAAAGGGAGCACCACTTCCACCACTGAACAGACCACAGTGGAAAGAAAGGGAGAGAGCTTGGAGAGAAAGGACAGGAAAAAGGAGAGAGAGAGAGAGGGAGAGAGAGAAAGAGAATATGGAGATGACGGCAGAGGTATAATTAACATTACGCTGACTCCGGGGAAACGCCTCTCCTTCAATGATATTTCTATCGAGTGCATTGAGCTGACGCCATTATCCAAAGTGAATTGTAACGAGGGAGGTGCGTTTAGTGCGCTCCGAGGTGGTATAGATGGAGGTGGTATATATAGATGATGGAACACACACAGACCCTCCGCCGTTTGCCACGGTCCAAACTGTAAGTGCTTCTGGTCAGGGTCGGATCTAGAGGGGGGGCAGGGGTGGGCATAGCCCACCCACAGGTGGTCCCCAGCCTAAATGGTGGAATGTTGGTTAACCAGATGTAACTCTTTGAGAGCGTAAAAATGAAACCAAATGGACCCTTGCGGGTCCATTTGGTTTCATTTTTACACTCTCAAGAGTTAAAATATTCATCATGTGAATTAGCCCAAGTCTATACACAACTAGAGAATGTGGAAGATTAATGGTCATTTTTGATCTGTATGTTTTGACTGTTTGTTGTTTCCCAAATGCAGCCTGGAATTATGGACAAAAGCAAAAGACCTTTTAAGTTGTGGGATCTGTGGGGTAAAATGTCATCAAATGGTGGTTTCGTGGCCACCCCGCTATTCTTCCAGCCCACCCTAGTAGGGATGGCTAAATCCGGCCCTGCAGGGTGGGTGGGTGCGGGGTGAGGGGTGGGGAGGGTAAGGGGTTGGGCATGGCATCAAATTACCACTTGTTAATATTGCTGATTGTTAACAGCAACAGAAAGGACAGAATGGAGAGGTGATATATACAGCACCAGGCCAGTGCCAGCCATGGTCAAGTTGAGTGTTCTACCACTCATAAATCATATCATTACGTACGTTTTGCCTTAACCCCACACTATGCTATTTTTTTTTAATTACATATCCATTCTTTCCGAGTAAACTTTTTCTTTTAATGAGATGTGGAAATGCCACAGACCAACAGCACGCACACCAAGTTGCGATCATGATTTTATTTATTTTATTTTTATTTTTTATTTTTACCCCAGGGGGTCACTGGGGGTGGTCACTGGGCGTGGGGGAAGTCCTTATATGGTCAACGCGTTGGCACAGTCCACTGCTTGGGCTACTGGAGTCCTCCAGGACAGGGGTTTTCAACAGGTGGTCCTGAGAGGATTCCAGGTGGTCCCCAGACTGCTGCACCCACTCCTACCGTTATCAAGTGATAATTCCCAGTAGGCTGCTTATCAGAACCATTTTATCGATGATAGCATGTTGTCTGGAGCCTACTCACTGATAAGATGACAACTGCGATCTTATCCACTGATAACAGTCAAATCAGCTTGCGATTAGGTTTTAGGGTAGGTTTAGAGAAAGGTGTAGCAATGTTTGTAGCAAAACCCTAGCCCCCTCCAACCGTAACTCTAAGCCTAAATCCATGACGCTCAGCCACCTCACAGACATAATCCGCTAACTAAATGATGGTAGGTTGGTTAACCAGATGTAACTCTTTGAGAGCGCAAAACATTTGGTTTCATGTTTACACTCTCAAGAGGTAAAATATTCATCATGTGAATTAGCCCAAGTCTACACAACTAGAGAATGTAGAAGATTAATGGTCATTTGTTGATGTCTATGTTTGACTGTTTTGTTTTCTCCGAAATCCAGCCTGGAATTGTGGACAAAAGCAAAAGAAATCTTTAGTTTTGGGAGTCTCTGGCGGCTAACATGTCATCGAATGGTGTTCCGTGGCTCAGAGGCTGAATCAATAGTGGACCCTGGGATCAAAAAGGTTGAAAACCCTGGCCCTGGTGTAGGTGTGTAATTTAATTTGGGCTCGGCTCCTGACTGTCCATGTATATTATGCCTCCTCTGGCTGTCCTGTTGACCCACTGCAGACCGAGAGAGAGAGGGAGGGAGAGAGAGGAGTCCTGCCTTCCACTCCCAGTGAAACCAGAGCATGGCAGCCATGCCTTTAGCCTCATACCTCATACCACCGTGTCCTCTGGGGCTATTTTTAACACAACGCTGCATGGTCTCACCAAAACCAACACAGTTACACCGCAGACTGCTCTGTGTGCGACGTGTGTGTGAGACACGTGTGCATGTATCCGTGTGTGTATCTCCCCCACCACACACACACAGACACACAACACACACACACACACACACACACACACACACACACACACACACACACACACACACACACACACACACACACACACACACACACACACACACACACACACACACACACACACATTCACTTACACACATCTCTCTCTCTCTCTCTCTCTCTCTCTCTCTCTCTCTCTCTGACTCTTGGAATTTAGATTTAGGCATTTGGGTTATGAGTTGTGCCTTTTTTTTAATGTTGCTGCTTATTTTGGGGGGCGTATTTGCAATGGTGTCCTAACATGTCAGCTGTCCTCACTAGTTATGTAATGCAATAACATCTGCATGTGTGAAATCAGATGGTGTGTGTGAAATGGTAAATGGTGCATTTATATTGTTTGGAACCAAATGGACCCTTTTGGGGGACATGGACCACAGTACAATACCCCCGGACCACCAGGGGTCCACAGCCCACTGGTTGAAGACCCATGCATTAAATCAGTGGTTTTCAACCAGTGGTCTGGAGACCGCCAAGAGGGTTCCAGGTGGTCCTTCAACTAAATTATGGAAAGTTGGTTAGCCAGATTTAACTCTTAGAGAGCGTAAAAATGAAACCAAATGGACCCTTGAGGGTCCATTCGGTTTCATGTTTACACTCTCGAGAATTAAAATATTCATCAATTCAATTAGCCCAAGTCTAGTCTACACAATTAAAGAACGTAGAGAAAAGTTCAATGTTGATCTATGGTTGACTGTTTAGTTTGCCAAATCCAGCCTGGAATTGTTGACAAAAGCAAAACACGTCTTCTTAGTTTTGGGGTCTGTGGGGGTGAAAATGTCAATAAATGGTGGTCCGTGGCTCAAATGCTGAATAAAAAGTGGGCCCTGGTGTGAAAAAGGATGAAAACCCCTGTGAAATGATGGGTTTGTGCCGTTTATGTACTGTGTCTGTCATAAACCTTGTTGCTTAGTAAGTTTGAGGAAAGCAGAATATTCTGGTGCTGCTGCTATAAGTTTCAACACTGTGGCTGGAGAGTGAAATGAGAATGTATGTGACTTCAGGGGGTCTCCATATCATCAAGAGATGTCTGGATCGAGGTATAGCTGTTCCTCGTGCCGTTGTTGTTGAACTGTTGGTGAAGTTGTACGTCGCTGCCCCGCAGCGCTTATCTCTCAGAAGGAAGAAATAAAAAATAAACTCTACAGCATAAAGCGCGCTGCTACTCATCTCCCAATGTCCCCTGGAGGCAACATCACCACCACCACCATCCTCACATCTCAAATCTCCCTTCTTCTCCCCACCAGGGGCGGATCTAGGCATGGGCATGGGGGGGGCAATGCCCCACTAAATACCCAGTCTGCCCCCCCCCCAAACACAATGCCATGCAAAACAACCCAAGTGCTTATTTTTAAAATGATGATAAACACTACTAACGCTACTAACTAACTACAGCGGTGGCACCACTAAACCAACAGCATTTCATCATTGAAAACAGAAGACTCTCTGAGTCAGACCTTTAGCTTTATCTATGCTGTGTGTCTGTTTTGTTGCCTAGTAAAAGTCCTGTAACCGAAGATGGTATTCATCGCCTGTGGCGCGAAGCGACACGGGCGATGAAGCCGCCCCCATACCATTTTTTCTTGCCCCTCCAACATGTTCTCTTGCCCCCCCAAATGGGACATGTTACATTCGCCCCTGCTCCCCACCATCTCTTATCTTGCTCCCTCTCTCTCTCTCTCCTTCCAGTGAAGTACATTAAGGAGATGTCGGCCTTCTTCAAGAACTCGGGCTCCCCCGGGGCATCCCAGCTCTCCCCCTGGGACTCGCCCCCCAACACGCCCCAGAGGGGCGCGGACCCCGCCCTCCTGGCCGACGCCAAGGAGCCCCGCAGCGTGCCCCTCAAAATGTGCCAGGTGCTGCGGAAACAGTGCCCCCCGGACACGGAAAACAGGTACTGCTGCTGCTACCCACCACCTGCTTTCTTGCACGCAAGAAACTTTTTTTTTTTTTTTTTACATCAATTATTGTGTTTAATTCATGTCACTTCAGCTTAGTTAGTGGGAATGTTCAAACTACTGCCCTCCCTGACTAATAGTGATTTTAGTCAGTAAGTAGGAGAATCTTCATGTTTCCCCATTTAGACACACACAGAAAATCACATACAGTATCTCAATATAGGTCTGACTTTTTTTTTTTTTTTAATTCATGGTGGATCCCCTTAAAAAAATCCTGTTTCTTCTAGTTTTCATGACTACACTCAAAAAACCTGGACATTGAACATTCAGTGGATTTTCTGGGGACTTTTCTCTGGGTTTTGGGAGCCTTTGAACCGCAATGAAAACTGTCAAAACAGTGGCTTCTGCTGGCAAGGCCCCAATTGACACATATGGGGTTCGCAGGCTGTGGTATGACAAACAGCAGAAAAATCAAAGCCCTTGTTTGTGCCAGAAAACATCCAGAGCACAGGAAATTTCATTTTAAAAGTGTAGGGGTTTTTTGGGTGCTATTTGAGCTCAGGAAACAAAAACAAAAAAAGGATTTTCACAAATCCCTTTAAGGAACTTTTCTGCCCTCTTCTAACCAGGTACTTCGAGGTGATCGCATCCAACAGAAAGAGCTCGGTGTTCCTGCGGGCCAAAGACCCGGCGATGGCCCAGTCCTGGTACACCGCCATCCTGACCGGCTCTGCCAACCTGCTGCCCAGGGTGAAGGAGGAGCTGAAGGGCCTGCAGCCTGGCATGGAGGTCAAACACCTGGGCTGGATTACAGAACAGGTAGGATGTGTGGCAGAGAGACAGAGAGAGGGAGGGAGAGAGAGAGCCCAGGGGCGGACTTGGACCTTCTCCCAGAAGGAGCGTATAGACACACTCACGCACGTCGCACACAAACAAGGGCTCTGGTTTCTGTTTGTTGGAGTACTTGACAAAGAGAGACTGTTTTAACAGGGTAGAGGCTAGGGTTTGTATCAGGGCTTTGTCTAGTGCAGTCTCATGTAGCCAAACACCCGGCGGAGGAGAACTCCAACTAGGGCTGGCTGTCACCATCAAAGGTGACACAAATACCGTATTGTCCCCAAATATAAGTTATTGTTTTTTTTATTGTAAAACGTTTCTATAATATTTTTTAACCCGAGGACGTTATTTTGTTACTCCCATCAGCATATTTTACCTGATGTAAGCTATTTAAAGATTGAGTGCCATGATTTTTTTCTACCCTAAAACATGATCATCAGGTATTAATGTTATATGAAAAGTAAGATTTTTTTCCCCCAAAAAAGTGTACAGTGTTTGTTAAACTGTCATTTTTTTATGATTCCACCCTACCAGTTCATTAAGTATGCCTGGTTTGCCTGGTGGGTGGTGATGGGTGGAGATCCACCTGAACTGAAGCCACACCCACAGCTTTAGTTGCATGATAAAGGGGAGGAGTTAGGGGAGGGCTGAGCATGTGATGTCACTATATTGAAGTTTTTTTCATTGTTACGTTTGACTGGAAAGGTTCAGCCCCCAGAAGAAACCCTAAATACAAAGGGAAGACATCATTGCACATACAGAACACACAAAGGGGTCTATTTATTTATTAAAATTGGAAAAAAATACATAAATCACGGCACCCTCTCTTTAATAAAAAAAAATCTCATCACAACACATTGACAGTTATACATTGCAACCTGGGGTACTCTTCTTCATGTGGGGGCTATCGGGGGGGGGGGATTGGAGAATGTGCATACTATTTTTTAAAAAAAAATATTTAAATATTTAAATATTCTTTAAAAAAAAGGTATTAAGTTGGGAACTACTCCTCATAAGATCTGTGAGATTGGTCTAGTGAAGGAAAAAAAAAATAAAAGTAGTCCATTGTGAGTGAAAGGGATTTTTTCTGTCACCCTATCACTGAACACGGGTAAAATTCACCCAATTCCTTCCCCTGGAGAAAAAACTAGGGGTGTGTGCAGGGAAACAGTACCACCCTCTATGATGTCACTGAGCAGCATGAAGCTACACCTCTGACATCAGCAGAATTTGCTGCTGATGTCATGAATAAAATTTTTGCAAAACTCTGACATCAGCAAATGCTGCTGATGTCAGAGTTTTGCAAAAAATTTCATTCATGTTTAGTGTTCTACGGTTAAATAAAATGACAAATGTTGGAGAAAAATGTACTGTATGCCGGCCAGTGTAATGTCTGGTCCCTTTTATGCCAAATAATCTAAATCTAATTATAATAAATCTGGAGTTTGTTGTCAGAAATACCCAAACATGGGGTCTATGCACACGTCAGAGTGTTGTCAGAACAAGCCAGCTCCATGTTTGGTATGGACACTAGGCAGGGGCTCTGTCCAGATCCTGGTCAGAGGCTTTTAATTTGAAGTTGGTGCAGAGTTACATGAATTACTGCGAATTTTGATAGGAGACCCTCCTATATACAGGTTAAATGTTTGTTTAAAGTGTGTACACCTGGGTACCCTATAGTAAGTGGCTTGCAACTAAATCCCTCCCCAATCCGTCCTTGTCCAATAGGCACGTTAGAAGAGAAAAGCTTGACCAGGAAAGCTTGACCTGCAAAGCAATACAGTTGCTAAACTGTTGGCATTGGACAGTGACTAAACCTCTCCCCAAAGGGTGGGCTTTTGAGAAGGGCTAATTGTTTGGTTGCAAAGACAGAACGGCAAAACAGAAATACACTGTTGCAGCACCGGGTTTTCATTAACTCTAAACACTGTTTTTAACCAAGGCTCATGTTTATTAAAGGAATGTGAAAGATGAGTGCTATTTATATTATCTTTTTTATCTTTTTTTTTAAATCTTTTTTTTTCTACTTAATGGACTGTTTTCCAAAATTATAGTTCATTTTTAGTTGTAATTTATTTTTTTTTTATTTACTACAGTCCTACTAGACCCCTGGAAAAAAAAACTTAAGGTGTCCTTTAAATGCCTTTTCACAATGTGTAGTGAATGAAAACCAGTTTCTATGGAGAGCACACTGTTTTTCCAGTCAATTACTCTCAATTTTGTACTGTGGCTATTAAAAAAAAAATAGCAGATCTGGGAGCTCACAATGTCTTGCTCTATGCCACAGTACAGGGCTTGCAGATCTTTTTTATATAAAAAAAAAAATAGAATATAAAAAATATAAATCTTGCATCTTGGCCCTGCAAGTTTTAATGGGAGAAGCTTATGTGCATCATTTAGGTGGGTGTGCAGTAGAAGGGGACAGGCCCAGCCTTTGGGAATAACCAGTAGATGTGCGTCATACAAACCATTCCCACTCCT
The DNA here is from genome assembly GCA_039105355.1 of Benthosema pterotum. Lineage (NCBI taxonomy): Eukaryota > Metazoa > Chordata > Actinopteri > Myctophiformes > Myctophidae > Benthosema > Benthosema pterotum. The sequence goes on from CM076971.1 coordinate 42,898,578, forward strand.
CTCAACGGATCAAACAGGCAGCACAGATCACACCCTGCTTCGGGGGCGGATCTAGGCATGGGCACGGGGGGGCAACGGCCCCCTAAATGCCCAGTCTGCCCCACCAAACATGATGGCATGAAAAACAACCCAAGATATTTCAAATGAACGTGCTTATATTTCAAATGATGCGAAACACTGCTACTGCTACTAACTAACTACAGTTGTGTCACCACTAAACCAACAGCATTTCATCATTGAAAACAGAAAACTCTCTGAGTCAGACCTTTAGCTTTATGCATGCTGCGTGTCTGTTGCAACTTCAATAACAACTGATGTTATCATTGATGGTTATACTTGCCTAATAAAAGTCCTGTAACCGAAAATGGTATGGGGGCGGCTTCATCGCCCCATACCATTTCTCTCTGCCCCCCCCCCCCCCCCTATTGGCAAGGTTACATCCGCCCCTGCCCTGCTTTAATGAGACACTGTGCTGGTTTCACCACCTTTCTCACTGTGCGTGTGCGTGTGCGTGTGCGTGTGCGTGTGCGTGTGCGTGTGCGTGTGTGTGTGTGTGTGTGTGTGTGTGTGTGTGTGTGTGTGTGTGGGACAGGTCACCCAGGGTCCAGAGAAGCCGGTGCTGGCTGTGTTGACAGACAAAGAGCTACTACTCTACCCCTCCCTGCCTACCGACAAAGACGCTCTCAGTAACGCCAAGAGTCACCCGCTTATCACTACCAGGTAGACACACACACACACACACACACACACACACACCACACACACACACACACACACACACACACACACACACACACACACACACACACACACACACACACACACACACACACACACACAAAAACCATTACACTCAGGGCCAGATTTAGCCATCCCTACTAGGGTGGGCTGGAAGAATGGCAGGGTGTATGGGCAACTCCAAAGTTTTTCATATGAAGCAGTGGTATGGTTTTCAACTTTCTGTATGTTTTGTCAATCAATGACCATTAATCTTCCATGTTTTGTAGTTGTGGAGACGTGGGCTAATTCACATGATTGATGATATTTTAACTCTTGAGAGTGTAAATTGAAACCAAATGGACCCACAAGGGTCCATTTGGTTTCATTTTTACGCTCTCAAAGAGTTACATCTGGTAATTTCCACAATTTAGCCTGGGGACCACCTGGAACTCTCTCAAGAACCACTGGTTGAAAACCACTGATACTACCTTTCATTGGGTGGGCAGGATGTACGTTTGGGTGGGCTCTGCCCACCCCTGCCCCCCCTCTAGATCCGGCCCTGATTACACATAACATTACATAAAGCTAGCAACAGCACATCTGTCAGGAGCAGCAGTTTGTTCCCGTGTGTGTGTGTGTGTGTGTGTGTGTGTGTGCGTGTGTGCGCGTGTGCGCGTGTGCGTGTGCGCGTGTGCGTGTGTGTGTTGGCCCCGGTCACAGAGCAGATGCTCAGTGTTTCCATAATGCTGGACTGTTGGACGGATACTGCTGCGCTTCATAACAACAGTCATGTTCATCTGCTAACGATAAGCATGAGCCACAATGTGTATGATGACTCATCCATTTCCCACCCATGTGTTTCCATCTCTCTCACTCTCTCTCCAGGGGCGGATCTAGGCATGGGCATGGCGGGGGGGGGGGGGGGGTCAGTCTGCCCCCAGACTGGGGGGGGCAGACTGGGCCCCGCCCAGTCTGCCCCACCAAACACGATGGCATGCAAAACAACCCAAGATATT